>CM033474.1:11728302-11831777 GCA_019447015.1 Hymenochirus boettgeri
TGTATACGCCTGCTATCAATGGCTCTCTGTGCCCTAATGATAGGATCATGGCCAGGCACATTAATACGCCTGCTAAGCACAAGGGTCTCTGTGACAAATGATAGGATCATGCCATGCACATGTAATGCCCGAAGACTGGAATCTTCATGGCTCTCCTGGGACACTATGATAGAGCATAGCCATGCTCCATGTAATATAGGCCTGCTATCGAAGGCTCCTCTGTGAGCACTAATGATCGGATCAGATGCCATGCACATGTCATACGCCGATATCAAGGGCTCTCTTGACCTAATGATAGGATCTATGCCCGCCACATTGTAATACGACGCACTAGCTATCAATTGGCTCTCTGTGAACACTAATGATAGAATCATGCACATGCCATGTATCGACGCCTGCTAATCAATGGCTTCTCTGTGACAATAATGATAGGATCATGCCAGGCACATTTACTAGCGCCTGGCTATCATGCTCTCCTGTGATCCTAATGATAGGATTCAATGCCATGCACATTAATCACGCCTGCTACAATGGTCTCTGTGACACTAAATATTAGGATCATGCCACTGCCAAGGTAATACCCCTGCTATCAATGGCTCGCTTTACACTAATGATATGGATCAATGCCATGCACAGTAATACGCCTGCTATCAATGCTTGTCTGTGACACAAATGTAGGCCTAGCCCATGCACATGTAATACGCCGGCTATCATGGCTCTCGTACAATAATGATGATCTTGCTATACCGATTTATATACGACCTGCTTATCATGGCTACTCTGGCTGTGACACATAATAGGTATCATCATGCCACATGTACTACATCCTCTATTCAACCAATGGCTCTCTGTGACACTAATGATAGGATCATGCCATGCACATGTCTTTTACATAACCTCCACATCCGGCACTAATATGGAGTTAAAGTCACGCTAACTGGTAGTAAACTCCATATAATTGCCTAACGCCGCTGGATAAATTGTCATGTGTGAGTTCTATTCTGTCCATTTATTCAGTTCATTATTCAATCTATCCGTTGCAGTAACATATTTAACCAGCAGATGGGGCTATAGGATCCATGCAACTGCTACACTCACTAGGCAGGTAAAAAATAATTGCCTGTGTCTATTGATAAAGTTGTGTTTTGATGCGGTTGCAGGAGACCCATTAAGCAGGACACGTGCCATACAGTATTTCCATGTCTGCGGGGGGTCTTCTAACCAACTGGCAGCAGTTATAGTTTAAACGTCAAATGTGGCATTTGTATGTGGTTATTGGGTTGGGGAAATGGCGAGAATTAAAAAATTCCTATCGAAAATTCTGTCTCGGGGGTTTGCTAGTTTTATAGAATAGGAAGAATGGAATTGTTAGGTGACTTATTATATCCTTATATTTTACAATAGGGGCACACAATTCATTAAACAGTATATATATATTATATGGTTTCTGTGTGTGCTGTGTGATACGGAGGTTCCTTTAAGATGTTGACAATCTCTCCCCGTCAGCCTACCAATCAATACCCCAATGATATTCCTCCGTCCTGTGAATCCCTGATTAATTATGGACGGACAAGCGTCTTATCCTTCCCCGTACGCTGATATGCCCTGCGGCTGACTGTTACTGCCCCCTTAATTAGTTCACATGCCGAACGGTTATTAAATGACATGAGTTTTTTTTGGCGGATTCAGAATAAGCTTTTCACTCAATGGGATTCTGAGAACGGCTGATAAAGAAAGAACAATCACACAGGCGTTAATTGACCTGCAAATAACTCCCATTGATTCCCTTAGTAAATGGTACAAGTGATGGAATTTTCTGAACTGAATCCTTTATTAGTTTAAATTACTGTTCGTTCCCAGATGAAAGGGGAAGCAAATGTTTTTTTTTTTTATTTGCTTTTTTCGCCAATAGAAAAATACAGAGCGAGAGAGTTTTTAGAGGGAATTGATGTAATGAAGGGAAATGTAGGGGTCCGCAGTATTTGCAAACTCCCAGAATCCACAGCGAGACATCACTGGGACACCCAGATTTATTAAAGGGGAAGTTGTACATTTGGTATAAAATGGTATAAAATGAATCTTTAGTATATTCACAGCTGATTTACTATAGGTACAAACAGGGTACTTGACCACGGCCTTCCTAAGGAGGCAAACCGAATATTAAGGTTCGTACACATGTGTGATCGCAGGGTCCCGGCCCGTGACGCACGATGTGTACGAACGAACGTTTCGGGCGATAATCGTGTGTGGGCCCTCATTTTAAGGCCATTTCTTTATTGTCTTGTTCTTATATTATTAATAAATCTGTTATTATTCCCCTCTATTCATTTTTCTAGTCTAATGTTCCCTAGCAACCAAATACTGCAACATGGGATCCAGCAACTAGACTGGTAAAATTCCCGGCGTACGCACTGTACCGTAAATGGTTAACGTCCATTGTAACAAGGTCCGTTATATGTTAGACATTAAATCAACATTGTTACAATGAGATGTTTCTATATGGGGACTGATCGTTTGTCAATCGGCCCAACAATTCCATAAAGACAGGCTGTTTGGGAATAGCCAGGCAGTCTGTTATTTTCTACACCGAGGGGACAGAAAACGACCGAGACACCCCCTGCTGGTCAGATCACTTAACAATGCCGACAAGAGACTCAGAGTTCATTGGACAACACATATTTACTAAGCTTAAGTTAAAGATAAATGATACCAAAGGGTTAATTTTAATAACCATTTTATAATATTTTATTGTATTTAACCAGTCATATAATAATAATGTGTAAATATTGTGCAATAACTATGTTCAACCAGTAATGATGTTATTTACTCTATTAAAACTTTCATTGGTATTTTTATACTGCTGCTGATAACATATTAACATTGCTATATCGTCCGTGTTAGTGTTACATGTTAGGGTGCAATATTACCCCGTGTTAGTAATACATCATGTTATGGTGCAATATCGCCCGTGTAAGTGTTACATGTTAGGGTGCAATATTAACCTGTGTTAGTGTAAAAATACATAGAAGATAAACGTATCTCTCCCTGCAGAGAGTGACAGCCATATGGACTTGGAGGGTCCCCAGTTAAACATAGCTCAAGTGTGTTTTTTAAAAACTGACATCATGTATTATTGTATGAATCATAACACAAACATTAGGCAGTAAAGTGGACAACTACTGGTCTCTTGCATGGCTGGACTCCTGGACTCCATTACACCCTCAACTTCATCTGCAGGGAGTTCATATGTTCTCTTGAGCTTGCATGTGACTCCCTTACATCCTCAGCTCTCTAAACATGTCTCTCTGTGCGTGTGCGTGTGATAACATCTACTAACTAGCCAATGTAGAAAGGAAAATCTCAGGCCTTACTCACCCTGATCACGCGATGCTGTCAATTCCTTTACAGAATTACTGTAAAAACAAATCGATTCAGTGGAAGTTTTGACTTACCTGGCAGGAGGTAGGGGCACGACAGGAGGTAGGGCTTAGAAAATACCATCCAGGAAGTCTGTCATAGGTGGGACTTTGGGGCCAGGTCTGTAGGCCCCAGTGATAAGGTGAATTGTAAATTTCATTTGTCGGTGTGGTTATGTTAATTATAACGATGGACAGTGTGAAATAGAGATATGTAAATATCATTTCTATAAATATACTGGCTGATCGGTTTACACAGTAGAAATAGATTTTATCTCTGCCTGACATTATGTGATTCAGCTGTGAACTTTCCCTGCTGATGGCGACAACGTGACTGGGCACATGTACACACACACACCAGTGATCACTGGTGTTGTGCAGGGGCCCATGTGAGCCCCTCCCCACCTGCACACACAAATGACTAGACAGTGACGGGACACACACAGTGAATGATCTGTAGCTCTGACGGGCGTCAGTCCTTGGCAGCTAATGGTAAAGTTGGTTATAAACCTACGTGGGTGGCACTGAAAGTTTCCAGGCCCTTAAAGGGACATAGTCTCATAAGAGGACAAATTAATTGTTCGGGAATCCATTGTTCCAAAAAGTCTAAATCGATTGGACCAAACTCATCGGGAATTTTTTTAAATTTCTTATCCAATTTCCAAATTTTCAAAACTCCGCTTCGAAGTTTGAAAAATCTGTTAGATCTTAGATCTCTTCGAAAACCGTCAGTCCAAACAGCAAACCAGGTCCACTTAGAACCCGCGTGAGGATTCATGTTGCCTGCCACGCAGATGGAGATGGGCCTGTAAGCCGGGGTCTTTTATTGATCTCTGCCACTGCCAGACTTAGTCACATACCTGGTTAAGGTTGATAAACCTACAACTCTGCGCCTCAGAATTAAGGTCAATAACAACAGACAACAGTAGATCACTCATAATAAATTTCCTAAAGAGAGCACGTACCAAGGTCACCATGTAACACCATGTAGTTCAATCTGTTGTTTTCCTGTTAACTCTTCAACTCGTTATTCTGTTTTGTATCCTGAAAAGGGAAGGTCAAAGCTAAAAACAGGTATTTGTGTTTTTGCACATTTTAAATGAAATTAATTATTGCTAAGGACATTAAAGGAGTGTTTTGCATTCTCATCCCCTTATCTGGAAACATGGGAGTAAGAAAATTGCTTCTCGTTTTTAAAGCGTTTTTTGAGGGCAATGGCTATTCGATTAGCATGAGTCTGCAAGATGCTTCTGTTTAAGAAGGTGTTTCTTCTGCTTTTATGTCTCATTGTAAGGGCTTTTCGATTTGTTTGGCCCCTCTCCCCTAGCGTTCTAGCTGCCTTTTCTACTGTAAACCCAAGTCCTACCATAGAGCCGATCTGTATTTGCACTGACGAATCTAACAGATTGGAAACACGTTGTGTCTGCAGGTCAGCTTTCTAGCGTGATTTCTAAATGAAATTAAATGTATTACTCTGCGATATGTGTGATTGGTTCCGACCAAATAGGATCTATTTCTCAACCAAATCGGTATACAGAAGCACAGTGTGGACGAACACACTATAAATTTGTTTTATTAATGCATTTTTTCTTGTAGAAAGTGTTAAAATTGTTGCCTTTAACATCAATTGGATTGATTGAAATTGGGTTCTGCACAATTTCGACCATATATGCTGCATGGTTGATTTTAATGGAGGTGTTTGGTAATAAACAATTTGCAGAATTGGAATTCCCAACTCTGTATCTAGGTTGAAAACAGATCAACCAATGGAAAAGCTACCACAGCTTTGAGCACATGCGACCCACAAGAACGCGGTGAACGCTCAGAAAAACGCAGCGTGTGTAGTGTGGCCACCCACATTAACATGCACTGTGCAGAGTTCACGTGCAACAGATCGCAATCGTTATATATTAAGCTGTTAGAAATATTCCTTAAACAAAGAAAAAGTGGTTACTGGCCTTTAAACAAGAACATATGAGAAGTTACACTGGTTGGCCCCTAGTGCCATACCATGCTATGTTATTGGCGAGTGATGAGTGCTTCAATCTTTTCACAATTACAGCTATTCAAACCTTTTCCAGTATTATCCTGTGAGCGTTCCCCTTAAGACGAACCGTTCCAGCAAATCGACTTCATAGTTCATGGTTTATTTTTAGCTGAAGGTTCTGTGGTCATTCCATATGTGCAGGTGAATTTGCCATGCAGGGCAGGAGCTATTTATAGTAAACATTATTGCACTACTGGGGATTCAATTTCCAACGTTAGTCAAATACACTAATACCTCCATATTATTTGACTGGTTATTTATAAGGTATGCACTTGCCAAAGAGACTTTTATATTATATTGGGCCTTCCAAACCATCAAGGTTTCACCAGGACAGACCTGGTAGGAAGGATCTGCCCCAGCTGATTCTTGCAAAATTTGCTGTGGGGGGGGGGTGTATTTGAGATGGCGAACTTCCGAAAGTTTGGTTGTTTCGAATTACTAACTATATGGAAAGTTCAAAAAAATATCAATGGTAACTTAATGTAAATGGCTGTGGGACCGGGAAAATGGTCTGGGGACATGTTCCAATATCCAGGACTTTCCAAAACTCGAACATAGGAACATAGGCCCGGATTTCTGTTTGTGGGAGTGCACCCCTGACCCAGACCTTAAATTGGAGGTATGCGTGTTGATATTAAGCCTTATATTGGAAGCCTAAAGGTTGTAAAGGTGTATTGCAAAAAAAATGCATATATTAACCCATGGGTGAGAGGCAGAGAAGGAGTGCAGTGATGTCAGCCAGACATTGTAATGATTAAATGGTAACGGTATCCAAAGTTGAAATCTGCGGAGGATAGGGACTGAAGATGGGGGTCAGTGGAAAACCTTCTTTAGATTTATGGGAGAAGTAATAAGCCACGGGACATCGCTATTTACAGGTGGTAAAGGTGAGTATAAGTAGGAACATGTTCTCCTTTAAATCGCTGGTTTATTTATCTCTCCCCCTCTTGTTTGATTTCCCGTTACATTTCCTATGTCCAGTAAATTAGAACATCAGTCCTCTCTGCCGTAGACAATCAGCACTTTGTTTGCCACTTGTCGTAACATTTATTGATAGGTTTCTCGGCTAACACTGGGAGTTGGAGTCGAGCTGCAATTCTAACTGTGGAATTGCAATGAACTTTTCTGTAACGTGCCAGACAGGGAGGCGATTGGCCCTTTAAATAGATAATGGGGGTAATATTATTATCAGGCAGAGTTAAGCAACCATACACGGGCAGAAGAAGTGCCTCTGATTGGATTTTCGATGAGTGCAAAGACAGAAAATTTTCTACCCCGGCCGATTGTTTCAGGGTATTCAATAAAAGTTCTTATCGTTAAAAATGGTGCTAATTTTGCCCCAACCAATCAGAGTTGCTTTCAGATGTTAAATGGTTTCTGATTGGTTGGGGCAAAAATTAGCACCATTTTTAACGATAAGAACTTTTATTGAATCTCCTGTTTGGTTTTTTAAAAATAAACCATCGGCATGGCGAGTTGCTCAAATGTCGATTCCCGTGTTATAACGAAAACATTGAAGATGTAAGATTCCTTCCAGAAAGGCGTTTGTTATGAAAATTGGGTACATGCAGAACAGATTAACAGGCAGATTCCATTGGATTTTAACGCTCAAACAATTATTTGTTGCCTGGTGGTACACTGTTCCTGCATGTTCCCTGTCCGAAACCTTTATTTGGGTCAGCGTGTCGATAATAAGTATCAGTATGTTGGGGGAACATTGGCAAGTACATTGACTATTGTATGGCCGAGGCGATAGATATTAATCTAGGTTATGATTAATGTATACTATACTATGGTGAGCAAGATATTTGACCTATTGGTTGGGGTTTTGTGGAGAAAATCGGTCTACGCCAATTTTGCCTACACGCAAACGTAGATATAGATAAAACATTGTCTATAGACAAACGTCCAATTTATCTAACTTCTTTAGTGCTGGTGGTTGCTTAGCTTCTGACGGGTCTGCCTGGCCCATTCATTTGTGATCCCTTGCTTGTTTGCCAACAAATAACAGGTCAGATGGTTCCTTCAGAATTTTGGAAGGTGAATTTATGTATGGGCACCTGTTAGGCAGAGATTAGAGTCCAAGACCAACCATAGGCTCTGTACCACCCTAAAGAAAAAACCGAGGCTTGGTTAGGTTGGGTGGGACATAGCTTCATTGGTCTCAAACCTTACAGGGTATTCTACCCCAAACTTACGTTTTAAGGAATAGTTCACTGCAAAATAGTAGGGAGCTATGCCTTACCTCGGTTCTTCAATCAGATCTCAGGAGCAAAGGATGTGAATGTAATACATCCTTAAACTCCCAGGCTTTCCTCAATAAAGGAAATAGTTCACTTTTCGAGTTACCTAATAAAACCCAAATCCTGGACCTGGCACTCATTTCCTAGTCTGCTGGTGCAATGATTGGTGCAGACAACCACTGCGCCTCGCTAATCCAGCTATTTCTGCTGCTACCATGTATGGAAAAAGCAAAGAGCAGCATAGAGACAGCCCAGAAGCAAACGGGAATCCCTCGGTTCCAAAATTCAAACGTTCTCGTCCGTATTTTCAAGGATTACTAAACGTTTAAGGTTATTTTCAGTAACCCTCGAAAATACCTTGAGCGTTGGTAACCCTCGAGAATCAACTTGAGCATTTGGTAACCCTCGAAAATTACCTTGAGCTTTCAGTAACCCTCAAAATTACCTTGAGCTTTCGGTAACCTCGAAAAAAGACTGGGGAAACTTGAGAGTAATTTTCTGATCCGATTGAGGGCTACCGAACGTTCAAGGTTATTTCGAGGGTTGACCGAACGCTCAAGGTAATTTGAGGCTAACATAAATAACCTGAATATCGGTAATCCTTGAAAATACGGTTGAAACCCTGGGAAGTAGTTTAGTTTTCAAATCTTCTGGTTTTTCCTGAGTTTTGTAAATCCAAAAACGGAACGAAACTTACGAACTTTTGGCCATCCTTACAACCAAGGTTATTACCTTCTCTCCTTCCTTCCTTTACAGTAAACCTTAATCTGTTGGTTGCAGCCAAAGCCCCCTGATACTTGTATCAGAAGAATACGAACAGTGTACCTACGTATTATTGATACGCACAATGATTTCTATTTATTCATAGTGAGTATTTTGGTTAAAGCACAGTCTCCTGGGCTGCAGAGCTTACAATTCTTCTGTTATCATTTAATGTACTCCAAAAAAAATATTTAAAAGGGAAAAGATGAAATCTTTGGCCTGAATGACTGAAGTCATTTGATTTAACGGAACTTTTTGCCCTTGAACTTCTATTCATCTGGTTTTCCACGCTAATGGGTCTTCCCTAGACGCTTTTTTCATTATCTTTCTAGTTGGCTCTGGGTACAAACAGATACAAAGCCGAACACCCAGAAGCCAGTACGGACTAGATTCCTCTCTATTTCTCCTCAAGTGCGGAAAGGAAATATCTACACAGATCAGCGTGTTTTCCATAAGACTTTACACGCTGTGAAGGGATGGCGTAATTCTTGCCAATCATAAAAGAAAAGTGCAAAACGTTAGATGAATAGATCGAGAACATTAATGGATCCCACAGCCTCGTGTTAGGTCTACATGATCGTCTTTACCTCTTTGGAATACAAATCCATAGACATGGGGACTGTACTGAATGAGTCGGCAGGAAATCCCAGAAGTGTTGACTTAGTGGTTAAGTCACTGGACTAACCCAAGGGAAATCTCTCTGTAGGGACTCTAATCGGTACCCTTTGTGCAGGTGACTCACGGTTCCTGCGATATTCTATGTACAGTAAGCACAGTGCGTCATTTTCACAGTCTGGAGGGGAAATCAAAAAAAAGCGATTAAATGGCTTGACGCTCCCAACGTTATGTTATATATGACATCATCGAGCTAGAGGCACAGATCCTAAACAGGAAGTTTAATAGAGACTGGGGATATTTATAACATGAAGATAGGAGACTTATTATAATTATAAAAAATGTTCATATGGTCAGACCTAGGGCACTAGTCAAGCTATTTATTAACCCAACTTGGCCTTACCATGTATACTAAGCAAGGACTCCAATGCCAACTCATTACAAGCAATCTAGTGACACCCTTACCCAATGCTCCTTCCTTTAGATTACTAGAACATTTCCCCCCCCAATGTTGTGTTGACACCCCCAACTCCATTCCAACTTTCACGGATGAGATGAGTGGAAAAACCTTTCATGGGTTTTAATTAGACTGACTGCAGAGTAATAGAAATCGCCCTATTTCCATTAATTTAAATTGATGTGTTCTACAGTCGAATATACCAATGTAAAAGATCATATTGAAACATCTAATCCGATTAAAGACCTTTTATCTGACTCAGTAACTGATTTGGAAAACAATTAGAGTACTTATTTAATGAGAAAGGCTTAGTAAAACACACTGCTTGTAACCGAAACAACTATAATCATCCACCTCTAACTGGGGAATGGGGTACACTGATTCATACTGGACATTTGTGCAGAGGATGTTAAATCTGTAACTGCACGAAGCATCTAGATAACCCACACTGCTTGTCTCATGACAGGGGGGGGGGAGATATTGTCCCCAAAGTTAAAATTTAGTCTTGCCAACAGGGAACTACTGGAAAAACTACCAGCAGACTGAAGTGGATATTTCATTGTAAACTCCCATCTCTTGCAGTGGTCCCAGACTGATTTACGAGTTAGTCGGATGACCATAGTTGGAAAACAAACATCGAGATCGGACAATCGTACGATATATGGAATTCCATCTATGGGTTAAGGCACCCATAAACTACTATACTTATATATAAATAGATTACCTTATATATCTCTAAATAGATTTGATCTAAACAGGGGCGCCTCTCTAATGAGGCAAGGTGAAGCACATTACAGAGCAGCACCTGTAGGGAGGCAGGCAGCAGTTTTGATGCCAGAAAAAATCATGTCCCTGGGGGGCCCCAAAAACGCAGTTTGTAAAAATTGCATTGGGGATTTTTTTTCAGGTGCCAAAAAATTCTAGAGACGGATCTAAAACTCCTAAACTACCCTCCCTCTTGCAATGGGTCCCTGACTGGTTTTCGAGTTATTCAAATGACACTAGTTGGAAAATGTTGAGGTCTAATTTTTCTCTTGTCAATCCAAAGGCCTCTGTATTTGAAAATGCAAGCGTGAGAATAAGACAACGTTGGACAATTTTGTAAGCTCTATAAGGGAAGATAAAAATACTGTCCCACACCTCCATAGAGTCTATAGGGAATTTATCAAAAATCCTCATGAAGGAAATAAGAGACCAATGTATTTGCAACCCTGTATTGCTTGATGAAGTGAGATGTTAATCCAGTCCTGGTCTGTTCCTTCACAGTGACCTCTGACGGATAGAACCATGAAATAAACATTTCGTGAGGATTGCGAGGAAACGTTTCTCCTTGGGGAAGATTTTTTTTTGTATAATTGTTCTCTGGTTATCCATTATTATGGAGACCATTTTAAGCTTGTTTAAATCTTAGTCATAATTGCAGGGGAAAGTTGTAGACAGAATGACGACAGGTGTTTTTGAGATGTTCTATAGTCTACGAGGAAATCAAATGTAATGTGATTCCGCACTCTGATCTAAGAAGGACAATTATAGTAAAATGTCTCTATTGATTAAATGACGAGGACAGGGATCGTAACAATGTCAATAAGCAAGAGCCAAACCTGAAAAACCTTACCCCAGGTGATTATTTGGTAAATAATACTGAAGGTTTCTAAATTGTTACAGACACTATCAGGTCTATGTTAATAAAAATTCTTATGGTTAAAAATGGTGCTAATTTTGCCCCAGCCAATCAGATCCTATTTACCATTTGAAAGCTGACATTTGATGGTTGGGGAAAAATTAGCACCATTTTTAACTATATACAGGGTTACAATAAAAGTTCTTATCGTTTAAAATGTGCTAATTTTGCCCCAAACAATCAGATGTTAGCTTTCAAATGCTAAATAAGATCTGATTGGCTGGGGCAAATTAGCACCATTTAAACGAAGAAATGTTATTGAATCTCCCTGATAAACTTTTATCACATAGGCCTGCTGGAATTCTGTCCGCCATTTCTGGTAGGATGTGCTGTCATCCCTACTAACTAGAGATTGGCTAGTTCCGAAAAAAAAAATTTCCAATCCCCAAAACATTATTGATTTTTCCAAAGAAATTTTTAAATATATGATGGAATTTTTTTTTATGTTTCGAATTTTCAATGAAAAGTTCAATGAAAACTTTTTAAAAAATCAGTTGGATTTTGGAAGTGGCGATCCGAATCGGGATTCCTTAGTACTACTAAACAATAGGCATTAGAAGAAGTGTAAAGGGGAACTAAAGCTCAAATGTTAATGACCTAAATAAATTTACTAAACCCAAGCTAACAGCTGGTGGGTTTGATTGACACTATGACATCATTGTTTAGAATCTCTCACTATTAGTTGGAGAATCAGTTCTGCTAATTACATGCAGTTAATGTTAATTTTATTTATTGGAGCAATGAGATGAGATTTTTTCCAATGGCAGACTTTGTAACGAATCGTCGCGACAGAGCATTTCCTCCTGTCTCTTTTCCATCTCATGACGCCTTCAAAATCCATCAGTCCAAGGTCGTCAATAAAAACCATAAAACTGCATTGTGATTGATCTTTATGGGTGACGTTAAAATAACTCAGCTCGGCCCATTAAGCAAAATGTCTCTCCCAGGATGGAAATGCAATGGGAAATATTAACGGGACGACTACAAAAAAAAGTCTCACAGACGAGATAACCTGCTGATGGGCTATGGAATAGCGAGCGCATCCCAGGAATCCAATGACCTATAGTGACGAATGGCTGCTCCCAGCTGAATCAATAGGTGCCAAGGCACATTAGTTTTTATCGATGGGCGTTCTGCCTTGCTTTGCCCTTCTGTAGTAGACAGTTAATCTTCTTCCAAGAGAAAGAGAAAAAAACAAACAACATACACACACACCTATTGTTGGGTTCATTGCTTGGTTAATAAAGTTCGCTATAGAAATATTTGAGTCGGTATTAGCTGTACTTTTCGTCGACCGATTTCTGTCGAAACCTTTAGGCAAATCATTCACGCCAGAATGGTCATGGGTCCGTCCAGCAGTGTGACCTTAGACCTATGATCACTTGGTAGCTTATAACTAAGAGATGCAAAAGTTACTCTGCACCAACCAATCAGATATTAGTATTTTACTGGTCTACTGCCGTTCTGTAGGTTACAACCTGGTTGGTGGTTACACAGGAATCCCACCCCTCATGGCAGTCTTGGGAGTCTCCCGATTTCTAGGGTGGTCTCCCACACTCCCGCCCAAACCCCAAAACTCTGTGACTGCAAAGACTTCGCCTTCTCCCTTGGAACAACCCTTAGCTGGAACCACAACCAGAATGTCCGTTTACGCCCTAACTCCGCTTTAACCCACCCCCTGTCTCTGACTACCCCCAGATTGTCACCGATGTCACTTCCCCCTAGCCACGCACCTGCAACCCCCTTCTCTGCCCTGCCCGGAAGCCTCATATGGCATGGTGGGATGTCTGGAAAGGAAAACCTTCATCCCTGATCCTTAATACTGGTTACAGTAACAATCGATATCACTGTAACTCAGGAAACATATGATAAGATTTTTATGAAGATAACACTTACACGGGCGATATTGCACCCTAACATGATGTATTACTAACACGGGGGTAATATTGCACCTTAACATTGACACTAACACAGGTTAATATTGCACCCTAACATGTAACACTTACACGGGTGATATTGCACCTAACATGTAACACTTACACGGGCGATATTGCACATAACATGATGTTATTACTAACACGGTTAATATTGCACATTACATGTAACACTAACACAGGTTATATTGCCCTAACATGTAACACTTACCGGGCGATATGCACCTAAAATGAGTATTACTAACACGGGGTAATATTGCACCTTAACATGTAACACTAACACAGGTTAATATTGCCACCCTAACATGTAAACACTTACACGGGTGATATTCACTCGAACATGTGTATGTGCAATATTAACCTGTGTTAGTGTTACATGTTAAGGTGCAATATTAACCTGTGTTAGTAATACATCATGTTAGAGTGCAATATCACCCGTGTAAGTGTTACATGTTAGGGTGCAATATTAACCTGTGTTAGTATGGTCACTGCTGGTTTTCGAGGCGAGAAGTTGGGGTCCAATGTGTGGACCTAGTTTGTGAAACATTTGACTGTCCTAATTTTTTCTTGTCAATCCAAAGCCTCCTGTATTTGAAATGCAAGCGTGAGAATAAGACAACGTTGGACAATTTTGTAAGCTCTATAAGGGGAATAAAAAATACTGTCCCACCTCCCTAGAAGTCTATAGGGAATTTATTCAAAAATCCTCATGAAAATAAGAGACCAATGTATTTGCAACCCATTGTATTGCTGATGAAGTGAGATGTTAATCCAGTCCTGGTCTGTTCCTTCACAGTGACCTCTGACGGATTAGAACCATGAAATAAACATTTCGTGAGGATTGCGAGGAAACGTTTCTCCTTGGGGAAGATTTTTTTTTTGTATATTGTTCTCTGGTTAATTTCCATTATTATGACGGACCATTTTAAGCTTCGTTAAAATCATAATTGCAGGGGAAAGTGTGTGATGACAGAATGACGACAGGTGTTTTTGAGATGTTCTATAGTCTACGAGGAAATCAAATGTAATGTGATTCCGCACTTCTTCTGACATAGGAAATTCTGTAAATTTGATTAAATGACGAGGACACAGGGACTCGATAACAATGTCAATACATCAAAAAAGCCAAAACCGAAAACCCTTACCCAGGTGATTACTGGTAAATAATACTGAAGGTTTCTAAATTGTTCAGACACTATCAGGTCTATGTAAATAAAAATTCTTATGGTTAAAAATGGTGCTAATTTTGCCCCAGCCAATCAGATCTTATTTACCATTTGAAAGCTGACATTTGATTGGTTGGGGAAAAATTAGCACCATTTTAACTATATCAGGGTTATTCAATAAAGTTCTTATCGTTTAAAATGGTCTAATTTTGCCCCAACAATCAGATGTTAGCTTCAAAGCTAAATAAGATCTGATTGGCTGGGGCAAATTAGCACCATTTTAAACGATAAGAAATGTTATTGAATCTCCCTGATAAACTTTTATCACATAGGCCTGCTGGAATTCTGTCCGCCATTTCTGGTTGGATGTGCTGTCATCCCTACTAACTAGAGATTGGCTAGTTCCGAAAAAATTTCCAATCCCAAAACATTATTGATTTTTCCAAAGAAATTTTAAATATTGAATGGAATTTTTTTTTATGTTTCGAATTTTCAATGAAAAGTTCAATGAAAACTTTTTAAAAAATCAGTTGGATTTTTGGAAGTGGCAGATCCGAATCGGGATTCCTTAGTACTACTAACCAATAGGCATTAGAAGAAGTGTAAAGGGGAACTAAGCTCAAATGTTAATGACCCTAAATAAATTTACTAAACCCAAGCTAACGCTGGTGGGTTTGATTGACACATGACATCATTTTGTTTAGAATCTCTCACTATTAGTTGGAGAATCAGTTCTGCTAATTACATGCAGTTAATGTTAATTTTATTTATTGAGCAATGAGATGAGATTTTTCCAATGGCAGACTCTGTAACGAATCGCGCGACAGAGCATTTCCTCCTGTCTCTTTTCCATCTCATGACGCCTTCAAAATCCATCAGTCCAGGTCGTCAATAAAAACATAAAACTGCATTGTGATTGATCTTTATGGTGACGTTAACATAACTCAGCTCGGCCATTAAGCAAAATGTCTCTCCCAGGATGGAAATGCAATGGGAAATATTAACGGGACGACTACAAAAAAATCTCACAGACGAGATAACCTGCTGATGGGCTATGGAATAGCGAGCGCACTCCCAGGAATCCAATGACCACTTCATGTAGACATGGCTGCTCCCAGCTGAATCAATAGGTGCCAAGGCACATTAGTTTTTATCGATGGGCGTTCTGCCTTGCTTTGCCCTTCTGTAGTAGACAGTTAATCTTCTTCCAAGAGAAAGAAAAAACAAAACACTACACACACACCTATTGTTGGGTTCATTGCTTGGTTAATAAAGTTCGCTATAGACAATATTTGAGTCGGTATTAGCTGTACTTTTTCGTCGACCGATTTCGTCGAAACCTTTAGGCAAATCTCACGCCAGAATGGTCATGGTGTCCGTCCAAGTCATGTGACCTTTAGACCTATGATCACTTGGTAGCTTATTACTAAGAGATGCAAAAGTTACTCTCGCCACAACCAATCAGATATTAGTATTTTACTGGTCTACTGCCGTTACTGTAGGTTACACCTGGTTGGTGGTTCACAGGATCCCCACCCCTCATGGCAGTCTTGGGAGTCTCCCGATTTCTAGGGTGGTCTCCCACACTCCCGCACAACCCCCAAACTCCTGTGACTGCAAAGACTTCCCCTTCTCCCTTGGAACAACCCTTAGCTGGACACCACAACCCCAGAATGTCCTGTTACGCCCTAACTCCGCTTTAACACCACCCCTTTGTCTCTGACTACCCCCCAGATGTGTCACCGATGTCACTTCCCCCTAGCCACGCACCTTGCAACCCCCTTTCTCTGCCCTGCCCGAAGCCTCATATGGCATGGTGGGATGTCTGGAACAGGAAAACCTTCATCCTTGATCCTTAATTACTTGGTTACAGTAACAATCGATATCACTGTAATCAGGAAACATATGATAAGTTTTTATGAAGATAACACTTACACGGGGCGAATTGCACCCTAACATGATGTATTACTAACACGGGGTAATATTGCACCTTAACATGTAACACTAACACAGGTTAATATTGCACCCTAACATGTACACTTACACGGGTGTATTGCACCCAACATGTAACACTTACACGGGCGATATTGCACTCTAACATGATGTATTCCTAACACGGGTTACATATTGCACCTTAACAGTTCAACGTGCAATATTAACCTGTGTTAGTGTTACATGTTAAGGTGCAATATTACCCCGTGTTAGTAATACATCATGTTAGGGTGCAATATCGCCCGTGTAAGTGTTACATGTTAAGGTGCAATATTAACCTGTGTTAGTGTTACATGTTAAGGTGCAATATTGTGCAATATTAACCTGTGTTAGTGTTACATGTTAAGGTGCAATATTAACCCGTGTTAGTAATACATCATGTTAGAGTGCAATATCGCCCGTGTAAGTGTTACATGTTAGGGTGCAATATCACCCGTGTAAGTGTTACATGTTAGGGTGCAATATTAACCTGTGTTAGTGTTACATGTTAAGGTGCAATATTACCCCGTGTTAGTAATACATCATGTTAGGGTGCAATATCGCCCGTGTAAGTGTTATCTTCATAAAAATCTTATCATATGTTTCCTGAGTTACAGTGATATCGATTGTTACTGTAACCAAGTAATTAAGGATCAAGGGATGAAGGTTTTCCTGTTCCAGACATCCCACCATGCCATATGAGGCTTCCGGGCAGGGCAGAGAAAGGGGGTTGCAAGGTGCGTGGCTAGGGGGAAGTGACATCGGTGACATCATCTGGGGGGTAGTCAGAGACAAAGGGGTGGGTTAAAGCGGAGTTAGGGCGTAACAGGACATTCTGGGGTTGTGGTGTCCAGCTAAGGGTTGTTCCAAGGGAGAAGGCGGAAGTCTTTGCAGTCACAGGAGTTTGGGGTTGTGCGGGAGTGTGGGAGACCACCCTAGAAATCGGGAGACTCCCAAGACTGCCATGAGGGGTGGGATTCCTGTGTAACCACCAACCAGGTGTAACCTACAGTAACTGCAGTAGACCAGTAAAATACTAATATCTGATTGGTTGGTGCAGAGTAACTTTTGCATCTCTTAGTTAATAAGCTACCAAGTGATCATAGGTCTAAAGGTCACATGCTGGACGGACACCATGACCATTCTGGCGTGAATGATTTGCCTAAAGGTTTCGACAGAAATCGGTCGACGAAAAAGTACAGCTAAATACCGACTCAAATATTGTCTATAGCGAACTTTATTAACCAAGCAATGAACCCAACAATAGGTGTGTGTGTAGTTGTTTTGTTTTCTTTCTCTTGGAAGAAGATTAACTGTCTACTACAGAAGGGCAAAGCAAGGCAGAACGCCCATCGATAAAAACTAATGTGCCTTGGCACCTATTGATTCAGCTGGGAGCAGCCATTCGTCTACTAAGTAGGTCATTGGATTCCTGGGATGCGCTCGCTATTCCATAGCCCATCAGCAGGTTATCTCGTCTGTGAGACTTTTTTTGTAGTCGTCCCGTTAATATTTCCCATTGCATTTCCATCCTGGGAGAGACATTTTGCTTAATGGCCGAGCTGAGTTATTTTAACGTCACCATAAAGATCAATCACAATGCAGTTTTATGGTTTTTATTGACGACCTGGACTGATGGATTTTGAAGGCGTCATGAGATGGAAAAGAGACAGGAGGAAATGCTCTGTCGGCGATTCGTTACAGAGTCTGCCATTGGAAAAATCTCATCTCATTGCTCCATAAATAAAATTAACATTAACTGCATGTTAATTAGCAGAACTGATTCTCCAACTAATAGTGAGAGGATTCTAAACAATGATGTCATAGTGTCAATCAAACCCACCAGCTGTTAGCTTGGGTTTAGTAAATTTATTTAGGGTCATTAACATTTGAGCTTTAGTTCCCCTTTACACTTCTTCTAATGCCTATTGGTTAGTAGTACTAAGGAATCCCGATTCGGATCTGCCACTTCCAAAAATCCAACTGATTTTTTTAAAAAGTTTTCATTGAACTTTTCATTGAAAATTCGAAACATAAAAAAAATTCCATTCATATATTTAAAAATTTCTTTGGAAAAATCAATAATGTTTTGGGGAATTGGAAATTTTTTCGGAACTAGCCAATCTCTAGTTAGTAGGGATGACAGCACATCCTAACCAGAAATGGCGGACAGAATTCCAGCAGGCCTATGTGATAAAAGTTTATCAGGGAGATTCAATAACATTTCTTATCGTTTAAAATGGTGCTAAATTTGCCCCAGCCAATCAGATCTTATTTAGCATTTGAAAGCTAACATCTGATTGGTTGGGGCAAAATTAGCACCATTTTAAACGATAAGAACTTTTATTGAATAACCCTGTATATAGTTAAAAATGGTGCTAATTTTTCCCCAACCAATCAAATGTCAGCTTTCAAATGGTAAATAAGATCTGATTGGCTGGGGCAAAATTAGCACCATTTTTAACCATAAGAATTTTTATTACATAGACCTGATAGTGTCTGTAACAATTTAGAAACCTTCAGTATTATTTACCAGTAATCACCTGGGGTAAGGGTTTTCAGGTTTGGCTCTTGCTTTATTGACATTGTTACGATCCCTGTGTCCTCGTCATTTAATCAATAGAGACATTTTTACTATAATTGTCCTTCTTAGGATCAGAAGTGCGGAATCACATTACATTTGATTTCCTCGTAGACTATAGAACATCTCAAAAACACCTGTCGTCATTCTGTCTACACCTTTCCCCTGCAATTATGACTTTAAACGAAGCTTAAAATGGTCCGTCATAATAATGGAAATTAACCAGAGAACAATTATACAAAAAAAAAATCTTCCCCAAGGAGAAACGTTTCCTCGCAATCCTCACGAAATGTTTATTTCATGGTTCTATCCGTCAGAGGTCACTGTGAAGGAACAGACCAGGACTGGATTAACATCTCACTTCATCAAGCAATTACAATGGGTTGCAAATACATTGGTCTCTTATTTTCTTCATGAGGATTTTTGATAAATTCCCTATAGACTCTATGGGAGGTTGGGACAGTATTTTTTATCTTCCCTTATAGAGCTTACAAAATTGTCCAACGTTGTCTTATTCTCACGCTTGCATTTTCAAATACAGGAGGCTCTTGGATTGACAAGAGAAAAATTAGGACCTCAACATTTTCCAACTAGGTCATTTGAATGACTCGAAAAACCAGTCAGGGACCCATTGCAAGAGGGAGGGTAGTTTAGGAGTTTTAGATCCGTCTCTAGAATTTTTGGCACCTGAAAAAAAATCCCCAATGCAATTTTTACAAACTGCGTTTTTGGGGCCCCCAGGGACATGATTTTTTCTGGCATCAAAACTGCTGCCTCCCTACAGGGTGCTGCTCTGTAATGTGCTTCACCTTGCCTCATTAGAGAGGCGCCCCTGTTTAGATCAAAATCTATTTAGAGATATATAAGGTAATCTATTTAATATAGTAGTATAAGTAGTTTATGGGTGCCTTAACCCATAGATATGGAATATCCATATATCGTACGATTGTCCGATCTCGAATGTTTGTTTTCCAACTAGGTCATCCGAATAACTCGTAAAATCAGTCTGGGACCCACTGCAAGAGAGATGGGAGTTTACAATGAAATATCCACTTCAGTCTGCTGGTAGTTTTTCCAGTAGTTCCCTGTTGCAAGACTTAAAATTTTAACTTTTGGGGACAATATCTCCCCCCCCCCCTGTCATGAGACAAGCAGTGTGGGTTATCTAGATGCTTCTGTGCAGTTACAGATTTAACATCCTCTGCACAAAATGTCCAGTATGAATCAGTGTACCCCATTCCCCAGTTAGAGGTGGATGAATTATTATTTGTTTCGGTTACAAGCAGTGTGTTTTACATTAAGCCTTTCTCATTAAATAAGTGACTCTAATTGTTTTCCAAATCAGTTACTGGTCAAGATAAAAGGTCTTTAATCGGATTAAGATGTTCAATATGATCTTTTACATTGGTATATTCGATGTAGAAAAACATCAATTTAAATTAAATGGAAATAGGGAGATTTCTTATTTACTGCAGTCAGTCTAATTAACCAATGAAAGGTTTTTCACGCTCTCTCCGTGAAAGTTGGAATGGAGTTGGGGGTGTCAACAAACATTGGGGGGGGAAATGTTCTTAGTAATCTAAAGGAAGGAGCATGTGGTAATGGGTTCACATAGATTGCTTGTAATGAGTTGGCATTGGAGTCCTTGCTTAGTAGTACATGGTAAGGCCAAGTTGGGTTAATAAATAGCTTGACTAGTGCCCTAGGTCTGACCATATGAACAGTTTTATAATTATAATAAGTCTCCCATATCTTTCATGTTATAAATATCCCCAGTCTCTTATTAAACTTCCTGTTTAGGATCTGTGCCCTCTAGCTCGATGATGTCATATATAACATAACTGTTGGGAGCGTCAAGCCATTTAATCAGCATTTTTTTTGAATTCCCCTCCAGACTGTGAAAATGACGCACTGTGCTTACTGTACATAGAATATCGCAGGAACCGTGAGTCACCTGCACAAAGGTAACCAATTAGAGTCCTACAGAGAGATTTCCCTTGGGTTAGTCCAGTGACTTAACCACTAAGTCAACACTTCTGGGATTTCTGACGACTCATTCAGTACAAGTCCCCACATGTCTATGGATTTGTATTCCAAAGAGGTAAAGACGATCATGTAGACCTAACACGAGGCTGTGGGATCCATGTAATGTTCTCATCTATTCATCTAAGCAGTTTGCCTTTTCTTTATTGATTGGCAGAGAATTACTCATCCCTTCACAGCGTGTAAAGTCTTATGGAAAACACGCTGATCTGTGTAGATAATTTCCTTTCCGCACTTGAGGAGAAATAGAGAGGAATCTAGTCCGTACTGGCTTCTGGGTGTTCGGCTTTGTATCTGTTTGTACCCAGAGCCAACTGAGAAGATAATTGAAAAAATGCGTCTAGGGAAAGACCCATTAGGCGTGAAAACCAGAATGAAGAGAAGTTCAAGGGCAAAAATGTTCCGTTAAATCAAAATGACTTCAGTCATTCAGCCAAAGATTTCATCTTTTCACTTTTTAAATATGTTTTTGGGAGTTACATTAAAATGAATAACAGAAGAATTGTAAGCTCTGCAGCCCAGGAGACTGTGCTTTAAACCAAAATATCACTATGAATAAATAGAAATCATTGTGCGTATCAGATAATAAGTAGGTACACTGTTCGTATTCTTCTGATACAAAGTATCAGGGCTTTGGCTGCAACCAATCAGATTTAAGGTTTACTGTAAAGGAAGGAAGGAGAGAAGGTAATAACTTGGTTGTAGAGATGGCCAAAAGTCGTAAGTTTCGTTCCGTTTTTGGATTTACAAAACTCAGGAAAAAACAGAAGATTTGAAAACTAAACTTACTTCCGAGGGTTCAGACCGTATTTTCAAGGATTACCGAATATTCAAGGTTATTTATGTTAGCCCTCAAAAATTACCTTGAGCGTTCGGTAACCCTCGAAAATAACCTTGAACGTTCGGTAGCCCTCAAATACGATCAGAAAGTACTCTCAAGTTTCCCATCGTTTTTTCGAGGGTTACCGAAAGCTCAAGGTAATTTTCGAGGGTTACTGAAAGCTCAAGGTAATTTTCGAGGGTTACCAAATGCTCAAGGTTATTTTCGAGGGTTACCGAACGCTCAAGGTAATTTTCGAGGGTTACTGAAAATAACCTTAAACGTTTAGTAATACTTGAAAATACGGACAGAACGTTTGAATTTTGGAACCGAGGGATTCCCGTGTTGCTTCTGGGCTGTCTTCTATGCTGCTCTTTGCTTTTTCCATACATGGTAGCAGCAGAAATAGCTGGATTAGCAGAGGCGTCAGTGGTTGGTCTCAGCCAATCATTGCACAGAGCAGACTAGGAAATGAGTGCCAGGTCCAGGATTTGGGGTTTATTAGGTTAACTCGAAAAGTGAACTATTCCTTTATTGAGGAAAGCCTGGGAGTTTAAGGAGGTATTACATTCATCCCTTGCTCCTGAGATACTGATTGAAGAACCGGAGGTAAGGCATAGCTCCTACTACTTTTGCAGTGAACTATTCCTTTAAAACGTAAGTTTGGGGGTAGAAATACCCTGTAAGGTTTGAGACCAATGAAGCTATGTCCAGCCCAACCTAAACCAAGCCTCGGTTTTTCTTTAGGTGTGGTACAGAGCCTATGGTTGGTCTTGGACCTAATCTCTTGCCTAAAGGTGCCCATACATTAGAATTCACCTTCCAAAATTCTGAAGGAACCATCTGACCTGTTATTTTTTGCAAACAACAAGGGGATCACAAAATGAATGGGCCAGGCAGGACCGTCAGAAGCTAAGGAACCACCAGCACTAAAGAAGTTAGATAAATTGGACGTTTGTCTATAGACAAATGTTTATCTAATATCTACGTTGCGTGTAGGCAAAAACGTTGGCGTAGACCGATTTATTCCACAAAACTCCCAAGCCAATAGGTCAAATATCTTGCTCACCATAGTATAGTATACATTAATACCAGTAACCTAGAATTAATATCTATCGCCGGCCATACAATAGTCAATGTACTTGCCAATGTTCCCCCAACATACTGATTATCTTATTATCGACACGCTGAACACAAATAAAGGTTTCAGGACAGGGAACAATGCAGGAACAGTAAGTACCACCAGGCAACAAATAATTGTTTGAGCGTTAAAATCCAATGGAATCTGCCTGTTAATCTGTTCTGCATGTACCCAGATTTTCATACAAACGCCTTTCTGGAAGGAATCTTACATCTTCAATGTTTTCGTTATAAACGGGATCGACATTTTGAGCAATCGCCATGCCGATGGTTTATTTTTAAAAAAACAAACAGGGAGATTCAATAAAAGTTCTTATCGTTAAAAATGGTGCTAATTTTGCCCCAACCAATCAGAAACCATTTAACATCTGAAAGCTAACATCTGATTGGTTGGGGCAAAATTAGCACCATTTTTAACGATAAGAACTTTTATTGAATAACCCTGAAAAATCGGGCCGGGGTAGAAAATTTTCTGTTGCACTCAATCGAAAATCCAAATCAGAGGCACTTCTGCCCGTGTATGGTTAGCTTAACTCTGCCTGATAATATTAACACAATTATCTATTTAAAGGGCCAATCGCCTCCCTGTCTGGCACGTTACAGAAAAGTTCAATTGCAATTCCACAGTTAAGAAATTTGCAGCTCGACTCCCAACTCCCAGTGTTAGCCGAGAAACCTATCAATAAATGTTACAAGTGGCAAACAAAGTGCTGATTGTCTACGGCAGAGAGGACTGAATGTTCTAATTTACTGGACAGTAGGAAATGTAACGGGAAAGTACAAACAGAGGGAGGGAGAGATAAATAAAACCAGCAGAATTTAAAGGAGAACAGGTTCCTACTTATACTCACCTTTACCACCTGTAAATAGCGATGTCCCGGGGCTTATTACTTCTCCCATAAATCTAAAGAAGGTTTTCCACTGACCCCATCTTCAGTCCCTATCTCTCCGCAGATTTCAACTTTGGGATACCGTTACCATTTATATCATTACACATGTCTGCTGACATCACTGCAGCTCCTTCTCTGCCTCTCACCCAGTGGGTTAATATATGCATTTTTTTTGCAATACCACCTTTACAACCTTTAGGCTTCCAATATAATGCTTAATATCAAACGCATACCTCCAATTTAAGGTCTGGGTCAGGGGTGCCACTACAACACAGAAATCCGGCCTATGTTCCTATGTTCGAGTTTTGGAAAGTCCTGGATATTGGAACATGTTCCCCAGACCATTTCCCAGGTCCCACAGCCATTTACATTAAGTTACCATTGATATTTTTTTGAACTTTCCATATAGTTAGTAAGTTCGAAAACAGACCAAACTTTCGGAAGTTCGCCCATCTCTACACCCCACCCACAGCAGAAGTTTGCAAGAATCACTGGGGCAGATCCTTCCTACCAGGTCTGTCCTGGTGAAACCTTGATGGTTTGGGAAGGCCCAATATAATATAAAAGTCTCTTTGCAAGTGCATACCTTTATAAATAACCAGTCAAATAATATGGAGGTTAATTAGTGTATTTGACTAAAGTTGGAATTGAAATCCCCAGTAGTGCAAATAGTGTTACTATAAATAGCTCCTGCCCTGCATGGCAAATTCACCTGCACATATGGAATGACCACAGAACCTTCAGGCTAAAAATAAACCATGAACTATGAAGTGATGGCTGGACGGTTCGTCTTAAAGGGGAACGCTCACAGGATAATACTGGAAAAGGTTTGATAGATGTAAATTGTTGAAAAGATTGAAGCAATCATCACTCGCCAAGAACATAGCATGGTATGGCCACTAGGGGCCACCAGTGTAACTTCTCATATGTTCTTGTTAAAGGCCAAGTAACCACTTTTTCTTTGTTTAAGGAATATTTCTAAACAGATTATATTATAACGATTGCGATCTGTTAGCACGTGAATCTCTGCACAGTGCATGTTAATGTGGGTGGCCACACTACACACGCTGCGTTTTCTGAGCGTTCACACGCGTTCTTGTGGGTCGCATGTGCTCAAAGCTGTGGTAGCTTTTCATTGGTTGATCTGTTTTCAACCTAGATACAGAGTTGGGAATTCCAATTTCTGCAAATTGTTTATTACCAAACATCCTCCATGTAAAATCAACCATGCAGCATATATGTCGAAATTGTGCAGAACCCAAATTTCAAATCAAATCCAATTGATGTTAAAGGCAACAATTTTAAACTTTTCTACAAGAAAAAATGCATTAATAAAACAAATTTATAGTGTGTTCGTCCACACTGTGCTTCTGTATTCCGATTTGGTTGAGAAATAGATCCTATTGGATCGGAACCCATCACACATATCGCAGAGTAATACATTTAATTTCATTTAGAAAATGCAGCTAGAAAGCTGACCTGCAGACACAACGTGTTTCAATCTTGTTAGATCTCGTCAGTGCAAGATACAGATTCATGGCTCTATGGGGTAGGACTTGGGTTTACAGTAGAAAAGGCAGCTAGAAAGCTTAGGGAGAGAGGGGCCAAAAGAAGCGAAAAGCCCTTCACTGAACATAAAAGCAGAGAAACACCTTCTTATAACAGAAGGCATCTTGCAGACTCATGCTATATGAATAGCATTGCCCTCAAAGCTTAAAAAACAAGAAGCAATTTCTTACTCCCATGTTTCCCAGAGTAAGGGGTGGAGATATGCAAAACACTCCTTTATGTCCCTTAGCTAATATAATTTCATTTAAAATTGTGCAAAAATCTGTTTTAGCTTTGACTTCCCCTTTTAGGATACAGAAGACTAGTAGGAAAGAGTTAACCAGGAAAACAGAATTGAACTACATGGTGTATACATTGTGAGCCATTGTTACGTGGCTCCTTTAGAGAAATTTATTAGGAGTGATTCTACTGGTTTGATCTTGTTGTTATTGACCTTAATTCTGAGCAGAGAGTTGTAGTTTATCAACCTTAACCTGAGGTTATTGATAAATCTGGCATGTGGCAGAGATCAATAATAAAAGACCCAGGCTTACAGGCCCATTCCATCTGCGGTGCGCAGGCAACATGAATCCCGGTTTCTAAGTGGACCTGGTTCTGATTTGGAACTGACGGTTTCGAAGATCTGAAGATCTAACAGATTTTTCAAAACTTTCGAAGCTGAGTTTGAAAATTTGGAAAATTGTGATAGAAAATTTAAAAAAAATTCCGATTGAGTTGGGTCCGAATCGGATTTTAGAATTTTTGGAACAATGGATTCCGAATACAATTTAATTTGTCTCTTATGAGAACTTATGTCCCTTTAAGGGCCTGGAAACTTTCAGTGCCACCCAGCGAGGTTATTAACCAACTTTACCATTAGCTGCCAAGGAACTGACGCCCGTCAGAGCTACAGATCATTCACTGTGTGTGTCCTGTGCACTGTCTGTCATGTTGTGTGTGCAGGGTGGGGGAGGGGCTCACATGGGCCCTGCACAACACCATGTGATCACTGTGTGTGTGTGTACAATGTGCCCAGTCACGTGTCGCCATCAGCAGGGAAAGTTCACAGCTGAATCACATAATGTCAGGCAGAGATAAAATCTATTTCTACTGTGTAAACCGATCAGCCAGTTATATTTATAGAAATGATATTTACATATCTCTATTACACTGTCCATCGTTATAATTAACATAACACCGACAGAATGAAATTTACAATATCCGTATCACTGGGGACCTACAGACCTGGCCCCAAAGTCCCACCTATGACAGACTTCCCTGGATGGTATTTCTAGCCCTACCTCCTGTCTGTGCCCCTACCTCCTGCCAGGTAAGTCAAACTTCCCAACTGAATCGGATTTGTTTTTACAGTAAGTCTGTAAAGGAATTGACAGCATCGCGTGATCAGGGTGAGGTAAGGCCTGAGATTTTCCTTTCTACATTGGCTAGTTAGTATGTTATCACACGCGAGCACAGAGAGAACATGTTTAGAGAGCTGAGGATGTAATGGAGTCACATGCAAGCTCAGAGAGAACATATGAACTCCCTGCAGATGAAGTTGAGGGTGTAATGGAGTCCAGGAGTCAGCCATGCAAGAGACCAGTAGTGTCCACTTTACTGCCTACATGTTTGTTTATGATGTCATAAACAAATAATACATGATGTCATTTTTAAAAAAAACAACACTTGAGCTATTTTTAACTGGGGACCCTCCAAGTCCATATGGCTGTCACTCTCTGCAGGGAGAGATACGTTTATCTGTCTATGTATTGCAGAGGTTTTTCATTTTCAGACTAGGAAATTTAAATAGAATTCTGAGACTGGCGCATCTTACTCATACATATTTTAACCGCGCTGTAAATACAAAGGGGACTGTGTGCGGATTTTAAAAAAAAAGGAGAGAGAGAGAGAGAGAGAGAGAAATGTGTAATTTGGCAAAATTCTTTATTTTTCCCTTTTCGTGGGATTATATGACTAAAACTTCCCTACATGTGGTTCAGATTAGTAAACAAAGAAATCTCCAGTCCACACCCGGATTCCAAGCTATAGATGAGACTAGGTATGTACAGTGCCTTTAACTCCTTCCATTAGAGTGGATTAAAATAGGATACATGGACCATATTTGTAGATGTCTTTGCTCCTGATTATTTCTTTATAGTTTGATCTGTTCCAATATCAGTAAAGCCTCGTACACACGTCCGATCCAACCCCCGAGGAACGACCCCAGACCATGAGGCACAGGGGCGATGAATGGCTGTTACAGCCGATAATCACCACGGCGGATCAATGAGCGACGCCCGACTGAAGGCAAACACACGTTCGATTATCGTCCAAAACGTCCATTCGCTGTGCGTGTGCGCTCGCTTGGAATTTGTCCCTCGGCGGTAAGATCGCACCATGCAATTTTATGGCCCGATCAGGGGTGCCCCTACCATGAAGCAAACTGAAACATTTGCTCAGGGCTGCGCCCCTGCAGAGCACTTAAAAGGCGGCAGTAAAAAAAAATCCTCCATCCTACAGTACTGCATTTCAGCTCCAGTCCTCCAATCAGTGTTTAGTCAGCCCTCCAGTCCTCCAATCAGTGTTTAGTCAGCCCTCCAGTCCACCAGTCAATGTTAGTCCCACCTCCACAAGCCACACCTATGTTCCCTGATGAAGCCACACCCAGTTATTGTGCCACCACCTGTCTGCCAAAAGGCAGCATTTAAAAGTTGTTTCAGGTGTCAAAAACCCTAGGGACACCCCTGGGCCCGATCAATCGAAAGCTTAGTGTATCGGTCTGCGGGGCTTTTCGGCAGGCTGAGACCAACATTCAAATCAGATGAATAGTGATCGGATGCGTCGAAAAACCATAGGTAATTGCAGTCCTCTATGGACTGCACACTCGTCATGGCAAGCTGACGGCCGCGGCTACTTTTGTTGCAACTGACAGTCCTTTGTCCTGGTTAACTGGTCCCAAGTGGTGAACATTCAGATGGGACAAAGGATTCCTTGGAACTTATAATAAGAAAAACCTCATTAAACACACATGTACAGTGTACACACACATGCATAGGTGCCAACATTGCTTAACCCTCCTGTGGATCTCAGGATATTGCAGGAGGAGTGGGACAGAAGTTTAAAAGTTGTGACTGTCCTGCTTATTCTGTGAATTATAACGGCTCAGTGTGCACGAGACATTTTTGTGTGTTTTCCCCATTTGGCATAATGTTCTACAGCCTGCTTTTTGAAATTGAAAGTACTTTTTGTTGCTAGGATGCCCTGGTGCATTGGGTAAAAATTGTTTACATTGAAAACACTTTTTTTTCTAGCTCTTCTTGATGCCAAGCTTCTAGCAGCCAAACAGCACTTAAGCTCCACCTCCCTTCAGAGTCCTAGACTCTCATTTGCAAAAAATGTTTTTACTGCTCAATCCAATCCTATTAAAATAAAGTAAATTATGAGACGACTACATTAATAAACAATAGCAAAGGGCGTGTCGGAAGTTTTACTGGGGGCGATCCTTCTGCGACTGATAAAAATTGCAATTCAATTATTCCAATGTTTTAAAATTTCTCGCCATTCATTTAACTTTCCCTTTAACATTAAAGCATGAGATCACTTTTCATTTCTTTTAATGAGAATTGCTGTCAGAGCGTTTCCATGGTAATGTTGATAAATACGGCGCAAGGCTAGGTAACGAGGACGTGCTAATTTGTCTTTAGACAACCTCTAGAAAGAACGTTGTGTTAATTTCTAATAATCTGGGATCCATTAGACAGCCCAGACGCCTTGGCGATGAAAGCGTAACTGACGCCTCATTCAGAAGAATAATTAGCACCATCGCCTGGTACTTGCTATACACAGTTTATCTTACAATCAGGGACTGGGAATCCTATTCATTGCCTCCTCCCAGAGTCACACAATTGTGAAAACCATCAGCTCATAAACAGGGAAATATTTATCAATGTGCAGGTCAGAGAATAGTCACATTGATAATTCACTAGTTTCATGTTTCTTTCAATCACTTAGGGTCAGGCCACACTAGCACGTTCTAAACGATCGCACACTTGTGTTCGTCAATTTGTCTGGCCACACTAGCGCGTTCTAACCCATTGCGCGTTCTAACCGATTGCACACTGTGTTGGATAATTTGTCTGGCCACACTAGCACGTTCTAACCGATCGCACACTTGTGTTGGATAATTTGTCTGCCCACACTAGCACGTTCTAACCGATTGCATGCTTGTGTTGGACAATTTGTCTGGCCACACTAGCACGTTCTAACTGATTGCATGCTTAAGTTGGATAATTTGTCTGGCCACACTAGCGCGTTTTAACCAATTGCACGCTTGTGTTGGACAATTTGTCTGGCAACACTAGCGCGTTCTAACCGATTGCACGCTTGTGTTGGATAATTTGTCTGCCCACACTAGCACGTTCTAACCGACTGCACGCTTGTGTTGTACAATTTGTCTGGCCACACTAGCGCGTTCTAACCGATTGCACTCTTATGTTGGATAATTTGTCTGGCCACACTAGCGCGTTCTAACCAATCGCACCCTTGTGTTGGCCAATTTATCTGGCCACATTAGTGCGTTCTAACCAATCGCGCGTTCTAACCGATCGCACACTTGTGTTGGATAATTTGTCTGCCCACACAAGCGCGTTCTAACCAATCGCACCCTTGTGTTGGACAATTTATCTGGCCACACCAGCGCGTTCTAACCCATTGCGCGTTCTAACAGACGCGTTCTAACCCATTGCGCGTTCTAACAGATTGCACACTGTGTTGGATAATTTGTCCGGCCACACTAGCATGTTCTAACCGACGCACGTTCTAACCGATCGCACACTTGTGTTGGATAATTTGTCTGCTCACACTAGCACGTTCTAACCGATTGCACGCTTGTGTTGGGCAATTTGTCTGGCCACACTAGCGCGTTCTAACCGATTGCACACTTATGTTGGATAATTTGTGTGCCCACACTAGCGCGTTCTAATAAATCGCACGCTTGTGTTGGACAATTTGTCTGGCCACGCTAGCGCATTCTAACCGATTGCACGCTTGTGTTGGATAATTTGTCTGCCCACACTAGCACGTTCTAACCGACTGCACGCTTGTGTTGGATAATTTGTCTGCCCACACTAGCACGTTCTAACCGATTGCACGCTTGTGTTGGACAATTTGTCTGGCCACACTAGCGCATTCTATCCAACGCGCATTCTAACCGATCGCACACTTGTGTTGGATAATTTGTCTGCCCACACTAGCATGTTCTAACCGACTGCACGCTTGTGTTGGATAATTTGTCTGCCCACACTAGCCATTCTAACCGACTGCACGCTGTGTTATATAATTGTCTGGTACACTAGCGCGTTCTAACCGATTGCACGCTTAGTTGGATAATTTTTCTGGCCACACTAGTGCGTTCTAACCAATCGCACCCTTGTGTTGAAATATATGGCCACACTAGTGCGTTCTAACCAATCGCGCGTTCTAACCGATCGCACACTTGTGTTGGATAATTTGTCTGCCCCACACAGCGCGTTCTAACCAATCGCACCCTTGTGTTGGACAATTATCTGGCCACACCAGCGCGTTCTAACCCATTGCGCGTTCTAACAGACGCGTTCCAACCCATTGCGCGTTCTAACCGATTGCACGCTTGTGTTGGATAATTTGTCTGCTCACACTAGCACGTTCTAACCGACTGCACGCTTGTGTTGGATAATTTGTCTGCCCACACTAGCACGTTCTAACCGACTGCACGCTTGTGTTGGATAATTTGTCTGCCCACAATGCGTTTATAACGATTGACGCTTGTGTTGGACAATTTGTCTGGCCACACTAGGCATTCTAACCAACGGCATTCTAACCGATCGCACACTTGTGTTGGATAATTTTCTGCCACACTAGCATGTTTAACGAGCACGCTGTGTTGGATAATTTGTCTGCCACAGTAGCACGTTCTAACCGACTGCACGCTTGTGTTATATAATTTGTCTGGTCACACTAGCGCGTTCTAACCGATTGCACGCTATGTTGGATAATTTTTCTGGCCACACTAGTGCGTTAAACCAATCGCACCCTTGTGTTGGACAATTTACTGGCCACACTAGTGCGTTCTAACCAATCGCGCGTTCTAACCGATCGCACACTTGTGTGGATAATTTGTCTGCCCACACAAGCGCGTTCTAACCAATCGCACCCTTGTGTGGACAATTTATCTGGCCAACATAGCGTTCTAACCCATTGCGCGTTCTAACAGATTGCACACTGTGTTGGATAATTTGTCCGGCACACTAGCTGTTCTAAACTGACGCACTTCTAACCGATCGCACACTTGTGTTGGATAATTTGTCTGCTCACACTAGCAGTTCTAACTGACGCACGTTCTAACCGACTGCACGCTTGTGTTGGTAATTTGTCTGGCCACACTAGCGCATTCTAACCAACGCGCATTCTAACGATCGCACACTTTTGTTGGATAATTTGTCTGCCCACACTAGCAAGTTCTAACCGATCGTGCATTCTAACAGATTGCACACTTGTATTAGACAATATGTTCTGGCACACATAGGATGTGGCCTGCGCTGCAATCTGTAATTGGAGCGCCACGCACATGACAATGCACACTAGCGAACCAGAAACGTGCACGCAATCCAGCGAGCTACTAGTTTGTGATCTACCCATAGATTACGTTTGTAAACAAAAAGAATTAAAGATCCACTGAACATTCCATATACTGGCGCCTACTTATAATTATGGGAAACCGACGCCATTTTTATTGCTGGGTAATTTTGTGGGTTAGATTTTATTTCCGCGTTGTGCAAAGACTCTGTATTGTAAATAAGAAGGGCTCTGCTTTAAATATAAGGATATATATATAGGACAATCTGGAGTTCCAGGAGTTTGTGGCTCATCATTAATACAGTACGGTCATATAGCAAAAGGTACATTAGCACTTTTGGGCTTATTAATAAGTGGTGCAGGAACCAATCAGATGCTATCAAATGTTCAAAACTATAGACAGTAAAAAGGCCTCATCTGATTGGTTGCTGCGGATTAAGAATATGCACATTGCATCTCAGCCAATCACTGATGTGGAGCAGCAGCAGAAGACAAGCAGAGGGAACAAGGGCTCAGATATTCAGAAGCCTTCATGGTACTTTAACCCATCAGAGGTCTATGGGAGGGTAATAAAGCTATATGGCTCCCTTTAAATAAGCCATTTGTATCCCGCTTAAGCGATACAATGGGTCATATTATAAAGAGCGGGTATACCACGCGTTATCGGCCATAGAATACAGCTTCGATGACGTAGTATTTTACGCCATTGTTAATAGGTTAGCGTGGCTTTAAGACTGGAACGTGCTGTGTAATATAATAATAATCAGGTTGTAAGGTATGTCACCAACACGGATTTAAAAAATAAAACGTTATATTACTAGCGACTGACTGACTTATTGATAAGATTGCCTGGATATGCCCATATAGCAACAAATTGTGGCATGGTTGTACAATCGGATTGAAGGTGTGTGACAGGCATTTATTATGTGTATTATGTGTTTAGTTCTTATTATTAAACATTAATAATGTTGTGTGTGTGTGCTAACATCAGTGGAAAAGGTTTGGTACAATCACTCTCCTAGTGCTAGACTATTCAGCCAATAGAAATGCAGCACTACAGAGCCTCCGACCCATAATCTAATAGGAGGTTGTGCCAATGCCAGAGACTGAATGAGACAGATGCAGTCTGTGGGTGACTCTATCTCCGCCATTTTTATCCCTTACATTAGACTTGGTGACCAGCTTAGTGAATCTTGCACTTTATAATTATGTTATCATGTTTATTTATTTATTATCTGACGTGTTATTAGAACATAATAGCCGGTAGGGAGCAGTGTTAAATGGTCACAGTTGGTTTAATGTACAAAATCTACTTGCTGTGCTCAAGCCACCATTAAATATTCTGGGCCCATACTGGGCTCTCCTGTGCCCCCCAAAGCATAGCTACTTCCTAGATCCAGGGAAATGAGGATTTGATTGATGGGTGTAGTAGACAGGTGGAGACACAGAAAGGTGTCATCCAATCAGCACAGCCCCTGTAATTAGTGGGGGAAGGATTACATTGTAGCTGTGAGGGCCACACTAGTGCGTTTTTCGCGTGTTTGCGCCCACGATTTTTTGCGTGAGATACGCCTGCAATTGTTTGTGACGATTTGGTTCTTTGTAGCGTGGCCTCGGCCTTGTGTCTGCTTTATATGTCAGACTGCGCAGAAGATCTATGGGCGTGTACGATTTTTGTAGGCGCCCATTAAACTGGGACCGGATCCATCAGTGGAAGTGTAATGTATCCGTAATGGTGGTGACACAATGTCAGGAGAGACCCAAGGATCCTAGACGAACATCCACAAAAATAGACACACATGACAAACATGATTTGCGTCCCAGATCTGAAATGAGAAATAGAAAGTGACATTCACTGTGTGCCTGTCTTGTGTGTATGTGTGTGTGTCTGTGTGTATGGTCTGCCTTGTGGGTGTCTCTGTGTGTATATGTAGTGGCTGTGGTGTGGTTAGTGTGTGTCTGTCTCTGTGTATTGTAGTGTCTGTCTCTGTGTGTATATGTAGTGTGTGTGTGTATGTTCTGTGTGTATATGATGTGTGTTGTCTCTGTGTTTATATGTATGTGTGTCTGCTCTGTTTATGTCCTCTGTGTGTATATGTATGTGTCTGTCTCTGTGTTTATATATATGTGTCTGTCTCTGTGTGTATATGTATGTGTCTGTCTCTATGTGTATATGTATGTGTCTGTCTCTGTAGTATGTGTCTGTCTCTGTGTGTATATGTATGTGTCTGTCTCTGTGTGTATATGTATGTGTGTCTGTCTTGTTGTTGTATATGTATGTGTACTGTTCTCTGTGGTGGTTATATGTATGTGTGTCTGTCTCTGTGTGTATATGTATGTGTCTGTCTCTGTGTTTATATGTATGTGTCTGTCTCTGTGTGTATATGTATGTGTCTGTCTCTGTGTGTATATGTATGTGTCTGTCTCTGTGTGTATATGTATGTGTGTCTGTGCCTCTATGTGTATATGTATTTGTCTGTCTCTGTGTGTATAGTATGTGTCTGTCTCTGTGTGTATATGTATGTGTTCTGTCTCTGTTGTGTATATGTGTGTGTCTGTCTCTGTGTGTATATGTATGTGGTCGTTCTTTTCTGTGTGTATATGTATGTGTTGTCTCTGTGTGTATATGTAGTTCTGTTCTGGTGTAAGTATGGTCTGTCTATGTGTGTATATGGTATGTGGTCGTCTTGTTGTATATGTATGTGTCTGTCTCTGTGTGTATATGTATGTGTGTCTGTCTCTATGTGTATATGTATGTGTCTGTCTCTGTGTGTATATGTATGTGTCTGTCTCTGTGTGTATAGTATTGTGTCTGTCTCTGTGTGTATAGTATGTGTCTGTCTCTGTGTGTATATGTATGTGTGTCCGTCTCTGTGTGTATATGTATGTGTCTGTCTCTGTGTGTATATGTATGTGTCTGTCTCTGTGTGTATATGTATGTGTCTGTCTCTGTGGTATATGTATGTGTGTCTGTCTCTGTGTGTATATGTATGTGTCTGTTCTGTGTGCTATAGTATTGTGTGCTGTCTCTGTGTGTATATGTATTGGTCTGTCTCTGTGTGTATATGGTATGTGTCTGTCTCTGTGTGTATTGTGTGTCTGTTCTGTTGATGCTGTGTGTCTGTCTCTGGTGTATAGGTTGTGTCTGTCTCTGTGTGTATATGTATGTGTCTGTCTCGTGTGTATATGTATGTGTGTCTGTCTCTGTGTGTATATGTATGTGTCTGTCTCTGTGTGTATATGTATGTTGGTCGTCTTGTGTATCATGTATGTGTTTTTCGTGTTATGTATGTGTCGTCTCTGTGTGTATATGTATGTGTCTGTCTCTGTGTGTTATATATGTAGTGTGTCTGTCTCTGGTGTGTATATGTATTGTGTGTCTCTGTGTGTGGTCGGTCTCTGTGTGTATATGTATGTGTGTGTCTCTGTGGATATGATGTGTCTGTCGCTGTGTTATATGTATGTGTGTCTGTCTCTGTGTGATATGTATGGTCTGTCTCTGTGTGTATATGTATGTGTGTCCTGTCTCTGTGTGGTTATGTATGTGTCTGTCTCTGTGTGTATGTACTGTGTGAATGTGTCTGTCTCTGTGTTTATGATGTACTGGGAATGTCTGTGTGTGGGGTAAATGGGAGTTTGTTAGGTGAAATGTGAAGTAATTATAAATTATTCTTCCCATCCTGGTCATACCAGGAGGGAAACCGCCAGCCGTGTTTGAGCATGCGTATTGTCATGCTTCGTGAGAAGGATAGTTGGATACGAAACAAACGGCACGATTCGGAGGCGGCAACGCAGCAAAAAAACGGGTGCACCTATTTGTCTACTGATCTAGCTACATCTATCGAGCACAGCAGCGAGCATGAGCGAAAGGGAGGGAACAGCGAGAGCGGCGGGGTACAGCAGCATCTATACAGGAGCAGCAGGATCGTAGTACATCTATCGATCTATCTTAGCTTCTATCGTAGCGATGAGCGAGATCTACGATCTATCGGATCTAGCGAGCGGTCTAGCGTATCGATCTCTATCATCTATTCATTAGTCGAGATAACTATTATTTATCTTTCTTTTTGTCTATCATCACTATCTGTCTTCATACTTGTTATCTATCTATCATCGATCTATCTATCTATCTATTTTTCTAGCATTATCATCTATCTATCTATTATCTATCTATCTATCTATCATTTACTAATATTAACTATCTATTTATCTTTCTTTGTCTATCATCTATTATCTGTCTATTATTTATCTATCTATCTATCTATCTATCTATCTATCTATATTCTATCATCTGTCTACTATTATCTATCTATCTATCTATCTTCTATCTATCTATCTATCTATCTTATCTATCTATCTAGCTATATCTATTATCTATTCTATCTACTATCTATCTATCTATCTGTCTACTATTATCTATCTATTATCTATCTCTATTATCTATCTATCTATATCTATCTATTAGCTATTATCTATCTATAACGATCGTTGCCTATCTACCTATCTTATTATACAGCAGATATATATTATTATCTACTCATATCTAGCATCATCTATATCTAGTTCTATCTATCATCTATCTATCTATCTATCTATCTATAATCTGATCCATCCCATCCATCATCTATATATCTATCTATCTATCTATCTATCTATCTATCTCTATCCATCCAATCACTATCTATCTATCTATCTATCTATCTATCGATCAACTATCTATCTTATTATCTATCTATCTATCTATCTTTATTATCTATCTATCATCTATCTGATCTCTATATATCTATTATCTGTCTGGAGCTGGGTCACTGGGCTCTCTTTGGACATGCAGTTACCTCTTGGTCACAGGTTGACACCAGGGGGAGCCAAGAGAGCTGGGGATGTCAGTCCTGCAGCTCTGCCGGGAAAGACCATCCAGTATGAGTGTAGCGTGTGTCTTTAAATCTTTAAATGTGATATAGCTTTTAACAGCCAAACTATGTTTGACAGATAATAACCAGCATCCACAATTTCTAGGTATTAGGTGACACTTTGCTGTGATGGTTGGTGTGTGTCCCCTTGCTGTATAGCTTTATTAGCCATCACTGCCCAGACGTATTACAATAGCTATATATTTACAATCAGCTCGTCCGAAGAGCTAACATCTCTAATCACAACACCGTTTGTCGTAGGTCTTGTGGAGGAGAACCCGTTGCAAACAATGGGAGACCATGCAAGCCCCTGCAAACATGAGCAAGTAAGGTATGGGAACCACCAAGTCATTGAACCTTGGAAATGCCTTCACTGGCTAAGACTTTTATATTTCACCCTCATCCAGGGCTAGTTACTATAGGAGGAAAGGGCACAGTTCTAGGGTTCCAACTCTTTAGGGGTCTCCTAAAACCATAGTTGACTTGGTTGAGGGTTGTGGGGCTGCCGTTGATATGTTTTCCAGAGTCCTCAAAGCTTTCATACAGAGCCTGATATCATCTCCAACAGGCCCAATCTGCTCCTGCCCTGAAGTCAGCAAAAAGCATTTCCTATGGCCCCTGTATGTGCTCTATAGTGTGCAGGGGCCTGCCGAGTGGATTGATAGGCACGGATGAGCGCACATCTATATAGAACACTGATTTTCTCTACTTAAGTAGGGAGCGCCTTTCCCACAATGATTTTAAACCTCTGTCTGGCCATGGACTAAGGGGGAATAAGGAGGAATCTAAAAGGGGTCTGACTAAATATAATGATTCGCTCCAATGGTGTGGGGGTCAAGTCAAAGGGGAAATTGAAAGTGGCATGTCAAAAATGGAAGACACTAACACACAGGTATGCTCAATGATCTGTCAGTCGGTCTGTCTCTACCACGGTCACTTCCTTTCTGTAGACTTCTACTTGTTTTGGAATTTTTATGAGCCAAAATGGCTTCTTTGTGCATCAAATTAAAATTAGCTCAGCGGGAGACCATGTGTGGATGGTCATTTATTTACTTTTTGTTGAATGTTTGAAAAGACTGGAATTCATTCAGGGCAAGAAAAGAAATCTAAGGATTTGGTTCAAAGGGGAATTTTTTTTGTGCATTTAATTTGAGATGAAGTTATAACTTGAAATAAAAAAAATACCACCTCCTTAAATAATGGTATGGTCCAGCAAGATGTTTCTGCATTTCACCACCTCCTAAATAATGGTATGGTCCAGCAAAGATGTTTCTGCATTTCACAACCTCCTTAAATAATGGTATGGTCAGCAAAGATGGTGTTTTGCATTTCACACCACTACTAAAATAATGGTAAGTTCCAGCCAAAGATGTTTCTGCATTTCCACCACCTCCTTAAAATAATGGTAAGTTCCAGCAAAGATTTCTGCATTTCACCACCTCCTTAAAATAATGGTAAGGTCCAGCAAAGATGTTTCTGCATTTCACCACCTCCTTAAAATAATGGTATGGTCCAGCAAAGATGTTCTGCATTTCCCCACCTACTTAAAATAATGGTAAGTTCCAGCAAAGACGTTTCTGCATTTCACCACCTCCTTAAATAATGGTTAAGAGTCCAGCAAAGATGTTTCTGCATTCACCACCTCCTTAAAATAATGGTATGGTCCAGCAAAGATGTTTCTGCATTTCACCCACCTACTTAAAATAATGGTAAGTTCCAGCAAAGATGTTTCTGCATTTCACCACCTAATTAAATTAAATGATAAGGTCCAGCAAAGATTGTTCTGTATTTCACCCCTCCTTAAAATAATGGTATGGTCCCGCACAAGATGTTTCTGCATTTCCACCACCCCTTAAATAATGGTATGGTCCAGCAAAGATGTTTCGCGTTTCACCACCTACTTGAAATAATGGTAAGTTCCAGCAAAGATTGTTTCTGCATTTCACCACTACTTAAAAATAATGGTTAAGTTCCAGCAAAGATGTTTCTGCATTTCACCACCTCTTAAAATAATGTATGGTCCAGCAAAGATGTTTCTGCATTCCACAACTCCTTAAAATAATGGTAAGTTCCAGCAAAGATGTTTCTGCATTTCGCCCACCTCCTTAAAATAATGGTATGGTCCAGCAAGAGGTTCTGCATATCACCACCTCCTAAAATATGGTATGGTCCAGTAAAGAGAGTTTCTGCATTTCACCACCTCCTTAAAATCATGTATGGTCAGCAAAGATGTGTATTGTCTCAAGCTGGTCAGGATACTCCAGGACCAACCAATTGCTTGCTGAGAATTATTTCAGTATTGGGTAGTTAGATAAGTAAAGAACAATAAAAACAATAAAGTGAGGATGTTAATCTAGGCACTGGATAAATAGTTACAACCAAAAAATATTTGGTTTTGTGTTTTGTAACTATATTCCTAGTAAATACCACAAAAAGGGGATCCAAGTTTTGGGAGCACAACCTTCTAAAGCGATATCTCATGGAGCTACACTATGAACGGTCCTTCTTCAGCTGGATACCTATATAAAATTCACAGAGCTCCAACAGATTCAGTGAGCTACAACGTACATGCTTAAAACTTCATCTTAAAGGGTATGTCCACCAAAAAAAAAACTTTAATATGTTCTTTATATAATAGCACCTACTAAACACCAAAGTTCATTTTTCTAAAAAATCATTTGCTTTGCCCGTATTTAATGAGATATATATCAGGTGCACTTCCTCTTTAGCTGACCCGTGATGCAGCTTAGACAAAAAAAAAAAAAAAAAGATTCTTCCTGCCGGATGCGGAAGCCAATCAGGAACCAGCATTCACGGAGAGAGAGGTGTGTGTGTGTGTCTCTCTCGAAGCCGGCTGGCTGCTTATGTTAATCCTGGATTTCTTCGTACACAAACTTTACAGCTGCGATTGGTTGATGGGGAAAGGAGAGGGCAGGATCCAGGGGGTCAGACCATTACTTGATGCAACTTCCTCTGTTCTCACTGCTGGATGGTAACAGACATGCTCAAGAACATGAAAAGAACAGAGGCAAGGTAATGTAACCTGTCTCTGTTCATCGCTGTATTGGTCCATGCTGGCAGGATTAAGCCCGTCTACAAGGTCTGTAACTTTGAACCACTGGACAGATTTACATGCGGTTTAAAAAGTTTGTTTTGGAGACTTATTTGGACCAAATAATATAGAAAGTTAGTTTTGGGGGTGGACATGCCCTTTTGATTTGTATAAAAAGTAAAAACACTGATGAAGTTTTAAGCAGGTACGTTGTAGCTTACTATCTTTGGAACTCTTTGTATATTCCTACGTAACCTATTAGAACAAAATAAATCTGATTTCAGACGTCAATTTTTGCATAATTGGTTTAACCTGCGACCATGAGCAGAGCAGAAGGACTTTGATCTCCTTGCTTGTGCGTAAGGTGAGAGTACTGCCACGGTGTAATGTTTAAACCACCACGGCCCAAAGGAACAATCGGATTTTCAACAGAAATAAAATACTTAAAGACAAATCTGCAAGGTTTGAATCTATTAACCCTTACAATTGCAAATGGTAAATATGTCTCCAGGGTGGGGTTAAAGGGAAGAATAACAGGAAAAAAATGAAAACTTCCTAGGATATGAGGACAAGTGAAGAAAATGAGGTGGGAGCTGAAGTGCTCAGCTGCAATGCTCTTATAATCTTTGGGCTGGCAGCAGGGGGGGTGTTCTTTAGACTTTTTATCTTTGCAGAGGTATTTTTATTTATTTATTTATTTAGTTGCAGCCAAAGTAATACTGGGAGTATTGGGGGGGGAACAATGGTGGTTGGTGGTTAAAATGATTTGACATCTGTGTGATATAAAAACTTTCACACTACAAACCCTGCAGTTTCTTTCACTCTAACTGACTTCCGCGTGTATTTCATTGGGCGGCTTATTCTTTTTCTTCCCTGGATAAATAAAGCACACTGAGCATGTCTAAGTCACTGGCTTTGGAAGGAGGAGGATTAGAGAGTAGTGCGTTCTAACCAATCGCGCGTTCTAACCGATCGCACACTTGTGTTGGATAATTTGTCTGCCCACACAAGCGCGTTCTAACCAATCGCACCCTTGTGTTGGACAATTTATCTGGCCACACCAGCGCGTTCTAACCCATTGCGCGTTCTAACAGACGCGTTCTCTATCTATCTATCTATCTATCTATCATTTATCTAATATTTAACTATCTATTTATCTTTCTTTTTGTCTATCATCTATCTATCTGTCTATCTATTATCTATCTATCTATCTATCTATCTATCTATCTATCTATCTATCTATCTGTCTATCTATTATCTATCTATCTATCTATCTTCTATCTATCTATCTATCTATCTATCTATCTATCTATCTAGCTATAATCTATCTATCTATCTATCTATCTATCTATCTATCTATCTGTCTATCTATTATCTATCTATCTATCTATCTAGCTATTATCTATCTATCTATATATCTATATCTATCTAGCTATTATCTATCTATAATCGATCTGTCTGCCTATCTACCTATCTTATTATACAGCATATATCTATTTTATTATCTATCTCATTTATCTATCTATCTATCTATCTATCTATCTATCTATCTATCTATCTATCTATCTATCTATCTCTATCTATCCATCCATCCATCCATCCTATCTATCTATCTATCTATCTATCTATCTATCTATCTCTATCCATCCATCCAATCTATCTATCTATCTATCTATCTATCTATCTATCTATCTATCTATCTCTATATATCTATCTATCTGTCTGGAGCTGGGTCACTGGGCTCTCTTTGGACATGCAGTACCTCTCTGGTCACAGGGTTGACACCAGGGGGAGCAAGAGAGCTGGGGATGTCAGTCCTGCAGCTCTGCCGGGAAAGACCATCCAGCTATGAGTGTAGCTGTGTCTTTAAATCTTTAAATGTGATATAGCTTTTCAACAGCCAACTATGTTTGACAGATAATAACCAGATCACACATTTCTAGGTATTAGGTGACACTTTGCTGTGAAGTTGGTGTGTCCCCTTGCTGTATAGCTTTATTAGCCATCACCTGCCCAGACGTATTACAATAGCTATATATTTACATCAGGCTCTGTCCCGAAGAGCTAACAATCTAATCACACACCGTTTGTCGTAGGTCTTGTGGAGGAGACCCGTGCAAACTAATGGAGACCATGCAAGCCCCTTGCAAACATGAGCAAGTAAGGTATGGAACCACCAAGTCATTGAACCTTGGAAATGCCTTCACTGGCTACGACTTTTATATTTCACCCATCATCCAGGGCTAGTTTTACTATAGGAGGAAAGGGCACAGTTTTCTAGGGTCCCAACTCTTTAGGGGTCTCCTAAACCATAGTCTTGACTTGGTTGAGGGTTGTGGGGCTGCCGTTGATATGTTTTTCCCAGAGGTCCTCACAGCTTTCATACAGAGCCTGATATCATCTCCAACAGCCCAATCTGCTCCTGCCCTGAAGTCAGCAAAAAGCATTTCCTCATGGCCCCTGTATGTGCTCTATAGTGTGCAGGCCTGCCGAGTGGTATATGCACGGATGAGCGCACATCTTATATAGAACACTGATTTTCTCTACTTAAGTAGGGAGCAGCCTTTCCCACAATGATTAAACCTCTGTCTGGCCCTGGACTAAGGGGGAATAAGGAGGAATCTAAAAGGTGTCTGACTAAATATAATGATTCTGCTCCAATGGTGTGGGGTCAAGTCAAGGGGAAAATTGAAAGTGGCATGTCAAAAATGGAAGACCTAACACACAGGTTATGCCTCAATGATCTGTCAGTCGTCTGTCTCTACCACGGTCACTTCCTTTCTGTAGACTTCTACTTGTTTTGGAATCTTTTTAATGAGACAAAATGGCTTCTTTGTGCATCAAATTAAAATTAGCTCAGCGGGACCATGTGTGGATGGTCATTTATTTACTTTTTGTTGATGTTGAAAAGACTGAGAATTCAATTCAGGGCAAAGAAAATCTAAGGATTTGGTTCAAAGGGGGAATTTTTTTTTGTGCATTTAATTTGAGATGAAGTTATAACTTGAAATAAAAAAAAATACCACCTCCTTAAATAATGGTATGGTCCAGCAAAGATGTTTCTGCATTTCACCACCTCCTTAAATAATGGTATGGTCCAGCAAAGATGTTTCTGCATTTCACCACCTCCTTAAAATAATGGTATGGTCCAGCAAAGATGTTTCTGCATTTCACCACCTACTTAAAATAATGGTAAGTTCCAGCAAAGACGTTTCTGCATTTCACCACCTCCTTAAAATAATGGTAAGGTCCAGCAAAGATGTTTCTGCATTTCACCACCTCCTTAAAATAATGGTATGGTCCAGCAAAGATGTTTCTGCATTTTCCCCATCCTACTTAAAATAATGGTAAGTTCAAGCAAAGTGTTCTGCATTTCACCACCTCCTTAAATAATGGTAAGGTCAGCAAAGATGTTTCTGCATTTCACCACCTCCTTAAATAATGGTATGGTCCAGCAAAGATGTTTCTGCGTTTCACCACCTACTTGAAATAATGGTAAGTTCCAGCAAAGATGTTTCTGCATTTCACCACCTACTTAAAATAATGGTAAGTTCCAGCAAAGATGTTTCTGCATTTCACCACCTCCTTAAAATAATGGTATGGTCCAGCAAAGATGTTTCTGCATTTCACCACCTCCTTAAAATAATGGTATGGTCCAGCAAAGATGTTTCTGCATTTCACCACCTCCTTAAAATAATGGTAAGTTCCAGCAAAGATGTTTCTGCATTTCACCACCTCCTTAAAATAATGGTAAGTTCCAGCAAAGATGTTTCTGCATTTCGCCACCTCCTTAAAATAATGGTATGGTCCAGCAAAGATGTTTCTGCATATCACCACCTCCTTAAAATAATGGTATGGTCCAGTAAAGATGTTTCTGCATTTCACCACCTCCTTAAAATCATGGTATGGTCCAGCAAAGATGTGTTATTGGTCCAAGCTGGTCAGGATACTCCAGGACCAACCAATTGCTTGCTGAGAATTATTTCAGTATTGGGTGTTAGATAAAGTAAAGAACAATAAAAACAATAAAGTGAGGATAGTTAACTCTAGGCACTGGATAAATAGTTACACCAAAAAATATTTTTGGTGTAACTATATTCCTACGTAAATACCACAAAAAGGGGAATCCAAGTTTTGGGAGCACACACCTTCTAAAGCGATATCTCATGGAGCTACACTATGAACGGTCCTTCAGCTGGATACCATATATAAATATTCACAGAGCTCCAAAGATTAGTGAGCTACAACGTACATGCTTAAAACTTCATCTTAAAGGGTATGTCCACCAAAAAAATAAACTTTTAATATGTTCTTTATATAATAGCACCTACCTCAAACACCAAGTTCATTTTTCTAAAAATCATTTGCTTTGCCCGATATTTAATGAGATATATATCAGGCTGCACTTCCTCTTTAGCTGACCCCGTGATGCAGCTTAGACAAAAAAAAAAAAAAGATTCTTCCTTGCCGGATGCGGAAGCCAATCAGAACCCAGCATTCACGGAGAGAGAGGTGTGTGTGTGTGTCTCTCTCGAAGCCGGCTGGCTGCTTATTGTTAATCCTGGATTTCTTCCGTACACATAACTTTACAGCTGCGATTGGTTGATTGGGAAAAGAGGGCAGGATCCAGGGGTCAGACCATTACTGATGCAACTTCCTCTGTTCTCACTGCTGGATGGTAACAGACATGCTCAAGAACATGAAAAGAACAGAGGCAAGGTAATGTAACCTGTCTCTGTTCATCGCTGTATTGGTCCATGCTGCAGGATTAAGCCGTCTACAAAGGTCTGTAACTTTTGAACCACTGGACAGATTTACATGCGGTAAAGTTTGTTTTGGAGCACTTATTTGGACCAAATAAATATAGAAAGTTAGTTTTGGGGGTGGACATGCCCTTTTGATTTGTATAAAAAGTAAAAACACTGATGAAGTTTTAAGCAGGTACGTTGTAGCTTACTAATCTTTGGAACTCTGTGTATATTCCTACGTAACCTATTTAAGAACAAAATAAATCTGATTTTCAGACGTCAATTTATTGCATAATTGGTTTAACCTGCGACCAATAGCAGGCAGAAGGACTTTGATCTCCTTGCTTTGTGCGTATAGGTGAGAGTACTGCACGGTTAATGTTTAACCACCACGGCAAAGGAACACATCGGATTTTCACCAGAAATAAAATACTTAAAAGACAATCTGCAAGGTGTATTATCTATTAACCCTTACAATGGCAAATGGTAAATATGTCTCCAGGGTGGGGTTAAAGGAAGATAACAGGAAAAAAATGAAAACTTTCCTAGGATATGAGGACAAGTGAAGAAATGAGTGGGAGCTGAAGTTGCTCAGCTGCAATGCTCTTATAATTCTTTGGGCTGGCAGCAGGGGGGGCTGTTCTTTAGACTTTTTATCTTTGCAGAGGTATTTTTATTTATTTATTTATTTAGTTGCAGCCAAAGTAATACTGGGAGTATTGGGGGGAACAATGGTGGTTGGTGTTAAAATGATTTGTACATCTGTGTGATATAAAAACTTTCACTACTACAAACCCTGCAGTTTCTTTCACTCTAACTGACTTCCGCGTGTATTTCATTGGGCGGCTTATCTTTTTCTTTCCCTGGATAAAGCACACTGAGCATGTCTAAGTCACTGGCTTTGGAAGGAGGAGGGATTAGAGGAGACTGGAAACTTGATTTCACTTAGGTGTGTTTCTGGTTAGAAATAGATACTTCCCCTTTTTTGAGAGGGTCCTGTGCCACTGTCCCATACTGTCTTGTCCCAGAATGCTCCTGGGCTATGGCAAAGGTGATCTGGAGTCTGGTTGGGAAGGAGCAGGGCTTAGATAGACATGTTCTGCCTTATGACCTGTTAATTTTGGATAATAGCCAATAATATGGGTTATGTCGGTTACTGTGTTCAGTCGATAGTGTAATTGTCTCGATTAACCCCAGATGTTAAAACAGTTTAACCCCCTAAAGTATTTTTAATTGTTAGATATTTCCCAGCAACCCAAAAGGCCCCTTGTAAGCCACGGTCCCATAATCCCTTGGGTCAAAGTTTCATTTTTACAGTAATCTAATTTCAACAAAACATATTGGTATCAATGTCAAAACCTGTAAATATCCCATTAAATTAAACATTTTAAGCTTGTAGTACATTCTCCTTGTGAAGGCCACCAAATGACCTTGTCCTTGCTTCCACGTACAGTGCGGTTTCTCTTGTCGACTCTAATTGTCTTGTCCTAGATGAAACTGTTAGTTTATCCCCCAGTGTTCCACAATACATAGAGACAGAAGGTTACAAAAAGTGACCAATCATATCCATCCTCCTTTGCAATTAACCCCTGCTGCCTATCATACAGACGATGGCTGCTCTAAAATGTCCTGGTTCCTTATGGGCTGTATATGCAAAAATGTGTGCATGATGATGTAATTAATATGCAGGAACCAATCAGATGTTTGCACTGCCAGGCAGTAACAGCCAGAGCCAGCGTGGTATTGTCTTGTATAAAGAGAGGTATGGATTCAAGGGAGGAAAATGTAATTCTCCCTCTTTACAAAGCATTGGTAAGGCCTCATTTGGAATATGCAGTGCAATTTTGGAATCGTTTGTACAAAAAGGACATCTTGAAAATGGAAAAGGGTTCAGAGAAGGGCAACTAAATTAATAAGGGGATTGGGGGAGCTTGAATATGAAGAGAGACTGGATAAGTTACAATTATGTACGCTGGAGAAAAGGCGCTTGCGTGGGGATATGATTACTGTGTATAAATACATTAACGGGCCATACAATAAACTATCTGGGGCATTGTTCACCAATAGACAGTGTCAGAGGACACGAGGACATCCCTTAAGACTTGAAGAAAAAGGTTTAGCTTCAAGTTGGGAAGGGTTTTTCACTGTGAGACGTAAGTTAAAGCTATGGAAACTGTATTCCACGTGGAACGTGGTTATGGCAGGTTTCATTGGTCAGTTTATAAAAAGCTGGATGAGTTTCTACCAAACAAGGAATGTTTACAAGTTCTGAGTATTGATACCTAAAGTAGAGTTAGAAGGTTGTCACTGGTGAGAACGGTAAAGTATGGAAATGTCTTCCAGTGGACGTTGTTTATTTGTGCATGGTTCATTGGTCAGTTTAATAAACTGGATGAGTTTTCTTACAAACAAGGAATGTTAAAAGTGTATGGGTTTGGATTACAAAGTCAGGTTGGAAGCTTTTTTCACTGAGAACGGAAAAAAAACTATGGAACTGTCTTCCAGTGGACGTTTGTTTATGATGCAGGCTCATTGGTCAGTTTAATAAAAAGCTGGATGAGTTTCTACAACAAGGACATGTTACAAGTTGTTACTGGTATTGATACATAAAGTAGTAGATGTTGGGAATGGGTTTTATGAGACGTAAATATACCTGTAAACGGTAAACTATGGACTTTCTTCCATGTTGGACGTTGTTTTATGGCAGGATTTAGGTCAGTGTTTAATAAAAGCTGGAGAGTTTTACTCAACAGGAATGTTACAAGTTGACTGGTATTGATACAAAAGTAGAGTTGGGAAAAGGGTTGTTTGTCTTTCACTTGGTGAGACGGTTAACAGCTATGTGATATGTCTTCATGACGTTGTTATGGCTAGGTTCTGGTCAGATTTAATATAAACGCTGTTATGAGTTTGTCCTACAACAAGGAATGTTACAAGTTACTGGTATGCTACATTTCGTTAAAAGTAGTGTTCCGGGAAGGGTTTTTTCCACTGTTGGAGACGGTTAAGCTATGGAACTTTCTTCCAGTGGACATGTTTTTAGGCAGGTTCTTGGTCCAGTTTATATAAAGCTGGATGATGTTTTTACTACAGAACAAGAATTGTTACAATTACTGGGATTGATACATAAAGTTAGAGTTTTTCGGTTCGGAAAGGGTTGCACTGTGAGAACGGTATATAGCTATGGAACTTGTTCCATGGTTGGGACATTGTTATGGCAGGTTTCATTGTCATGTGTTTAATAAAATAGCGGATGGAGTTTCTACAAACAAGGATGTTACAAGTACTGTATTGATACCTATAACGTAGAGTTCGGAAAGGGTTTTCATGTGATGATACGGTAAAGCTATGGAACTGTCTTCCCAGTGGATTTTGTATGGCAGGTTCATTGGTCAGTTTTAAACTAAAGCGATGAGTTTCTCAAACAGGAATGTTACAGTTACTGTATGATCTAAAGTAGAGTTGGGAAAGGGTTTTTGAGTCACCTGTCCGAAACGGTATTTAATTTAACTATGGAACTGTCTTCCAGTGGACGTTGTTATGGCACGGTTTCAGCTGGTCAGTTTAATAAAAAGATGGATGAGTTTTCTTCTGCAAACCAAGGATATGTGTACAAGTTACTGGTATTATACAGTTAAAGTAAGTTGGGAAAGGTTTGTTCACTGTGAGAACGGTAAAGCTATGGAAACTGTCCTTCCAGTGGACTAGTTATGGCCGTTTCTTGGTCAGTTTAATAAAAAGCTGGATGAGTTTCCTGCAAACAGGATGTTACAAGTTACTGGTATTGATACATAAAGTAGAGTTGGAAGGGTTTGTCACTGTGAGAACGGTAAAAGCTATGGAACTGTCTTCCAGTGGACGTTGTTATGGCAGGTTCATTGGTCAGTTTAATAAAAAGCTGGATGAGTTTCTCTGTCACAAGGAATGTTTCAAGTTTACTGGTATTTGATACATAAAGTAGAGTTGGGAAGCGTTTTGTCACTGTGGAACGGTTGAACGCAGGAACTGTCTTCCAGTGGACTTGTTATGGCAGGTTCTTGGTCAGTTTTTAATAAAAATCTGGATGAGTTTTCTGCAAACAAGGAATGTTACACAGTTACTGGTATTATTACATAAATAGAGTTGGAGGAAAGGGTTTTATGCTGCATGAGAGACAGTAAAGCTTATGGAACTGTCTTCCAGTGACGTTGTTTGTTGTGGGCAGGTTTCATTGGTCTAGTTTAATAAAATGAGGGGACTGAGTTTCTACAAACAAGGAAATGTTACAAGTTACTGGTATTGATACATAAAGTAGAGTTGATCCAGGGAAATTTCCGATTGCCACTTGGAGTCAGGAAGGAATTTTTTCCCCCATAATTCTGATTTTTTTTTTTGCCTTCCTCTGGATCAACAGTTGGAAAATTTGGGTATTGCTGAGGGGGTTGGACTGGATGGACGTATGTCTTTATTCAACCTCAAATCAAATACTAAATACTGTGTTAGTTAACCCAGCAAAAAGGTGATAACATCTGATTGGTCACTGCAAATGACTTGTGACTCCCTTTTCAGGCATCTTTCAGAATTCCATGAATCCTGCAGTCCAGAGAAACAGAATGAGCTGTGATCATTGGAATTTACGGAATGAGATCAGTGTGACTGGCTCCCAATGCCTGCGGTGTTAATGTGCACAGTGTGTTTGGAAAGGTTGTAAACGCTGCAGTTGCCCGAACTCTAATTCTGTAGGGAGGCGACAGCTGTTGGTTTGGGACCGGTGTTGTTGTCACTGGAAACCATTTTGTTTCTCGGCAAACCAGTTCTACTAGTCAGCAAAGTAATTAAGGCAATGCATTGACTGAAATAGATATTAAAAACTTTAAGGATAAGTTATTTTATTTAATAGTCGTGCATAGAATCCCTTAGGTCTAGGCCACGTCGCGTTTTGCTAGTGCGTGAGTATCGAATGCGAGTGCTTTTCAATGTGGGTGGCCACACTGTATGTGCTGTATCTTTTTTCCGATATCACGCCATCACCAGTTTTTGTGCAGATCGTTTGCGCTCCAATAACAGATTATTGGCAAATCAGACGGTAATGCTCGTAAAACGTGCCGCAACACCATCACGCTTTTCACGCACATTACCGTGTGCTGACCGCAACCTTACAGAGCCTTCCCCGCAAACAGAGACAGTACGGAGAATGCATTAATCAAACCAAAGATTTGATTGGCTGCCGTACATCTTAAAGAGCAATTCCACCAATGAAATGGTGGAATGAATAATTGTACCCCCCCATACCCCAAAAATGCAATAGTTATAAATATATAATTAATAATAATGATAATAATAATAACAACATAATAAGACTAAAAGATATAAAACTAACCCGAAATGTTGCACAATGTCCTGTTACCCCTCTTTCCTCTTCCTAGTTCTTCCGGTCATAGATATGACAATTGATATCACAGCCAATGACTAAATGCTATTCCCCTAGCTGCATCCTCTGAGCATGCTCAAGCTCATAACCAGCTCAGAAAGCTAAGAGTGTAGGTGCAAACCTTTTGGAAGGCGGAGGGAGAAGAACATTTTGCTGCATTGCAGGTTAGTCCAACATCTGTCAGATTTTTGATTTATCTATATAAAATTTTTTCATTTGAAGGGTAAAATTGCCCAATAAGGTTGGCATACATGGCATAGAAATCATATGGTAACTCCTAGGGGAACAAATGAATATAGACAAGGGATTGTTCCAAACAGAGTATAAAGCTAGGTACACACACTAGCAATAAAGCCCCAATACCCGACGATATTTGGCCTTTATCGGCAGTGTGGTAGTGGCTTTCCCATATAAGTGTGTGGCCGCTGAACTTTCCTGTCTGACGAGCATCGGTTCGGGACAGACCAAAAATGTCTATAGTCTCCCGAATGTTCTCCCTTTGCTGTGTATATGATGTGTATATGCTGTGTATATGATGTGTATATGCTGTGTAAATGATGTGTATATAATGTGTATATGATGTGTATATAATGTGTATATGATGTGTATATGCTGTGTATATGATGTGTATATGGTGTATATGCTGTGTATATGGTGTGTATATGCTGTGTATATGATGTGTATATGATGTGCATATGATGTGTATATGATGTGCATATGATGTGTATATGATGTGTATATGATGTGTATATGATGTGTATATGCTTGTGTTGGATAATTTGTCTGCCCACACTAGCACGTTCTAACCGATTGCACGCTTGTGTTGGACAATTTGTCTGGCCACACTAGCGCATTCTATTGGGATTGGGTGGTTGGGTGAGGAAGATCCTGGGTAACACAACCGGTGTAACCTACAGTACACTGCAGTAGACCAGTAAATACTATATCTGATGTGGTTTGGTGCAGAGTACTTTTGCATCTCTTAGTTAATAGCTACCAGTGAAATAGGTCTAAAGGTCCATGCTGGACAGGACAACCAATGACCCATTCTGGCGTGGAATGATTGGCCTTAAAGGTTTCGACAGAAATCGGGTCGACATCCAAAGTACAGCTAAACTACCGACTCAAATAATTGTCATAGTCGAACGTTTATACCAAGCAAGAACCAACAATCGGTGTGTGTGCGTAGTTGTTTGGATTTCATTTCTCTTGGAGAAATTAACTGTCTACTCCAGAAGGGCAATAAGCAAGGGCAGAAACGCCCATCGATAAAACTAATGTGCCCTTGGCACCTATTGGATTCAGCCTGGGAGCAGCCATTCGTACTAACTAATGAGGTGTCATTTGGATTCCTGGGATGGCGCTCGCGTATTCCTAGCCATCAGAGCCCCACAGTGTTATCTCGTCGGTCGGACTTTTTTTTGTAGTCGCCCGTGTTAATATTTCCATTGCATTTCCATCCTGGGAGAGACTTTTGCTTCATGCCGACCGAGACTGAGTTATGTTAACGTCACCATAAAGATCAATCACACATGCAGTTTTATGGTTTTTATTGACGACCTTGGACTGATGGATTTTGAAGGCGTCATGAGATGGAAAAGAGACGGACGGAAATCTACGCTGGTCGGCGATTCGTTACAGAGTCCTGCCATTGGAAAAATCTCATCTCATGCAGCTCCATAAATAAATTAACATTAACTGCCTGTTAATTAGCAGAAACTGTCTCCAACTATAGTGAGAGCGATTCTAAAACAATGATGTCATAGTGTCAATCAAACCCACCAGCTGTTAGCTTGGTTTAGTAAATTTATTTAGGGTCATTACATTTGAGCTTTAGTTCCCCTTACAACTTCTTCTAATGCCTTTGGTTAGTAGTACTAAGGAATCCCCGATTCGGATCTGCCACTTCCAAAAATCCAACTGATTTTTTAAAAGTTTTCATTGAACTTTTCATTGAAAATCGAAACATAAAAAAAATTCCATTCATATATTTAAATTTCTTTGGAAAATCAATAAGTTTGAGGGAATGGAAATTTTTCGGAACTAGCCAATCTCTAGTTAGTAGGGATGACAGCACATCTAACCAGAAATGGCGGACAGAATTCCAGCAGGCCTATGCTGATAAAAGTTTATCAGGAGATTCAATACATTTCTTATCGTTTAAAATGGTGCTAATTGCCCCAGCCCAATACAGATCTTATTTAGCATTTGAAAGCCTAACATCTGATTGGTGGGGCAAAAATTAGCACCATTTTAAACGATCAAGACTTTATTGATAACCCTGTATATAGTTAAAAATGGTGCAATTTTTCCCCACCAATCAAATGTCAGCTTTCAAATGGTAAATAAGATTGATTGGCTGGGGCAAAATTAGACACCATTTTTAACCATAAGAATTTTTATTACATAGACCTGATAGTGTCTGTAACAATTTAGAAACCTTCAGTATTATTTACCCGTAATCACCTGGGGTAAGGCGTTTTCAGGTTTGGCTCTTGCTTATTTGACATTGTTACGATCCCTGTGTCCTCGTCATTAATCAATAGAGAATTTTTACTATAATTGTCCTCTTAGGATCAGAAGCTGCGCGAATCACATACATTTGATTCCTCGTAGACTATAGAACATCTCAAAAACACCTGTCGTCCTTCTGTCACACTTTCCCTGCAATTATGACTTTAAACGAAGCCTTAAAATGGTCCGATGCATAATAATGGAAATTACCAGAGAACAATAATAAAAAAAAAAATCTTCCCCAAGGAGAAACGTTCCTCGCATCCTCAACGAAATGTTTATTTACTGGTTCTATCCGTGAGAGGTCACTGTGAAGGACCAGCCAGGAATGGATTAACATCCACTTCATCAGCAATTACAATGGGTTGCAAATACATTGGTCTCTTATTTTCTTCATGATGGGAGTTTGATAAATTCCATAAGACTCTATGGGAGGTTGGGGACAGTATTTTTTATCTTCCATATAGAGCTTACAAAATTGTCCAACGTTGTTTATTCTCACGCTTGCATTTTCAAAATACAGGAGGCTCTTGGATTGACAAGAGAAAAATTAGGACTCAACATTTTCCAACTAGGTCATTTGAATGACTCGAAAAACCAGTCAGGCCCCAAGGACCCATTGCAAGAGGGAGGGTAGTTTTAGGAGTTTAGATCGTCATCTCGAATTTTTGGCACCTGAAAAAAAATCCCAATGCAATTTTTACAAACTGCGTTTTTTTGGGGCCCCCCGAGGACATGATTTTTTCTGGCATCAAAAACTGCTGCCTCCTACAGGGTGCTGCTCTGTAATGTGTTCACCTGCCTCATTAGAGGCGCCCCTGTTTAGATCAAAATCTATGTTAGAGATATATAATCCACGGTAATCTACTTAATATAGAGTATAAGTAGTTTATGGGTGCCTTAACCCATAGATATGGAATATCCATATATCGTACGATTGTCCGATCTCGACATGTTTGTTCCAACTAGGGCATACGCAATAACTCGTAAAATCAGTGGGACCCACTGCCAAGAGGACGGGGTTTACAATGAAATATCACCTTCAGTCTGGCTGGTAGTTTTCCAGTAGGTTCCTGTTGCAAGATTAAAATTTAAATTTTGGGGACAATATCTCCCCCCCCCTGTCATGAGACAAAGCAGTGTGGTGTTATCTAGATGACTTCTGTGCAGTTACAGATTTAACATCCTCTGCACAAAATGTCCAGATGAATCAGTGTACCCCATTCCCAGTTAGAGGTGGATGAATTATTATTTGTTTCGGTTACAAGCAGTGTGTTTACATTAAGCCTTTCTCATTAAATAAGTGACTCTAATTGTTTCCAAATCAAGTTATGGTCAAGATAAAAGGTCGTAATCGGATTAAGATGATTCAATATGATCTTTTACATTGAGTATATTCGATGTAGAAAAACATCATTTAAATTAAATGGAAATAGGAGATTTCTTATTTACTGCAGTCAGTCTAATAACCAATGAAAGGTTTTTCACGCTCTCTCCGTGAAAGTTGGAATGGAGTTGGGGGTTGTCAAAAACATTGGGGGGGGAAATGTTCTGTTAGTTAATCTAACAGGAAGGAGCAGTGAGTATGGGTTCACATCAGATTGCTGTAATGAGTTGCGCCTTCGGAGTCCTATGCCAGTCGTACATGGTAAGCCAGTTGGGTAATAAATAGCTTGACTAGTGCCCTAGGTTCGACCATATGAACAGTTTTATAATAAATAAGTCTCCCATATCTTTCATGTTATAATATACCCAGTCTCTTATTAAACTTCGTTTAGGATCGTGTGCCTCTAGCTCGATGATGTCATATATAACATAACTGTTGGGAGCGTCAAGCCATTTAATCAGCATTTTTTTTGAATTCCCCTCCAGGATGTGAAAATGACGCAACTGTGCTTACTGTACATAGAATATCGCAGACCGTGAGTCACCTGCACAAAGTGGTAACCAATTAGAGTCCTAAGAGAGATTTCCTGGGTTAGTCCAGTGACTTAACCACTAAGTCAACACTTCTGGGATTTCTGACGAATCATTCAGTACAAGTCCCCACATGTCTATGGATTGGTATTCCAAAGAGGTAAAGACGATCATGTAGACTAACACGAGGCTGTGGATCCATGTAATGTTCTCATCTATTCATCTAAGCAGTTGCCTTTTCTTATTGATTGGCCAGAGAATTACTCATCCCTTCACAGCGTGTAAAGTCTTATGGAAAACACGCCTGATCTGTGTAGAATAATTCCTTTCCGCACTTGAGGAGAAATAGCGAGGAATCTAGTCCGTACTGGCTTCGGGTGTTCGGCTTGTATCGGTTTGTACCCAGAGCCAACTGAGAAGAGTAATGAAAAAATGCGCTAGGGAAAGACCCATTAGGCGTGAAAACCAGAATGAAGAGAATTCAAGGGCCCAAAAATGTTCCGTTAAATCAAAATGACTTCAGTCATTCAGCCAAAGATTTCATCTTCTTCACTTTTTAAATATGTTTTTGGAGTTACATTAAAATGAATAACAGAAGAATTGTAGCTCTGCCAGCCCAGGAGACGCTTGCTTTTAAACAAAATATCCATATGAATAAATAGAAATCATTGTGCGTATCAGATAATAGTAGGTACACTGTTCGTATTCTTCTGATACAAAGTATCAGGGCTTTGGCTGCAACCAATCAGATTTAAGGTTTACTGTAAAGGAAGGAAGGCGAGAAGGTAAATAACTTGGTTGTAGAGATGGCCAAAAGTCGTAAGTTTCGTTCCGGTTTTGGATTACAAAACTCAGGAAAAACAGAAGATTTGAAAAACTAAACTTACTTCCGAGGGTTCAGACCGTATTTCAAGGATTACCGAAATCAAGGTTTATTTTATGTTAGCCCTCAAAAATTACCTTGAGCGTTCGGTAACCCTCGAAAATAACCTTGAACGTTTCGGTAGCCCTCAAATACGATCAGAAAGTACTCTCAAGTTTCCCATCGTTTTTTTCGAGGGTTACCGAAAGCTCAAGGAATTTTCGAGGGTTACTGAAAGCCTCAAGGTAATTTTCGAGGGTTACCAAATGCTCAAGGTTATTGCGAGGGTTACCGAACGCTCAAGGTAATTTTCGAGGGTTACTGAAAATAACCTTAAACGTTAGTAATACTTGAAAATACGGACAGAACGTTTGAATTTTGGAACGAAGGGATTCCCGTGTTGCTTCCGGGCTGTCTTCTATGCTGCTCTTGCTTTTTCCATACATGGTAGCCAAAGAAATAGCTGGATTAGCAGAGGCGTCAGTGGTTGGTTCAGCCATCATTGCCACAGAGCAGACTAGGAAATGAGTGCCAGGTCCAGGATTGGGGTTTATTAGGTTAACTCGAAAAAAGTGAACTATTCCTTTATTGAGGAAAGCCTGGGGAGTTAAGGAGGTATTACATTCATCCCTTGCTCCTGAGATACTGATTGAAGAACCGGATGGTAAGGCATAGCTCCTACTACTTTTGCAGTGAACTATTCCTTTAAACGTAAGTTTGGGGGTAGAAATACCCGTTAAGGTTTGAGACCAATGAAGCTGTCCAGCCCAACCTAAACCAAGCCTCGGTTTTTCTTTAGGTGTGGGTACAGAGCCTATGGTTGGTCTTGGACCTAATCTTTGCCTAAAGGTGCCCATACATTAGAATTCACCTGCCAAAAATTCTGAAGGAACCATCTGACTGTTATTTTTTGCAAACAACAAGGGGATCACAAAATGAAGGGCCAGGCAGGACCGTCAGAAGCTAAGGAACCACCAGCACTAAAGAAGTTAGATAAATTGGACGTTTGTCTATAGACAAATGTTTATCTAATATCTACGTTGCGTGTAGGCAAAACGTTGGCGTAGACCGATTTATTCCACAAAACTCCCAAGCCAATAGGTCTCAATATCTTGCTCACCATAATAGTATACATTAATACCAGTAACCTAGAATTAATATCTATCGCCGGCCATACAATAGTCAATGTTACTTGCCCAATGTTCCCCCAACATACTGATATCTTATTATCGACACGCTGAACACCAAATAAAGGTTTCAGGACAGGGAACAATGCAGGAACGAAGTACACCAGGACAACAAATAATTTTGAGCGTTAAATCCAATGGAATCTGCCTGTTAATCTGTGCATGTACCCAGATTTTCATACAAACGCCTTTCTGGAAGGAATCTTACATCTTCAATGTTTCGTTAAAACGGGATCGACATTTTGAGCATCGCCATGCCGATGGTTATTTTAAAAAAACAAACAGGGAGATTCAATAAAAGTTCTTATCGTTAAAAATGGTGCTAATTTTGCCCCAACCAATCAGAAACATTTAACATCTGAAAGCTAACATCTGATTGGTTGGGGCCAAATTAGCACCATTTTTAACGATAAGAACTTTTATTGAATAACCCTGAAAAATCGGGCGGGGTAGAAAATTTCTTTTGCACTCAATCAAATCCAAATCAGAGGCACTTCTGCCCGTGTATGGTTAAGCTTACTCTGCCTGATAATATTAACACAATTATCTATTTAAAGGGCCAATCGCCTCCTGTCTGGCACGTTACAGAAAAGTTCAATTGCAATTCCACAGTTAAGAAATTTGCAGCCTCGACTCCCAAACTCCCAGTGTTAGCCGAGGAAACTATCAATAAATGTACAAGTGGCAAACAAAGTGCTGATTGTCTACGGCAGAGAGGACTGAATGTTCTAATTTACTGCGACAGTAGGAAATGTAACGGGAAAGTACAAACAGAGGGAGGGAGAGATAAATAAAACAGCAGAATTTAAAGGAGAACAGGTTCCTACTTATACTCACCTTTACCACCTGTAAATAGCGATGTCCCGGGCTTATACTTCTCCCATAAATCTAAAGAAGGTTTTCCACTGACCCCATCTTCAGTCCATCTCTCCGCAGATTTCAACTTTGGGATACCGTTACCATTTATATATTACACATGTCTGCTGACATCACTGCAGCTCCTTCTCTGCCTCTCAACCAGTGGGTTAATATATGCATTTTTTTTGCAATACCACTTTAAACCATTTAGGCTTCCAATATAATGCTTAATATCAAAAGCCATCCTCCAATTAAGGTCGGGTCAGGGGTGCCACTACAACACAGAAATCCGGCCTATGTTCCTATGTTCGAGTTTTGGAAAGTCCTGGATATTGGAACATGTTCCCCAGACCATTTCCCAGGTCCCACAGCCATTTACATTAAGTTACCATGATATTTTTTGAACTTCCATATAGTTAGTAAGTTCGAAAACAGACCAAACTTTCGGAAGTTCGCCCATCTCTACACCCCACCCACAGCAGAAGTTTGCAAGAATCACTGGGGAGATCCTTCCTACCAGGTCGTGTCTGGTGAAACCTTGATGGTTTGGGAAGGCCCAATATAATATAAAAGTTCTCTTTGCAAGTGCCACCTTTATAAATAACCAGTCAAATAATATGGAGGTTAATTAGTGTATTTGACTAAAGTTGGAATTGAAATCCCCAGTAGTGCAAATAGTGTTACTATAAATAGCTCCTGCCCTGCATGGCAAATTCACCTGCACTATGGAATGACCACAGAACCTTCAGGCTAAAATAAACCATGAACTATGAAGTGATGGCTGGACGGTTCGTCTTAAAGGGAACGCTCACAGGATAATACTGAAAAGGTTTTGATAGATGTAAATTGTGAAAAGATTGAAGCAATCACACTCGCCAAGAACATAGCATGGTATGGCCACTAGGGGCCACCAGTGTAACTTCTCATATGTTCTTGTTAAAGGCCAAGTAACCACTTTTTCTTTGTTTAGGAATATTTCTAAACAGATTATATATAACGATTGCGATCTGTTAGCACGTGAATCTCTGCACGTGCATGTTAATGTGGGTGGCCACACTACACACGCTGCGTTTTCTGAGCGTTCACACGCGTTCTTGTGGGTCGCCTGTGCTCAAAGCTGTGGTAGCTTTTCATTGGTTGATCTGTTTTCAACCTAGATACAGAGTTGGGAATTCCAATTTCTGCAAATTGTTTATTACCAAACATACCTCCATGTAAAATCAACATGCAGCATATATGTCGAAATTGTGCAGAACCCAAATTTCAAACAAATCACAATTGATGTTAAAGGCCAACAATTTAAACTTTTCTACAAGAAAAAATGCATTAATAAAACAAATTTATAGTGTGTTCGTCCACACTGTGCTTCTGTATTCCGATTTGGTTGAGAAATAGATCCTATTGATATGGCGGAACCCATCACACATACGCAGAGTAATACATTTAATTTCATTTAGAAAATGCAGCTAGAAAGCTGACCTGCAGACACAACGTGTTTCAATCTTGTTAGATCTCGTCAGTGCAAGATACAGATTCATGGCTCTATGGGGTAGACTTGGGTTTACAGTAGAAAAGGCAGCTAGAAAGCTTAGGGAGAGAGGGGCCAAAAGAAGCGAAAAGCCCTTCACTGACACTAAACGAGAGAAACACCTTCTTATAAAAAGAGGCATCTTGCAGACTCATGCTATATGAATAGCATTGCCCTCACAAGCTTAAAAAACAAGAAAGCAATTTCTTACTCCCATGTTTCCCAGATGTAAGGGGTGGAGATATGCAAAACACTCCTTTATGTCCCTTAGCTAATATAATTTCATTTAAAATGTGCAAAAATCTGTTTTAGCTTTGACTTCCCCTTTAGGATACAGAAGACTAGTAGGAAAGAGTTAACCAGGAAAACAGAATTGAACTACATGGTGTATACATTGTGAGCCATTGTTACGTGGCTCCTTAGAGAAATTATTAGGAGTGATTCTACTGTTTGATCTTGTTGTTATTGACCTTAATTCTGGCAGAGAGTTGTAGTTTATCAACCTTAACCTGAGGTATTGATAATCTGGCATGTGGCAGAGATACAATAATAAAAGACCCAGGCTACAGGCCCATTCCATCTGCGGTGCGCAGGCAACATGAATCCCGGTTTTAAGGGACCTGGTGTCTGATTTGGAACTGACGGTTTCGAAGATCTGAAGATCTAACAGATTTTTCAACCTTCGAAGCTGAGTTTGAAAATTTGGAAAATTGTGATAGAAAATTTAAAAAAAATTCCGATTGAGTTGGGTCCGAAGAGGATTTATTTTGAATTTTTGGAACAATGGATTCCGAATACAATTTAATTTGTACTCTTATGAGAACTTATGTCCCTTTAAGGCTGGAAACTTTCAGTGCCACCCAGCGAGGTTATTAACCAACTTTACAATTAGCTGCCAAGGAACTGACGCCCGTCAGAGCTACAGATCATTCACTGTGTGTGTCCTGTGCACTGTCGGTCATGTTGTTGTGTGCAGGGTGGGGGAGGGGCTCACATGGGCCCTGCCACAACACCATGTGATCCACTGTGTGTGTGTGTACAATGTGCCCAGTCACGTGTCGCCATCAGCAGGGAAAGTTCACACATGAATCACATAATGTCAGGCAGAGATAAAATCTATTTCTACTGTGTAAACCGATCAGCCAGTTATATTTATAGAAATGATATTTACATATCTCTATTACACTGTCCTCGTTATAATTAACATAAACACCGACAGAATGAAATTTACAATATCCGTATCACTGGGGACCTACAGACCTGGCCCAAAGTCCCACCTATGACAGACTTCCCTGGATGGTATTTCTAGCCCTACCTCCTGGCTGTGCCCCTACCTCCTGCCAGGTAAGTCAAACTTCCCAACTGAATCGGATTTGTTTTTACAGTAAGTCTGTAAGGAATTGACAGCATCGCGTGATCAGGGTGAGGTAAGGCCTGAGATTTCTTTCTACATTGGCTAGTTAGTATGTTATCACACGCGAGCACAGAGAGAACATGTTTAGAGAGGCTGAAGATGTAATGGGAGTCACATGCAAGCTCAAGAGAGAACATATGAACTCCCTGCAGATGAAGTTGATGTGGTGTAATGGAGTCAGGAGTCAGCATGCAAGAGACCAGTAGTGTCCACTTTACTGCCTACATGTTTGTTTATGATGTCAATAAACAAATAATACACTGATGTCATTTTTAAAAAAAACAACACTTGAGCTATTTTAACTGGGACGACCTCCAAGTCCATATGGCTGTCACTCTTGCAGGAGGAGGATACGTTATCTGTCTATGTATTGCAGAGGTTTTTCATTTTCAGACTAGGAAATTTAAATAGATTCTGAGACTGGCGCAGCTTACTCATACATATTTTAACACCGCCTGTAAATACAAAGGCGGACTGTGTGCGGATTTTAAAAAAAAAGGAGAGAGAGAGAAGAGAGAGAGAGAAATGTGTAATTTGGCAAAATTCTTTATTTTCCCTTTTCGTGGGATTATATGACTAAAACTTCCCTACATGTGGTTCAGATTGTAAACAAAGAAATCTCCAGTCCACACCCGGATTCCAAGCTATAGATGAGACTAGGTATGTACAGTGCCTTTAACTCCTTCCATTAGAGTGGATTTTAAATAGGATACATGGACATATTTGTAGAGTCTTTGCTCCTGATTATTCTTTATAGTTTGATCTGTTCCAATACAGTAAAGCCTCGTACACACGTCCGATCCAACCCCCGAGGAACGACCCCAGACATGAGGCACAGGGGCGATGAATGGCTGTTACAGCCGATAATCACCACGGCGGATCAATGAGCGACGCCCGACTGAGGCAAACACACGTTCGATTATCGTCCAAAACGTCCATTGCTGTGCGTGTGCCCTCGCTTGGAATTTGTCCCTCGGCGGTCTAAGATCGCACCATGCAATTTTATGGCCCGATCAGGGGTGCCCCTACCATGAAGCAAACTGAAACATTTGCTCAGGGCTGCGCCCCTGCAGAGCACTTAAAAGGCGGCAGTAAAAAAATCCTCCATCCTACAGTACTGCATTTCAGTCCAGTCCTCCAATCAGTGTTTAGTCAGCCCTCCAGTCCTCCAATCAGTGTTTAGTCAGCCCTCCAGTCCACCAGTCAATGTTGTCCCACCTCCACAAGCCACACCTATGTTCCTGATGAAGCCACACCCAGTTTTATTTGCCACCCACCTGTCTGCCAAAAGGCAGCCTTTAAAAGTTGTTTCAGGTGTCAAAAACCCTAGGGACACCCCTGGGCCCGATCAATCGAAAGCTTAGTGTATGGTCTGCGGGGCTTTTCGGAGGCTGAGACCAACATTCAATCAGATGATAGTGATCGGATGCGTCGAAAAACCATAGGTAATTGCAGTCCTCTATGGACTGCCACCTCGTCATGGCCAGCTGACGGCCGCGGCTACTTTTGTTGCAACTGACAGTCCTTTGTCCTGGTTAACTGGTCCCAAGTGGTGAACATTCAGATGGGACAAAGGATTCCTTGGAACTTATAATAAGAAAAACCTCATTAAACACAATGTACAGTGTAACACACATGCATAGGTGCCAACATTGCTTAACCCTCTGTGGATCTCAGGATATTGCAGGAGGATGGGACAGAAGTTTAAAAGTTGTGACTGTCCTGCTTATTCTGTGAATTATAACGGTCAGTGTGCACGAGACATTTTTGTGTGTTTTCCCCATTTGGCATAATGTTCTACAGCCTGCTTTTTGAAATTGAAAGTACTTTTTGTTGCTAGGATGCCCTGGTGCATTGGGTAAAATTGTTTACATTGAAAACACTTTTTTTTCAGCTCTTCTTGATGCAAGCTTCTAGCAGCCAAACAGCACTTAAGCTCCACCTCCTTCAGAGTCCTAGACTCTCATTTGCAAAAAATGTTTTACTGCTCAATCCAATCCTATTAAATAAAGTAAATTATGAGACGACTACATTAATAAACAATAGCAAGGGCGTGTCGGAAGTTTTACTGGGGGCCGATCCTTCTGCGACTGATAAAATTGCAATTCAATATTCCAATGTTTTAAATTTCTCGCCATTCAATTTAACTTTCCCTTAACATTAAAGCATGAGATCACTTTTCATTTCTTTTAATGAGAATTGCTGTCAGAGCGTTTCCATGGTAATGTTGATAAATACGGCGCAAGGCTAGGTAACGAGGACGTGCTAATTTGTCTTTAGACAAACTCTAGAAAGAACGTTGTGTTAATTCTAATATATGGGATCCATTAGACAGCCCAGAAGCCTTGGCGATGAAAGCGTAACTGACGCCTCATTCAGAAGAATAATTAGCACCATCGCCTGGTACTTGCTATACACAGTTTATCTTACAATCAGGGACTGGGAATCCTATTCATCGCCTCTCCCAGAGTCACAAAATTGTGAAAACCATCAGCTCATAAACAGGGAAATATTTATCAATGTGCAGGTCAGAGAATAGTCACATTGATAATTCACTAGTTTCATGTTTCTTTCAATCACTTAGGGTAGGCCACACTAGCACGTTCTAACGATCGCACACTTGTGTTCGTCAATTTGTTCTGGCCACACTAGCGCGTTCTAACCCATTGCGCGCTTCTAACCGATTTGCACACTGTGTTGGATAATTTGTCTGGCCACACTAGCACGTTCTAACCGATCGCACATGTGTTGGATAATTTGTCTGCCAACATAGCACGTTCAACGATTGCATGCTTTGTTGGACAATTTGTCTGGCCACACTAGCACGTTCTAACTGATTGCATGCTTAAGATTGGATAATTTGTCTGGCCACACTGAGCGCGTTTTAACCAATGCACGCTTGTGTTGGACAATTTGTCTGGCAACACTAGACGCGTTCTCAACCGCATTGCAAGCTTGTGTTGGATAATTGTCTGCCCACACTAGCACGTTTAACGACTGCACGCTTGTGTTGTTACATTTGTCTGGCCACACTAGCGCGTTCTAACCGATGCACTCTTATGTTGGATAATTTGTACTGGGCCACACTAGCGCGTTCTAACCAATCGCACCCTTGTTGTTGGCCAATTTATCTGGCCACATTAGTGCGTTCTAACCAATCGGCGTTCTAACCGATCGCCACTTGGTTGGATAATTTGTCTGCCCACACAAGCGCGTTCTAACCAATCGCACCCTTGGTGTTGGACAATTTATCTGGCCACACCAGCGCGTTCTAACCCATTGCGCGTTCTAACAGACGCGTTCTAACCATTGCGCGTTCTAACAGATTGCACACTGTGTTGGATAATTTGTCCGCCCACACTAGCATGTTCTAACCGCACGCCACGTTCTAACCGATCGCACACTGTGTGTTGGAAATTTGTCTGCTCACACTAGCACGTTCTAACCGATTGACACGCTTTGTGTGTGGCAATTTGTCTGGCACACTAGCGCGTTCTAACCGATTGCCACACTATGTTGGATAATTTGTGTGCCCCACTAGCGCGTTCTAATCAAATCGCACGCTTGTGTTGGACAATTTGTCTGGCCACGCTAGCGCATAACCGATTGCACGCTTGTGTTGGATAATTGTCTGCCCACACTAGCACGTTAACCGACTGCACGCTTGTGTGGATAATTTGTCTGCCACACTAGCACGTTCTAACCGATTGCACGTTGTGTTGGACAATTTGTCTGGCCACACTAGCGCATTCTATCCAACGCGCATTCTAACCTGATCGCACACTTGTGTTGGATAATTTGTTGCCCACACAGCATGTTCTAACCGACTCACGCTTGTGTTGGATAATTTGTTGCACACTAGCACGTTCTAAACCGACTGCACGCTTGTGTTATATATTGTCTGGTCACACTAGCGCGTTCTAACGAGTTGCCAGCTTATGTTGGATAATTTTTCTGGCCACTAGTGCGTTCTAACCAATCGCACCCTTGTGTGGACAATTTATCTGGCCACACTAGTGCGTTCTAAACAATCGCGCGTTCTAAACCGATCGCACACTTGTGTTGGATAATTTGTCTGCCCACAAAGGCGTTCTAAACAATCGCACCCTTGTGTTGGACAATTTATCTGGCCACACCAGCGCGTTCTAACCCATTGCGCGTTCTAACAGACGCGTTCCAACCCATTGCGCGTTCTAAACCGATTGCAACGCTTGTGTTTGGAATAATTGTTGCTCACACTAGCACGTTCTAACCGACTGCACGCTTGTGTTGGATAATTTGTCTGCCCACACTAGCACGTTCTAACCGACTGCACGCTTGTGTTGGATAATTTGTCTGCCCACACTAGCACGTTCTAACCGATTGCACGCTTGTGTTGGACAATTTGTCTGGCCACACTAGCGCATTCTAACCAAGCGCATTCTAACCGATCGCACACTTGTTGTTTGGATATTGGTTCTGCCCACACTAGCATGTCTAAACCGACTGCACCTTGTGTTGGATAATTTGCTCTGCAACAGCTAGCACGTTCTAACCGACTGCACGCTTGTGTTATATAATTTGTCTGGTCACACTAGCGCGTTCTAACCGATTGCACGCTTATGTTGGATAATTTTTCTGGCCACACTAGTGCGTTCTAACCAATCGCACCCTTGTGTTGGACAATTTATCTGGCCACACTAGTGCGTTCTAACCAATCGCGCGTTCTAACCGATCGCACACTTGTGTTGGATAATTTGTCTGCCCACACAAGCGCGTTCTAACCAATCGCACCCTTGTGTTGGACAATTTATCTGGCCACACTAGCACGTTCTAACCCATTGCGCGTTCTAACAGATTGCACACTGTGTTGGATAATTTGTCCGGCCACACTAGCATGTTCTAACTGACGCACGTTCTAACCGATCGCACACTTGTGTTGGATAATTTGTCTGCTCACACTAGCATGTTCTAACTGACGCACGTTCTAACCGACTGCACGCTTGTGTTGGATAATTTGTCTGGCCACACTAGCGCATTCTAACCAACGCGCATTCTAACCGATCGCACACTTTTGTTGGATAATTTGTCTGCCCACACTAGCAAGTTCTAACCGATCGTGCATTCTAACAGATTGCACACTTGTATTAGACAATATGTCTGGCCACACTAGGTATGTTGGCCTGCGCTGCAATCTGCTAATTGGAGCGCACGCACATGACAATGCACACTAGCGAACCAGAAACGTGCACGCAATCCAGCGAGCTACTAGTTTGTGATCTCACCCATAGATTACGTTTGTAAACAAAAAGAATTAAAGATCCACTGAACATTCCATATACTGGCGCCTACTTATAATTATGGGAAACCGACGCCATTTTTATTGCTGGGTAATTTTGTGGGTTAGATTTTATTTTCCGCCGTTGTGCAATAGACTCTGTATTGTAAATAAGAAGGGCTCTGCTTTAAAATATAAGGATATTATAGGACAATCTGGAGTTCCAGGAGTTTGTGGCATCATTCATTAATACAGTACGGTCATATTTAGCAAAAGGTACATTAGACACTTTTGGGCTTATTTAATAAGTGGTGCAGGAACCAATCAGATGCTATCAAATGTTCAAAACTATAGACCAGTAAAAAGGCCTCATCTGATTGGTTGCTGCGGATTAAGAATATGCACATTGCATCTCAGCCAATCACTGATGCTGGAGCAGCAGCAGAAGACAGCAGAGGGAACAAGGGCTCAGATATTCAGAAGCCTCTCATGGTACTTTAACCCATCAGAGGTCTATGGGAGGGTAATAAAGCTATATGGCTCCCTTTAAATAAGCCATTTTGTATCCCGCTTAAAGCGATACAATGGGTCATATTTATAAAGAGCGGTATACCACGCGTTATCGGCCATAGAATACAGCTTCGATGACCGTAGTATTTTACGCCATTGTTAATAGGTTAGCGTGGCTTTAAGACTGGAACGTGCTGTGTAATATAATAATAATCAGGTTGTAAGGTATGTCACCAACAACGGATTTAAAAAATAAACGTATATTACTAGCGACTGACTGACTTATTGATATAGATTGCCTGGATATGCCCATATAGCACACAATTGTGGCATGGTTGTACAATCGGATTGAAGGTGTGTGACAGGCATTTATTATGTGTATTATGTGTTTAGTTCTTATTATTAAACATTAATAATGTGTGTGTGTGTGCTAACATCAGTGGAAAAGGTTTGGTACCAATCACTCTCCTAGTGCTAGACTATTCAGCCAATAGAAATGCAGCTACAGAGCCTCCGACCCATAATCTAATAGGAGGTTGTGCCAATGCCATGAGACTGAATGAGACAGATGCAGTCTGTGGGTGACTCTATCTCCGCCATTTTTATCCCTTACATTAGACTTGGTGACCAGCTTAGTGAATCTTGCACTTTATTAATTATGTTATCATGTTATTTTATTTATTATCTGACGTGTTATTAGAACATAATAGCTCGGTAGGGAGCAGTGTGTTAAATGGTCACAGTTGTGTTAAATGTACAAAATCTACTGCTGTGCTCATAGCCACCATTACAATATTCTGGGCCCAATACTGGGCTCTCCTGTGCCCCCCAAAGCAATAGCTATCCTAGATCCAGGGAAATGAGGATTTGATTGGACTGGGTAGTAGACAGGTGGAGACACAGAAAAGGTGTCATCCAATCAGCACAGCCCCTGTAATTAGTGGGGGAAGGATACATTGTAGCTGTGAGGGCCACACTAGTGCGTTTTTCGCGTGTTTGCGCCCACGATTTTTTGCGTGAGATAACGCCTGCAATTGTGTGCACGATTTGGTTCTTTGTAGCGTGGCCTCGGCCTTAGTGTCTGCTTTATATGTCAGACTGCGCAGAAGCTCTATGGGCTGTGTACGATTTTGTAGGCGCCCATTAAACTGGGACCTGGATCCATCAGTGGGAAGTGTAATGTATCCGTAATGGTGGTGACACAATGTCAGGAGAGACCCAAGGATCCCTACTGACGAACATCCACAAAAATAGACACACACATGACAAAATGATTTGCGTCCCAGATCTGAAATGAGAAATAGAAAGTGACATTCAGCTGTGTGCCTGTCTGTGTGTGTATGTGTGTGTGTGTCTGTGTGTATGTGTCTGCCTGTGTGGGTGTCTCTGTGTGTATATGTATGTGTGTCTGTCTCTGTGTGTTTATGTATGTGTGTCTGTCTCTGTGTGTATATGTATGTGTCTGTCTCTGTGTGTATATGTATGTGTCTGTCTCTGTGTGTATATGTATGTGTCCCTTGGCTCTTCTGGTTGGTTTATATAGTGTTTGGGTGTGTTCCTGTCTTCTTTGTTGTTTGTATTTATTTTATGTGTGTTCCTTGTCTTCTGTTGTTGTTTTTTGTTTTAATATTTTGGTATTTTTGTTGAGTTCGTTTCTTTTATTTCTTTTTCTGTGGGTTGTTTTTATATTTTTCGTTTATTGTTGTCTGGTTCCTTCGTTTTTTGTTGTATACTATTTTCATTTTTTCTCCCTTGTCTTTTCTGTTTTTTTGTTGGTGTGTTTATCTTCTTGTTTTCTGGTTCTTTTCTTTGTTTTATTTTTATTGTTTTTATTTGTGTTTTTTTTGTTCTTGTGTTCTTTTCTTTTTTGTTTTGTTTTTTTTATTTATTTGTATGTGTGTCTTTTTATCGTTCTTTTTTTTGTTTTTTTTATTTATGTGTCTGTCTCTGTGTGTATATTGTATTTGTCTTGGTTCTACTATTGATTGGCTGTTCTCTTCTTTTATGTGTGTGTTGCTTGATGTGTATGTATGTCTGTCCTGTGTTGTTGTATGGTGTCTTTCTTTGTATATGTATGTGTGCTTGGTCTCTTGTGGTTTTTATATTGTATGTGTCCTGTTCTCTTTGTGGCTGTATCTGTTTGTATTTTTGTCCTTGTCCTGCTCTCTTTTTTTCCTTTTGTGTTTATTTTTTTAGGTATTTTTTGTTGGGTTGGTGGGTTCTGTGTGTTTTCTTTCTTTGTGTTTTGTTGTATATTGTTGTTTTTTGTTGTTCTTTCTGTCGCTTGTTTGTTTTGTTTGTGTTTTTTGTGTAGTTTTTATTGTTATTTTTTTTGGTTTTGTTTTTCGTTTCTTTGTCGTTTTTTCCTTTGGTGTGTTGTTTTTATTTGTCTTGTTTTTGGTTTTTTGGCTTTTTCTGTCTGTTGTTGTTTTATATTGTTTTGTTTTTGTTTTCGGGTGATAACAAAAAATCAAATATAAATGTTGTGTATTTTCTCGCGCTCTCCCCCCCCCTCCTGCTTCTGTCCCTCCCCCCCCCCGCCCCTCTCCCCGCCCTTTTTTGTATTTTTGTTATGTTTTGTTCTTTGGTTTTTTCCCCCCCACCACCCCGCCCCCCCCCCCCCCCTCCCCCCCCCCTCCCCTGTCCGTCCGTATTTTATAAAATAATAACAAATTGTTTGTTGTTTCTTGTTTTTTTCTTCTGTTTGTGTTTGTTTGGTTTGTCCCCCCCCCCCCCGCCACCTTACCCCCGGCCCCCCACCCCACCCACCCTCGCTCCCCCTCCCCCCGCCCTCCCCCCCACCCCCCCCCCCCCCCCCTCCCCCTCCGCCTCCCTCCCCCTTTGTATTTTTCCACTCGCTGACCTGCCCTTTTTTTTGTTGTTTCCTATTTGTTTTCTCGTTCGTGGTTTGTTTATTTTTTAACCCCTCGCTCCCCACCACCTCTCCCCCCCCCTGTCCCCCCTCGCCCCCCCCCCCTCCCCCCCCCTTTTTGGTGTGTAATTTTATTCTTTGTTTTATTTTTTTTGTCTGTCTCTGTGTGTATATGTATGTGTGTCTGTCTCTGTGTGTATATGTATGTGTCTGTCTCTGTGTGTATATGAATGTGTCTGTCTCTGTGTTTATATGTATGTGTGTCTGTGTGTGGTAAATGGAGTTGTAGGTGAATATGTGAAGTAATTATAATATTATTGCTTTCCCATCCTGGTCATACCAGGATGGGAAACCGCCGCCGTGTTTGAGCATGCGTATTTGTCATTTAATATTATAAAAACGCATTCGTTTGCGTAAAAAAACGGTGCACCTATTTGTCTATTATCTATCTATCTATCTATCTATCTATCTATCTATCATTTATCTAATATTTAACTATTCCAGCAAAGATGTTTCTGCATTTCACCACCTCCTTAAAATAATGGTATGGTCCAGCAAAGATGTTTCTGCATTTCACCACCTCCTTAAAATAATGGTCTATCCTGTGTATCTGCTGTGCCTCTTTGCCTTGTGTTGGGGCCTCTGTCATGTGTATATGCTGTGTATATGTTGTGTATATGCTGTGTATATGGTGTTATTGCTGTGTATATGATGTTATAATGATGTGTCATATGCTGTGCATATGATGTGATATATATGTATATATGCCTGTGCATACTGAATGTGTATCTGAATGTGTATATGATGCATCATATACACATCAATACACTCAGTATGCACATCAGGCATATTACAGTAATATCACATCATATCACAGCATATCACATCATTATAACATCATATACACATCAATATACACAGCATGCTATACACAGCATATACACATCATATACACAGCATATACACATGATACCAGCAGGTACACAGTCATGAGCACAGCAGATACACAGGATAGTGTGTATATGATGTGTATATGATGTGTATATGATGTGTATATGCTGTGTATATGATGTGTATATGCTGTGTATATAATGTGTATATGATGTGAAGTGAATGTTACAAGTTGCACTTGTATTGTATACATAAAGTGAGGGTTGGGGGGAAGGAAGTTGGTAGACAAGGGTTTTTTAGTTGGGTCACTGTTGAGAACGGTTTAAAGGGTTAAATATTTAAATATTCTAAATGTTTATTTGTATAAATTAAAGCTATTGGACTGTCCTTCCAGATGGCCAACTCTAAGTTTATGGCAGGTCATGGTCAGTTAAGTTTTTTAAATATTAAAACGCTGGAGGAGTTCTGCAACAAAGGAATGTTACAAAGTTACTGGTATGGAGACATAAAGTAGAGTTGGGAAGGGTTTTTGTCACTGTGAGAGAGACGGTATTTTTTAAACTCTGGAAATGGTAATTTTATGGAAAAGCTATGGTGGAACTGTCCTTCCAGTTGGACGCTTGTTGATGGCAGGTTCATTGCGTCAGTTTTGTAATAAAAAAGCCTGGATGATTTCTGCAAAAAACAAGGGAATGTTTACAAGTTACTGGTATTGATAGAAATATAAATAGAGTTGGGAAGGGTTTCTGTCAAGTGGGAGAAACGGATCCCCCACACCAAGGTTTAATTTTTGGTTTTTTTTAAATTTAATTTTAAATTTTATAAACGCTTATGGAACGTTTCTTTCCCGTGGACGTTGTTAATTTATGGCAGGTCATTGGTCAGTTAATAAAAAGTTGGTTGTGGATGAGTTTATTTGGATGCGTATTATATTTGGATTGATGTTGGTGGATGTTGGATTTGTGTGGTCTTGGAGGATGGTAGTTGGTCTGCAAACAAGAATGTCGAAGTTACTGGTATTGATACATAAAGTAGAGTTGGGAATGGAAAGGGTTTTTGTCACGAGGTTGAGAACAGTTAATTTAAAGCTAGGAACTGTCTTCCAGTGGACGTTTGTTTCTTATGTATGGAGAGGTCATCTGTCAGTTTAATAAAAAGATGGGATTTGAGTTTCTACAAACAAGGAATGTTACAAGGCTACTGGTAGTGCCTTATTGATACATAAGTAGAGTTGATCCAGGGAAATTTCCGATTGCACGGTGGAAAGTCACGGAGAAGGAATTTTTTCCCCCATAATTCTGATTTTTTTTTTTGGCCATTCCTCTGGATCAACAGTTGGAATAATGGGGGTATTGCTTGAGGGGGGGGTGGGTTGGACGGTATGGGCCATGGCCCGTTATGTCTTATTCAACCTCAACATCCAAATACTAAATACTTGTGCTAGTAACCCAGCAAGACAAAACAGAAGCGTCGATAACATCTGATTGAGTCACTGCAAGGACTTGTCGTGACTCCCTTTTCAGGCATCTTTCAGAATTCCATGAATACTGCAGTCAAAGAGAACAGGAAAGGAGCTGTGATCATTGGAATTTAAGGAATGAGATCATTGTGACTGGATCCCAATGCTGCGTTGTGTTAATTGCACAGTGCTGTGTTTGGAAAGGTTGTAAACGCGTGCAGTTGCCAGAAAAATAATCTGTAGGGAGGAGACAGCTGTTGGTTTGGGGACGGTGTTGTTTTGTCAGTTGGAAACCATATTGGTTTATCGCATAAACCAGTTCTTACTAGTCAGCAAAGTAATAGGCAATGCGATTGGACTGAAATATAGATATTAAAAAACTTTAAGGATAAGTTATTTTATATAAGAGTAGTCGTTGCAATTAGAATTCACTTAGGTTACTAGGCCACGCGCAAGTTTGTTTTTTTTGCTAGTAGAGGTGCGTGAGTATCGAAAATGCGAGTGCTTTCAATGTGGGTGGCGCCACCCCACATGTATGTGTGTATATTTGTACTCGCCCCCCTTTCATTCCCGTCTCTTGTTGTACTCCCGCCATCACCAGTTTTGTGCAGATCGTTTGCGCCCAATAAAAATTATTGGAAATCGAAGGTGGGTGTAATGCTAGTAAAATCGGTTTTGTTGTTGGTGCTTGAGGGTGTTTTTGTCTGCCGCAAAAAACTTGGACGCACAACCAGCCGCTTTTCACAACTGCACATGACCGGGATCCTGTGCTGACCGCAACATTACAGGGCCTTCCCCGCAAACAGAGACAGTACGGAGAAATGCATTAATCAACCAAAGGATTTGGATTGCTTTTGCCCGTACACTTAAAGAGCAATTCCACAATGAAAATGGTGGAGTATATGAATAATTTTTTGTACCCCCCCCAAATCATACCCCAAATAATGCAATAGTGATAAATAAGTAATTAATTAATAACGATTTAATAATAATATAGAAACCATAATAAGACCTAAACGATTATAAACAACTAACCCTAAGAAATGTTTTTGCACAATGTTCTCCTCCTCCTTATTCGGTAACAAAAACCCCTCTTTCCTTTATTCCTAGTTCTTCCGGTCATCATAGATACTGACAATTGGAAGTTTTTTTATTCACAGGCCCACTGACTAAATGCTATTCCCCTAGCTGCATCCTATGAGCATGCTTCACGCTCCATAACCCAGCTCAGAAAGAGAAGCTATATAAGCAGTGTAGGTTGTGTTGGTTTGCAAACCTCTTTGGAGAAGGCGGAGGGAGAAGAACATTTTGCGTTATGCATGGCAGGTTTCGTACAACCATCTGTCAGATTTTTGTTTATCTCTATTAAAATTTTTTTCATTTGAAGGTCTTTAAAAAATTGCCCATTAAGGTTGGCATACTGGCATAGAAATCATTTATGGTACGCCTTAGGGGAACAAGTGAATAATGAAAAGGGGGATGTTCAAAAAAGAGGATTAAGTATAACGCTTATGGTAAACACACTAGCAATAAAGCCCCACCCCAATAACAGACCGATATTTGGCATTATCGGCAGCAGTGTGAGTAGTGGCTTTCAAATATAAGTGAGTGGTCAGATGGGGATGTGTGTTGTGTGTGGTGAATTTTCATTCATGTGTTTGACGAGATCGGTTCGGGGACAGACCAAAAATGTCTATAGTCTCCCGAAAATTGATTTCTCCCTTTGCTGTTGTATAATGACGGTGGTTGTATATGCTTTTGTTTTGTATAGGGATGTGGATTGCTGTTAAATGATTTTGTTTGTTGTGTTATAATGGTATATGATTGTGGTATATAATGTGTAGATGATGCGTATATGCCTGTGTATATGCATGGTGTTAGAGGTGTATATGCTGTGTATATGGTTGTGGTGGTTGTATATGCCCTGTGGTGTATATGATGTGTTATATGATGTGCATATGAGCTGTGTATATGATGTGCATAGACGTGTATATGATGTGTATATGATGTGTATCTATGATGTGTATATGAGGTATATGATGTGTAGATACTGGTATATGCTGTGTTATTTAATGTGTTGAGATATGAGGTGTATAGTGCGGGTATATGTTGTGTATATGCTGTGTATATGGTGTGTATCTGCTGTGTATATGATGTGTATATGAGTGACTATGCGTGCATATGATTGTGTAATGATGTGGCATAGTGCTGTGCATATGATGTTGGATTGATGTGTATATGATGTGTATATGGCTGTGTATATGATGAGTATTATGCTGTGTGTGTATATGCTGTGTATTATGAGGGTATAGGATGTGTAATGATGGTATATTTTGCTGTGTATTATGATAGGTGTATATGTGTTGTATATTATGTGTATATGCCTGTGTAATGATGTGTATATGCTGTTGATATGATGTGATATTGCTGGTATATGATGTGTAATGATTGGGGTATATGTTGGTATAGATGTGTATATATGAGGTATATGCTGTGATATGAGGTGTATATCCACAGTTTCATTGGTATGCTGTGGAATCAATCTACGATAGAGACGGATCAGCTGTGGAATGTTGGTGATCTGATGCCAGGGAGAGTATATGCTGTGTATATGCTGTGCATATGATGTGTCTATGATGTGTAGAAGGATGTGTATATGATGTGTTGTGTAGAGTGATGTGGTATATGGTGGTTAAGAGGTATATGATGTGTATCATGCTGGTGTTAAATGCCTGTGTATATGAGTGTATATGAGTGGATATGATGGTATATGCTTTGTGATACGGCGTAGTGTGTATCTGATGTGTATCTATGCTATCTGTTGTGTTTTTTTTTGGTGTATATGATTTTTGGTATATATGCTTGTGTATATGATGTGTATTGAGTGCTATAAGATGTGGTTATATGATTTGTGTATATGACGTGTATATGCTTGGTGCATATGCTTGCGATGCTGTTGCATATGATGTGCATTGATGTTGTTTGCATTGTGCATTGCAGTGTGTTTGTGCATTATGATGGTTGTGTATATGCTGTATATGATGTGTATATTGTTTTTGTGTATATGATTTTGTGTGTATAGTTGGTGTTTTATATGATTTGTATATGATTGTGTGTGTATATGATGTTGTAATATGCTGTTGGTATATATTGTTATCTGTGTATGCTGTGTATATGGATGTGTGTATATGCGTGTATATGATGTTTGCTTGATATACTGTGAAGAGGTGATATGAATGTGATATGGTTGTTAGGATGATGTTTGTGTAATGTATCTGTGTATATCGGTTATTGTGATATGCTGCTGTATGCTGGTATATGACGTGTATATGGTATGATGGTATATGTGTATATGGTCTATGATGATGCTGGTATATGAGTGTATATGTGTGTTATGATGCGTATGTGTATATGGCTGTGGATATGAGGTTCGGCGTATGAGTGTTTGTCTGTGTATATGATGTGTTTGGTGTATAGTTGTATATGATGTGTATATGTTGTTGTTATGCTGTGATCTAGGATGTATGGTCTGTATATAGGTGGATATGATGGTATATGATGTGTATTGATGTGTCTATATGCTTTGTATATGATGTGTATAATGATTTTTGATGTTATGACTGTTTGAGTATATGCTGGTATATGATGGGTGTATGATGTGTATACTTGTGTATATGATGTGTATATGATTGTGTATATATTGCCTTGTGTATATGCGTTGTTTGTGTGTATATAGTGTAGTGTGTATATGTTGTGATATGAGTGTATAGTTTGTTTGGTTGTGTATAATGCGTGTATATAGCTGTATGTTGTGATATAGTTATATGATGTGTTATATGCGTTTTTGGTGTATGATGGTATAGTGGTATGATGATGTGTATGAGTTTTTATTTGGTATGTTGTGTATATGCTGTGTATATGAGTGTCATATGATGTGTAGTATGCGTGTTTTTGTGTAATTGATGTGTATATGTGTGTATATGCATGTGTGTATATTGTGGTGTATTATGTGTTTGTGGTATATGATGTGTAATGTGTTGTGATGATGTGTATATGCTTGTTATATACTGTGTATATGATGTGTATATGTATATATAGTGTAGTATGCTATATGGTGTGTATATTGTATGTGTATATGATGTGTATATGCTGTGTATATTGATGTGTATATGCTGTGTATATGCTGTGTATATGATGTGTATATGATGTGTATATGCTGTGTAAATGTGTATATCTGTATATGATTGTGGTAGCGTTGTATATGATGTGTATATGATGTGTATATTGCTGTGTTATATGTTGTTGTATATGGCTTGTATATGCTGTGATATGCTTTGTTGTATATGCTGTGTATATGATGTGTATATGTGTGTATATGATGTGTATATGTTGTGTATATGATGTGATACTGGTGTGTGTTATATGTGCTGTGTATATGATGTGTATATGTGTGTGGTATATGCTGTGTATATGGATGGTATATGGTGTATATGGTGTGTATATGATGTGTATATGTTGTGTATATGATGTGTATATGTGTGTATATGGTGATATGATGGGTAGATGATGGGTATATGATGTAATGTGATATGATTGTGTATATGATGTGAATATGATGTGTATTATGGTATATGATGGTATATGATGTGTATGAATGTGTATATGATGTGTATATGGGTGTATATGTTGTGTATATGATGTGTATATGTTGGTATAGCTGTGTATATGGGTATATGATGTGTATATGTTGTGTATGATGATGTGTATATGCGTGTGGATATGCTGTGTATATGGGTGTATATGTGTGTATATGTGGGTGTATATGTTGTGTATATGAGTGTATATGTGGTGTGTATATGCTGTGTATATGATTGTGTATATTTTGATGGTATATGCTGTGTATATGATGTTTTTGTGTATATGCTGTGTATATGATGGGTATATGATTGTTTGTGTATATGTGTGTATATGATGTGTATATGCTTGTTATATGATGTGGATATGCTGTGTGATAAATGTGTATATGATGTGTGTATGCATGTGTTGTATATGATGTGTATTATGTATTGTTGTGTATAGATGTGTAATGCTGTGTTATGTGTATATGCTGTGTATATGGATTTTTGTGTATAGATGCTGTGTATTGTGTGTTGTTGTAGTTGTATATGTTGTATATGTATGTGGTATATGTGTATTCTATGATGTGTATATGATGTGTATATGACCTATGGTGTATTATGATGGGTATATGCTGTGTATATGTGTGTGTAATGCTGTATATGATGTGTATATGCTTGTATAGATGATATGCTGGATATGTTGTGTATAGTGTATATGTATTGTGTGATATATGTATGTGTATGTGATATATGATGTGTATATTGCTGTGTATAGTGTGTGTGAATATGATGCTGGTAGCTGTGTATATGCATGTGTATGCTATGCTGTGTATTGCTGTGTGATATGTATTGTGTATATGATGTGTATATGCTGTGTATATGATGTGTATATGCTGTGTATATGTTGTGTATATGATGTGATATGTGTGTATGCTGATGTTGTAATATGTGTGTATATGTTGATGTATATGTTGTGTCTATGATGTGTATATGCTGTGTATATGATGTGTATGATGCTTGTATATGTTGTGTATATGTGGTGTATATGATGGTATTGTTGTGTATAGTTGTGTATATTGATGTGTCTATGTTGTATATGCTGTGTATATGATGTGTATGATTGTATGATGGATATGTGTGTTGTAATTGTATGTGTATGTGTGTATATGATGTGATATGGATGATGTATGTGTATATGATGTGTAATGATGTATGTGTATATGATGTGTATATGATGTAGTATTATGAGGTTATGATTGTGTATATGAGGTATATGCTGTGTATATGTTGTGTATATGTTGGATATATGATGTGTATATGCTTGGTATATGTTGTGTTATAATGATGTTGTGTATGATGTGTATATGCTTGTGTGATTGTTGTATCTGATGTTGTTATATGCTGTTTGGGTATATGGATGTGTCGTATGATGTGTGTGTATATGTTTGGGTATATGATGTGATATGCTGTGTATATGTTTTGAGTGTAATTATGCGGTATATGATGTGTATATGCTGTGTATATGATGTGTATATTGCTGTGTATATGATGTGTATATGCTGTGTATATGTTGAGTATATGTTGTGTATGATGTGTATATGCTGTGTATATGATGTGTATATGCTGTGTATATGTTGTGTATATGTTGTGTATGATGTGTATATGCTGTGTATATGATGTGTATATGCTGTGTATACGTTGTGTATATGTTGTGTATATGCTGTGTATATGATGTGTATATGCTGTGTATATGATGTGTGTATGGTGTGTATATTCTGTGTATATGTTGTGTATATGTTGTGTATATGCTGTGTATATGATGTGTATATGCTGTGTATATGATGTGTGTATGCTGTATATGATGTGTATATGCTGTGTATATGCTGTGCATATGTTGTGTATATGATGTGTATATGATGTGTATATGATGTGTATATGCTGTGTATATGCTGTGCATATGTTGTGTATATGATGTGTATATGATGTGCATATGATGTGTATATGTTGTGTATATGATGTGTATATGGTGTGTATATGATGTGTATATGATGTGTATATGCTGTGTATATGTTGTGTATATGATGTGTATATGCTGTGTATATGATGTGTGTATGCTGTATATGCTGTGTATATGCTGTGTATATGCTGTGTATATGATGTGTATATGATGTGTATATGCTGTGTATATGATGTGTGTATGCTGTGTATGATGTGTATATGCTGTGTATATGATGTGTGTATGCTGTATATGCTGTGTATATGATGTGTATATGCTGTGTATATGATGTGTATATGCTGTGTATATGATGTGTATATGATGTGTATATGATGTGTATATGATGTGTACATGATGTGTATATGATGTGTATATGATGTGTATATGATGTGTATATGCTGTATATGATGTGTATATGCTGTGTATATGCTGTTTATAGAGAGAACACCCAGGACAGTGTGTATCCTGATCTTGCTGATCCTTGTCATTTTTCAAAAATCTGCCATGTGTGTACCCAGCATTACCTGAAATATAGCCTCACCCTTTTCTGGCTAAAGAAAATAAACTGAGATTACTTTCCCTTTATTCTTCTCATAGTTTCCCAGAAGACATGTGAATAGTTTACTTTGCAGGTGGCCCTATCGTTTGGGCCAGTCCATCTGTTAAATCCAGGGAACGAGCCACCTGTGTCTACACCTGTGGGGCCACCAAAAACCGCCCAGTGCTCTAGAATTTGTGTCTACCCCTCTTGCTCTCTAGTGACCTCATTCACAGCAATGGCATTGTAGCTGCTCGCTTCAAACTTACACCCGGGTATTTTTTAGTTGCACATACGTTTTTGCAATGCCTGTCTCTTTAAAGATAATAAGTGTCGGAAGCTTTGCACGGGGAAGGTAAGTCCTACTTCTACACTACAAAGCAATGTGGCACATTTCACGCGTGTCACCGTGCATTTGAAGATTGAAAATTGGTGGCCACCTTGTATAAGCTTGTCTTGCGTTTCTTATGTGCTAACGGATCGCAAAACGATTATAAGCGCGGGAGAAACTCCCCCGTGTGTCCTAGCACTAATGGCGGGCATAGACGCTATAATTGCGGTCGTAAGATATCGGGAAATTACAATTTTGTCCGATATATTACTGGACAGGATATCGCACATAAATCGTGACAATTTTTGCGTTCCTGCCATTTACATTTTAACCAAAATCGCATGCGCAACTGTGTGCGCAAATGCGATAAAAACACGTTAGTGTGGCCTAGCCCTTAGTCAGGTAAGTCAGGGTTGCTAGATCAGTGAAAAATTAAGAGACACCTAAATCATGGCTGATCACATGATCTACTAACCCAGGTGCATGCTCCCCAACACTGTCCCTTTAATAGGAAAAACACACAAAGTTGCAGGGGGAGGATAATGAAGTGAATGTGAAAGCTCTGTATAATGTATTCCCCATCATACTTACCTCTAATGCTACTTTCTCTTTCGATCCTGCATGCCTCCTCTGCTGCAGAAGCGTCTATCAGCCATTGGACGTCACCATTCCAGAAGAAGCAGGAAGAAGGAGAAATCTGCAGGGAGGGGTCGGTCTTTGTTAGTAAGTGTAGGATCCTTTGATGTGAAGTATTGCAAAAGCTTAGTTTTGATTAAAGGAGAAGTTCAACTTAAAACACATTTTTTCTTGACTTTCAAGAATCTGTTCATTAAAATTATTCATCATGGAATGTGGCTCCTTCTTTGATTCATTCATCTGATTGGTTGGTACAGATTAATAGCGCAAGCAAACTTTTCCACCTTTTATTACATCACCCCCATAAATAGTGACATTAACCTTAACACGATATAATGTTTTATTTTTTCCAAGCCCCCCTGACACCGTCCCTAATAATGTTAGAAAACCGAAATAAATTATTTTTCATATTAATATTTAGTTTATAGCGTAATAAATAATATCTTGAGAATTAAAAAAAGCTCCAACGCTATTGGCTGTTGCTGGGTAAACCATTTACAAATTGGCAGGTCAAGGATAAGGAGAATAATCCCCAGTAACAGGTTTTTTTTTACGAGGAGAGAAAAACAGGTGGTGGATTTCTACGGCTCTGCAGCTTTTCGACAGCCACAGAAAGACCATTGCCCCACTTAACCCGAGGAAAGACATAGAGCTGCACAGAGACAGGCGACCATTACTGCCCCAGTAATGGATAAACGGCAACAAACTGCCTGTGTACGGCTTTACATCTCGCTGGGACGGCAAGGGGTTAACTAGATACAAAACAGTTATGGAAACAAGTCAACAATAACATATATTATATAGGTGATAATGCGCCCCCAACTGTAAATTATAAGGATATTAGAAGTCACTGAGGAGTTCTGTGACCATATAAAAGCACGAGACCACAGGCAGAGTACCTTTTATACAGGGCACGGAACAACTTATAATTTACAGTTGGGGGTGCATTATTTATTATAACCTACCCCTTCTGGTTTCCTTCTCCTCCTGGAAATGTAAGATTATAAGGCTGTAATCTTACAGTTCCTCTCATAGAAATCCACTACAGGGGTAGGTTATATAATAATAGTAATAATAATAACAATAATAATAATAATAATAATAATAGTAGTAGTAATAATAACAATAGTAGTATTAATAATAATAATAATAACACCAATAATAACAATAGCAATAATAATAATATTGACAATAATAATAATAATAATAATTATTATTATTGTTACTATTACTATTGTTATTATATATGTTATTGTTGACTTGTTTACATAACCTTTTTGTATTATATATTATTATATAACCATAGAAATAATACTAATAATAATAATAATAAAAGTGATGATAATAATAATAATATTGATGATAATTATAATTATAATAATAACAATAACAGTAATAATAGTTATAATAATTATAATAATAATAATAATAATAGTGATAACAGTATTAGTGATAATAATAATAATAATGATAATAATAATAGTGATAATAATAATAATAATTGTAATAAATAATAATAACAACAATATTACGTATAATTATAACATATACCTCTCTATATGTAAAAGATATTTCAGTAGATTCATTCAAATGTTTTCTACTAAATCCAAAGCGCCCACTTTATATTATTTAATGGCAAGAGTGGCGCAAAATAAAGATACATTTTCATTTTACCAGCTCAGGAGAATCAATAGGACAGCTCCTACGGTCCACCTATATAAATATTAATGAGTTAAGCAGTCGTGTGCATCTGGACAAAAAAAAAAAAAAAAGATAATATAAATGTTATTTATTAATATTGATTGACTAGGGTGCAGATTAGATTGTTTGACCTCAAGGTAATAATGTTGCCATAACAATGGGTGCGTGTGTGTAGGAGTTGTCTATAGACTACAGCTCCCAGTGTTCACTATAATCCTGTCTACATACTGGGAGCTGTTTCAGGAATATGGGACGTATTTATAAAGCAGGGGTATTTTTAAATTCCTATAATAGAAAATTCCTATACTGCGGGTAATTGTTAATATAGTCCGCAGTCATACATTTGCAATCAATCAGCCGTACAATACAATTTGGTATTAGACCACAGCAATGGTATTGTATATGCCAGCATACAATTACAATCGTAAATGTATGATCAGGCTTCTAATTGTACAACCGTAATTGTAAAATTATGATTTTGAAATGTTAAAGGCGCAGTATCGCAGAATACTGTGCCCCAGTTGGTAAATACCGCTCCTTTAAATAAGGATACCACTCATTTAAATAAGAATATTGCTCCTTTAAGTAAGGATGCAACTTCTTTAAATAAGATTAACACTCCTTTAAATAGGGAGACCGCTCCTTTAAATATGGATACTGCTCCTTTAAATAAAAATACTGCTCTTCTAAATATAGATACCGCTCCTTTAAACAAGAATAATGCTCCTTTAAATATGGATACCGCTCCTAAATATAAGAATACTTTCAATATGGATACTGTTAATTAAATTAGAATACCGCTCCTTTAAATATGGATACCGCTCCTTTCAATATGGATACCGCTCCTTTAAAAAAGAATACCGCTCCTTTAAATATGTATACTGCTCCTGAAAATAAGAATACAGCTCCTGTAAATATGGATACCGCTCCTTTAAATAAGAATAACGCTCCTTTAAATTTGGATATGGCTCCTTTAAATAATACCTCTCCTTTAAATATGAAAATTTCTCCTTTAAATATGGATACTGCTCCTGTAAATAAGAATACCATTCCATTAAAAATAGATACCGCTCCTTTAAATAAGGATGCCGCTTCTTTAAATAAGAATACCGCTTCTGAGTACCGCTCCTTTAAATAAGAATACCGCTCCTTTAAATAAGGATACCGCTCCTTTAAATATGGATACCGCTCCTTTAAATAAGAATACAGCTTCTTTAAATAAGAATACTGCTCCTTTAAATAAGGATACCGCTTCTTTAAATAAGAATACCGCTTCTTTAAATAAGAATACTGCTTCTTTAAATAAGAATACCGCTCCTTTAAATAAGAGTACCGCTCCTTTAAATATGGATACCGCTCCTTTAAATAAGAGTACCGCTCCTTTAAATAAAAATACAGCTTCTTTAAATAAGAATACTGCTCCTTTAAATAAGGATACCGCTTCTTTAAATAAGAATACTGCTCCTTTAAATAAGGATGCCGCTTCTTTAATTAAGAATACTGCTTCCTTAAACAAGAATACCGCTTCTTTAAATAAGAATACCGCTCCTTTAAATAAGGATACCGCTCCTTTAAATAAGAATACCGCTCCTTTAAATAAGGATATGCTTCTTTAAATAAGAATACCGCTCCTTTAAATAAGAATACCGCTCCTTTAAATAAGGATACCGCTTCTTTAAATAAGGATACCGCTCCTTTAAATATGGATACCGCTCCTTTAAATAAGAGTACCGCTCCTTTAAATAAGATTACCGCTCCTTTAAATAAGGATACCGCTTCTTTAAATAAGGATACCGCTTCTTTAACTAAGAATACCACTCCTTTAAATAAGGATACCGCTTCTTTAAATAAGAATACCGCTCCTTTAAATAAGGATACCGCTTCTTTAAATAAGAATATCGCTCCTTTAAACAAGGATACCTCTTCTTTAAATAAGGATACCGCTCCTTTAAATATGGATACCGCTTTGTTAAATAAGAGTACCGCTCCTTTAAATAAGATTACCGCTCCTTCAACTAAGAATACCGCTTCTTTAAATAAGAATACCGCTCCTTTAAATAAGGATACTGCTCCCACTCCTTTAACTAAGAATACCGCTCCTTTAACTAAGAATACCACTTCTTTAAATAAGGATACTGCTCCCGCTCCTTTAAATAAGGATACTGCTCCTTTAACTAGAATACCACTTCTTTAAATAAGGATACTGCTCCCGCTCCTTAAATAAGGATAATGCTCCTTTAACTAAGAATACCACTTCTTTAAATAAGGATACTGCTCCCGCTCCTTTAAATAAGAATATGCTCCTTTAACTAAGATACCACTTCTTTAAATAAGGATACTGCTCCCGCTCCTTTAAATAAGGATAATGCTCCTTTAACTAAGAATCCACTTCTTTAAATAAGGATACTGCTCCGCTCCTAAAAAGGATACTGCTCCCGCTCTTTAATAAGGATACCGTCCTTTAACTAAGAATACCACTTCTTTAAATAAGGATACTGCTCCCGCTCCTTTAAATAAGGAATACCGCTCCTTTAAACTAAGAATACCACTTCTTTAAATAAGGATACTGCTCCCACTCCTTTAACTAAGAATAACCGCTCCTTTAACTAAGAATACCACTCTTTAATAAGGATACTGCTCCCACTCCTTTAAATAAGGATACTGTCCTTTAACTAAGAATACCACTTCTTTAAATAAGGATACTGCCCCGCTCCTTTAAATAAGGATACTGCTCTCTTAACTAGAATACCACTTCTTTAAATAAGGATACTGCTCCCACTCTTTAAATAAGGATACTGCTCCTTTAACTAAGAATACCGCTCCTTTAACTAAGAATACCACTTCTTTAAATAGGATACTGCTCCCGCTCCTTTAAATAAGGATAATGCTCCTTTAACTAAGAATACCACTTCTTTAAATAAGGATACTGCTCCCGCTCCTTTAAATAAGGATACTGCTCCCGCTCCTTTAAATAAGGATACCGCTCCTTTAACTAAGAATACCACTTCTTTAAATAAGGATACTGCTCCCGCTCCTTTAAATAAGGATACCGCTCCTTTAACTAAGAATACCACTTCTTTAAATAAGGATACTGCTCCCGCTCCTTTAAATAAGGATAATGCTCCTTTAACTAAGAATACCACTTCTTTAAATAAGGATACTGCTCCCGCTCCTTTAAATAAGAATATGCTCCTTTAACTAAGAATACCACTTCTTTAAATAAGGATACTGCTCCCGCTCCTTTAAATAAGGATAATGCTCCTTAACTAAGAATCCCACTTCTTTAAATAAGGATACTGCTCCGCTCTAAAAGATACGCTCCCGCTCTTATTTTAAAAGGATACCGTCCTTTAACTAAGAATACCACTTCTTTAAATAAGGATACTGCTCCCGCTCCTTTAACTAAGAATACCGCTCCTTTAACTAAGAATACCACTTCTTTAAATAAGGATACTGCTCCCTCCTTTAACTAAGAATAACGCTCCTTTAACTAAGAATACCACTCTTTAAATAAGGATACTGCTCCCACTCCTTTAAATAGGATACTGTCCTTTAACTAAGAATACCACTTCTTTAAATAAGGATACTGCCCCGCTCCTTTAAATAAGGATACTGCTCCTTAACTAGAATACCACTTCTTTAAATAAGGATACTGCTCCCACTTCTTTAAATAAGGATACTGCTCCTTTAACTAAGAATTACCGCTCCTTTAACTAAGAATACCACTTCTTTAAATAGGATACTGCTCCCGCTCCTTAAATAAGGATACTGCTCCTTTAACTAAGAATACCACTTCTTAAATAAGAACTGCTCCCGCTCCTTTAATAAGGATACTGCTCCCGCTCCTTTAAATAAGGATACCGCTCCTTTAACTAAGAATACCACTTCTTTAAATAAGGATACTGCTCCCGCTCTTAAATAAGGATACCGCTCCTTTAACTAAGAATACCACTTCTTTAAATAAGGATACTGCTCCCGCTCCTTTAAATAAGGATACCGCTCCTTTAACTAAGAATACCACTTCTTTAAATAAGGATACTGCTCCCGCTCCTTAAATAAGGATACCGCTCCTTTAACTAAGAATACCACTCTTTAAATAAGGATACTGCTCCCGCTCCTTTAAATAAGGATACCGCTCCTTTAACTAAGAATACCACTTCTTTAAATAAGGATACTGCTCCCGCTTCTTTAAATAAGGATACCGCTTCTTTAAACAAGAATATTGCTCCTTTAAATAAGAATACCGCTCCTTTAAATAAGAAGACTGCTCCTTTAAATAAGGATACCGCTTCTTTAGATAAGGATACCGCTCCTTTAAATAACGTTAAATAACGCTACAGATCCTTAAATAACGCTACTTAAATAGTGACAAGGAGCGATATTTTATAATGAGAATGATTTTAGGACCCCCCTGCTTTATAAACACAGGCTGGGATAGAGCGCACTCCTATATATGGCGGGATTCAGGGACTGCGTTACTCACAGAAGATCTCTGCGCACACAGTTGGCAGCCAATTAAAGGGAATGTTGCTCTGTCACACACAATTTAACCAAAAGGCTGCGCCCTTTATTTTCTACACTGTATCATTGAGACAGATGGGGATAATTCCTCTACAGAGTGTCCTGTAGGAATAATAGGCTAATCTGAGTATACATTGTGTGGTCAGGATGGCGTCCTGCCATTTAAGTGCCCTTGTAACAGATAAATAAGAAGAAGAACATTTGTACTGTGTATTCCTTAGTCCGTATTCAGCCCAAACTTGGCCTTGTCACAGGACCGCTGACTGGTGCTTGTTTTACCGCAACAAACTAGCAACATTGGAGAACATTCCAGGTCCATGGAGAGTTCTACGGGGAGATCAGGGGATCTTTAAAAGGGCAGTAATAATAAAAATGAAGGTAGTCGAGGAGTCAATTACATCACTTAAATAATAACAGGAGGTAGGAGGGGTCTCCGACCTCCACGAAGAGTGGCTCTTTAAGAGAGTGGCTCTTTAAGACATTAGCAGCCAATGCAAGCAAAGCCTCCTAATAACAATTGTAAGATTTATTTTTTTATGTTTGTTTTCTTGTATTTGAAACCTTTGAATGATTCTCTATATCAGAGCCGGATTATTCACAAAGTCCAAATGGCTGTTTCTATAAGGATTCTCACTTTCTATAAACGTTCAGACTGAGCATAGAGAGGAGAAGGAGGCCCCGCCTCCCAACATTGCCCAGGGCCCAACTCTATCTTAATGGATACAAACTTTCCTGTGTCTATTGTCAAATTTAATAAAGAGTCATATATAGAGAAACAAAACTAAACTAGGAGGGGAGACTTTCATTCTAAACCATGGATTTGGCTTGTAATAGGGCTACACATAGCCCTATTAATGTGTGTGAGTCTGTGCATGTGTGTGTCTGCGTAAATGTGTGTGTGTGCATATGTTTGTGTGAGTTTTTGTCTGCGTGTGTTTGTGTGTGCATATGTTTGTGTGTCTGTGTGTTTGTGTCTGTGTGTGAGTGTGTGTGTCTATCTCTGTGTGTGAGTCTGTGTAAGTGTGTGTGTTAGTGCATGTGTGTTCATGTCTGTGTAGGAACACTCTGTGTGGTTACACATAACACTATCAATGTGTGTGTATCCTTGTGTGTCTGTGTGAGAAACTTTGCTTTTCTTGACTATAGCAATGTTTATTTATGGCCAGTAGGGGAGCTGTGCTATGATTGGCTCCTGTATCATTATCATTCCAATTCAATGATTCTCAAAACTCCAGCAGCTCTAAAGAATGCTGGGAAATGTAGCCACCAACAACAACTGTCATTTTGCGAATAAAAGAAGAGATAAATGCAGATTTTAAATGAATATCAGATCATTTCCTTTGATCACCTGAACTGCTACATTTGTATCACTTGTTTCTTCCTAGATGAACCCAGCAAGGTGATTGGCTGGATCAGCGTGTGTAATAAAGCAGTATTAGTACTCCAATAGATGGGAGTTTAAAACAGTTTAATGAGGACTAATCCCGGGATAAACCCCCCAAATAGATTTATTTTTGCCTCTTTTTTTTCCTGAACCATCTGTTACTGCAAATACTTTCTCACGGGAATGATATTAATGACTGTTCCCTTTAATTGCAATACCGTGTCAGGGACAGAATCCTTATTGGGGGTCCTTCGGCAAGAAAATGTCCAATAACTGCTTTGTATCCAGCTCACGTGACAGGTTATTTCTCTCATTGGGTTGTATTTAGAAAGGTACTGTAAATACCATAGTCTACCCTTTCACTGGTCGCAGTATTATTTTACAACACTGTCATAAAGTCCTAAAATATTGATTGCTGTTGGTACTTTATGACCAATGTGCAGACGTCAATAAATCACCCACACGCCCCAAAACTATAGTTACAAATTTGAGAGATGTAAGTCTAATCTGAAATGCTGTATAATGTCCTGTTACCCCTTTTTTTGCTTCCAGGTTCTTCCAGCATCTGTCAGTCAAGGATGTGCCCTACACCTGGAGTGTGATTTCCCATATACTGTACTCTTTTTTATTTAAGTGATGAACATGCCTTTTCAAGGTGAATAATATTGTATAATATATATATTTATAAACATTTTTGTTTGCAATATACAGCACTGTAAATAGCCACGCCCTGGCTCCCAAAAATGAAAATTTAGAATAACTGCAAGTCCTGTTTTGGAATATTAGATATTTGGTGTCACTTTTTTCCTGATCATATCTTGAGCAGTAAATGAGACTTTCTTATAAGCCCAATAACATTAGAGGTAATGGATCCATGTTAATACTATTTGCAGTATTAAGAAGTTACGGTTTAACTGGAGATATTTTGCAGCTTTGGTTTTACACTCGCCTGTGCATCCCCCTCTAGCCCGAGTTAGGTCGCACTTGGTATCTCACCCATGTCTAATGTGATAATTATAAGGTTCCATTTAAATCAGGAGACTACAATATGTTTTTCTTTCACATACAGACTTCATTTTCCCTGAAAAGATTACAAGCCACCGATTATCACCGCCAGACGTCAAACTGGGTTAATCTCCTCTTTCTCCTTAGTGATTCCCTAATGAGACGGCCGGACAGAGTTCTGTATAAATCAGTTTGTACTTTATATTAGACGCCCGTAGGCGCTGCGTTTGGTCTTATCTGGGTCCCCATATAAAACGATGGTGCCCCTGTGGTTGTGCACAAGTGAGATATGACGTTTCGCAGATTAATGGCTAACTAGTAAGGTTCGAGGCAGAAGCTGAGATATTGGGAAATGTGGTTAATGTTTAACAAGGTCTGGCTTCAAGACAAACTGGGTTTAAATCTCCCTTACAGCTGGAAATGAACAGCAGTGCAAATACCGGGAAATGTGGGTGCAAACCAGAACTACGTATACAGATTATATTTTAGTGCAGGTGGACCTGACCTATTAATTATGCAGGTTGATGCGTTTGCCTCAAATAGTAATAATAATGTCATCATAAATTTGTTTTATACCACCAGCAGGGGCGCTGTTTCATCTGTGTGCATAGAATTTATATGACAACTGATCTAAAGAGATACGCTACACATCATTTTAATCAGGACTTTCTTTTCTGTAAGCAAGGGAAAATGTTTTCGCCTCAACTTCCCCTTTCATTTTTTAATCAAGGACATGGCCGAGTGCAATGGCGTTAATATTCGGCAAAGTCTGAGGGCTAGGCCACGCTGCTGCGCTTTTTTTGCATTTGTGCTTGAATTTTTTTCATATAATTGAAAACGCGGCAACGAACTGAAACCGTGCGTTTTCGGGTGAGTTGCAATTTGCGTTCCGCATTTTAAATCACAATCGCATGCGCATGCGCAAACGCAACGAAATCACACGTGAAATCGCATGTGATTGCTTTTATGCTGCAGTGTGGCCGTGCCGTAAAGGGCATATATTTATAAACGAGCGGCAACTTTTCGTGGCCGAGTTTCCCGGCTAATAACGCCAGTTGTACCCACTGCTAATAACGCAATTTACAAATGCACGAAACCCAGCCGTGAAAAGTTGATGCCTTGTTAACTTCACATCAGTTACCGCTCGCTTCTGTTTATAAAGTGGCTGCGTTAATCTCGTCCGTTTCACTTCGCCACCATGAAGGTGGTTAAAATGGCTGAGATTACAGAGGTCTGGGAGGGGATGCCTTGGAAAGGATCGCCGCGGGTGGTCGCATTCCTCAGAGGGGCGTGGCGGGTGGTACGCCCACCCCGCCCTCGCCCCCCTGTGGCGAGGGAGGGATGGTACGCCAACCCCACCCTTGCCCTTCCCAGCAGCCCCTCTCAGAACCCCTGCCCCGTACTCTTGATTGCCGCATCTTTCTTCTTTATTCAGCCATCAACTGCAATGGTATCTGAGTTCCGCGGCGGAGTGCACCTCTTTATATTATATATTATATATATATAGGTTTGCAGAAAACCCTAATCCGTTTCTGATTGGTCAATTTTTTAATGGTTTACATTAACCAATCAGATTTCAGAAATTTTCTGGCATCGGCGACCTCAGTGGGGTTGGTGACGCTAACCCAACGACGTTGCGGCCGATTAAGATGCTGGCACCCGCCACAGGGGTATCTCTCGGGGGTCGGCGGCCTCAGCGGAGCTGGTGTCGCCCTATGGAAGAAAGAAGATGCCGCCAAAGGGCTCTTTTAAGAGCCGCTCACTGTGGGTCCCGGATCGAGCTACGGCCCCCTGCCAAAGGCACTTCTCAGTGGCGCAAGGGCCCTGATAAGAGCCGGGGAGGGGGGTCCCAGTTCGAGCTGCGGGAACCCTAAGCCCCCGCCGGAGGGTCCCTTTACCCCCCCAGCAGGCCCTTCCCCCTCCCCGCGAGAGTACGGACGCGGGTCTGGGAGGGGCTGCTGGGAAGGGGTTGCAGCGGATGCGACCACCCGCGGCGATCCTTTCCCGGCATCCCCTCCCAGACCCCTGCTCCATCTCGGGATTCGCGGCGGTATAAGGGGCACTTCTAGGGTTTCTGCTGCCTGAGCCAAACTTTTAAATGCCAACCTTCTGAATCAAGGCGTACTGCGAAGCCGCTGTTTTAAAGTGGTGACTCTTTCAGCAGGGCCCTAACTAACCCAACTAGTCTAACCTTTCCCTAACAAACTAACTAAAGCTAACCTAAATATATAAAATGATTTTAACAACATCACATCTGTTACTAAGGAAAACTCCTTTTTTTCTTGACCGGTCAAGGGAAAAAACATTTTTTTCCACCACTGCCTGTCTGCCGCCTTTCTTCTTAAGTGCAGGGGTGCCGCCTGAGACAAATGTCTCACTCTGCCTAATGGTAGAAGTGGCCCTGCGGTATTGTACTTAGCACATTGCGCTAAGTGCAGTATCGACTTGAAGATAGTTCAAATTACTGCCAGTGGCGTAACTACTGCCCCCGCCACCCCCATGGGGGGGCCTGGGCAGTAGTTGGGCCTGCCACAAGCCCCTAATTTGCGCAGGATGAGCCGGTTTTAAACAGGTGATTGCGCGTATAAATGAAACATATGCGCGATCAGCTTTTTAAAAGACCATATCCGAACTTCTGGTTCAGTTCCGGAAGTTCGGGTCCGGTTTTAAACAGCAGCCCGCGTTCACCTGTTTAAAACCGGCTCGTCCTGCATTCAAGTCTTGCGGAGGGAGGAGGGAGTCAGGGGTCCCGGCCCCCAAACTTGCGGGGGGCCCCGGGTCCCTTCAGGTACCCCCCTGATTACCACCGCACATAGCGGCTGTGGTAATTTTACCCCACTAGTATCGCCCATTTATAAACATGGCCCTAAAGCTTCGGACGCAGGTGCAATCGCAGGGCCGTCCTGGTGAACATTAAAGGGTAGGCCACACCTGCGCAATTTCTGAAGCGCTTGTAATCTGTTAGTGTGTGAGACAGGGGTAGTCACATTGTATGCACTGCAAAACGTTTCCAGGGTGTATATGATCACACTTTTTCACGGATTGCCTGTGTATGAACGCCCGTTTTGGCCATGCCATGAATGGGCAATTTGTCGGCCAAACGGACGTTCAGTCGTGGCTCGTTGATGATCTGCCCGGCCGATTGAGCAGAGGTTAATCTGCAGAAAGGGGTTCTGGGGAGACACATGCAAATTCACCCCCTCAATCGATCCATTGCCCCCCTTTTAATGATACTGGCCCTGTTCCCTTGGGACTTTACCGGTATACGAAGTAATGAGCAAAATCAATCAACTAATTTACAGACAGCTGAGTTGTTGTTGAGATTCATGTATATTTAATAACTCTGCATCCGGTATCTCTATAGACAGGGTCATATATATGAGAGAGAGACGAGTACAAGGGATTCACAGATAAGGGTAAGTGAATGAGTCTGACAAGATTTATCAGCGATTCCGTGGAATGTATGGATTATTAACATGTGCAGAAACGTTACATTTAGATTTATAGGGTGTATTGCTTGCAATGAACCCACCCGTTGGTACTATAATGAAGTAAAGCATCCTATCACTGGATGGCAGTATTCAAAGAAGGACTTTCCAGGGCTTTTATCCACCCATGAGAACATGTCCAGGAGATAGTCTCCAAATTGGTAGTAGTTCAAAGTTCTGAGTATTTCGTGCCCTGGAGACCTTTTACAGTGACGCCAAGTTGTGGCCCTTAAACTCAGGGACCCGTGATAGTTTTTCCCATAGGAAAAAGCCAAGAAAAAAAAATCAAGTTCTCAAGAGGCTGTTAAAAGTGTAATAATGAAAGTCTTATTCTCAGGCACAGAGAGACGTTTATTACGAGGCACCAAGGTTACAATTGGCCTGTTAGTTTTATTAGACATTGTGTCTAGAAGATACAATGTTTATGTTGTCCTCCTTGTTTTATTGAAATGCTTAAAATCAACCTTCCAAGTTATATCTCCCCGTGTATACCATATCATTACCAGGGAACATGTGTACATATCTCCCCGTGTATACCATATCATTACCAGGGAACATGTGTACATATCTCCCCATGTATACCATATCATTACCAGGAAAACGTGTACATATCTCCCCGTGTATACCATATCATTACCAGGGAACATGTGTACATATCTCCCCGTGTATAACCATATCATTACCAGGGACATGTGTACATATCTCCCCGTATACAGTCATATTACCAGGAAAACGTGTACATATCTCCCCGTGTATACCATATCATTACCAGGAAAACGTGTACATATCTCCCCGTGTATAACATATCATTACCGGGGAACATGTGTACATATATCCCCATGTATACCATATCATTACCAGGGAACATGTGTACATATCTCCCCGTGTATACCATATCATTACCGGGGAACATGTGTACATATCTCCCCGTGTATACCATATCATTACCAGGAAAACGTGTACATATCTCCCCGTGTATAACATATCATTACCGGGGAACATGTGTACATATATCCCCATGTATACCATATCATTACCAGGGAACATTTGTACATATCTCCCCGTGTATACCATATCATTACCAGGGAACATGTGTACATATCTCCCCGTGTATACATATCATTACCAGGGAACATGTGTACATATCTCCCCGTGTATACCATATCATTACCAGGGAACATGTGTACATATCTCTCCCCGTGTATAACATATCATTACCAGGAAAACGTGACATACTTCCCCGTGTATACCATATCATTACCAGGAAAACTTGTTAAATATCTCCCCGTGTATAACATATCTTACGGGGAACATGTGTACATATATCCCCAGTATACCATATTCATTACAGGGAACATGTGTACAATCTCCCCGTGTATACATATCATTACCAGGAGGGACATGTGTACATATCTCCCCGTGTATACCATATCATTACCAGGGAACATGTGACATATCTCCCCGTGTATACCATATCATTACCAGGAAAACGTGTACATATCTCCCCGTGTATACCATATCATTACCAGGAAAACGTGTACATATCTCCCCGTGTATACCATATCATTACCAGGAAAACGTGTACATATCTCCCCGTGTATAACATATCATTACCAGGGACAGTGTAATATTCCCCTGTATACCATATCATTATCAGGGAACATGTGTACATATCTCCCGTGTATACCATATCATTACCAGGGAACATGTGTACATATTCTCCCCTGTATACCATATCATTACCAGGGAACATGGTACATATCCCCCGCTGTATACCATATCATTACCAGGAAAGTGTAAATATCTCCCCGTGTATACCATATCATTACCAGGAAACGTGTACATTCTCCCGTGTAAACAATCATTACCGGGAAAATGTGTACATATATCCCCATGTATACCATATCATTAAACAGGGAACATGCTTACAATCTCCCCGTGTATACCATATCATACAGGAACATGTGTACATATCTCCCCGTGTATACCATATCATTACCAGGGAACATGGTACATATCTCCCCGTGTATACCATATCATTCCCAGGGAAATGTGTACAATCTCCCGTGTATACCATATCATTACCAGGAAAAACGTGTAAATCTCCCCGTGTATACCATATCATTACCAGGAAAACGTGTACATATCTCCCCGTGTATAACATATCATTACCGGGGAACATGTGTACATATATCCCCATGTATACCATATCATTAACAGGGAACATGTGTACAAATATCCCCGTGTATACCATATCATACAGGGAACATGTTGACATATCTCCCGTGTATTACCATATCATTACCAGGAACATGTGTACATATCTCCCCGTGTATACCATATCATTCAGGGAACAGTGTACATATCTCCCCGTGTATAACATATCATTACCGGGGAACATGTGTACATATCTCCCTGTGTATACCATATCATTACCAGGGAACATGTGTACATATCTCCCTGTGTATACCATATCATTACCAGGAAAACGTGTACACATCTTCCGGTGCATACCATATAATTACCAGCAAAAACATGTGCAATATCTCCGTGTATACCAATCATTACCAGGGAAACATGTACATATCTCCGGTTATACAATATCATTACCAGGAAACATGTGTTACGCTAGATAGATAGATAGAAGATAGATAGATAGATAGATAGATAGATAGATAGATAGATAGATAGATAGATAGATAGATAGATAGATAGATAATAGATAGATAGATAATAGATAGATAGATAGATAGATAGATAGAAGATAGATAGATAGATAGATAGATAGATAGATAGATAGATAGGTAGGTAGATGATAGATAGATAGATAGATAGATAGGTTGGTAGGTAGGTAGATAGATAGATAGATGGTAGGTAGGTAGATGATAGATAGATAGATAGATAGATAGATAGATGAGGATAGATAGTATAAAAGAAGATAGAATGATAGAGAGATAAGATAGATAGATAGATAGATAGATGATAGATAGATAGATAGATGCACCGTTAGATAGGACCGATAGATAGATGCACAGCGTTAGATAGATAGATAGATAGATAGATAGATAGATAGATAGATAGATAGATAGATAGATGCACAGAGTTAGATAGATAGATAGATAGATAGATAGATAGATAGATAGATGGTAGGTGATAGATAGATGATAGATGATAGATAGATAGATAGATAGATAGATAGATAGATAGATAGATAGATAGATGCACAGAGGTAGATAGTAGATAGATTAGATAGATAGATAGATAGATGTAGTAGATAGATAGATGATGGTAGGTGATAGATAGTGATAGATAGATAGATAGATAGATAGATAGATAGATAGATAGATAGATAGATAGATGATAGATAGTAGATAGATAGATAGATAGATGGAGGTGATAGATAGATGATAGATAGAAGATAGATAGATAGATGGATAGATAGATAGAAGATAGATAGATAGACGGTAGGGGATAGATAGAGATAGATGATAGATGATAGATAGATAGATAGATAGATAGATAGATAGATGCACAGAGGTAGATAGATAGAAATAGGAGATAAGGAGGAGAGAGAAAACTTATATCCTGTTGGGAGAGGAGGAAGACCACAGTAAATATTGGGCACACTATGTAACGGCATGTCACAGACAGGAGGAGCATTAATGACTCAATGGTCCAGGATTACTTGCCCAATTATCCTTTATCCTTCCCAATCGACTTAAAGGACTAAAAACCCAATATACCCCAATAGTACGTCTTATATTAATTACCATTGATACTCATGTCCCCCTATGTGAACCTCTCCATACCCCCATACTAACATGTTTCATATTTTATAATTTTTGTTTGCTTTGGCAATGGCAAAATGTAAATTGATCCTGCCAATAAAGCGCTTTTTGATTTGATTTGATTGATAGATAGATAGATAGATAGATAGATAGATGGATAGATAGAGTAGATAGATAGATAGATAGATAGATAGATAGATAGATAGATGGATGGATGGAGGATGGATGCCGCTAGGATGGATGGCGCAGGGATGGATGGATGGAGGATGGATAGTAATAGGATAGATAGATAGAAGATGTAGATAGATAGATAGATAGATAGATAGATAGCTGGATGGATGGATGGATGGGGATGGAATGGCTGGATGGATAGATGGATAGATGGAAGAGGATAGATGATAGATAGATAGATAGATAGATAGATAGATAGATGGATAGATGGATAGATAGATAGATTGATGATAGATAGATAGATAGATAGATAGATAGATAGATACACATAGTTAAATAGATAGATGCACAGAGTTAGATAGATGATAGATAGATAGATAGATAGATAGATAGATAGATAGATAGATAGATAGATGCACAGAGTAGAAGATGCTAGATAGATAGTGATAGATAGATAGATAGATATCGAATGCACAGGGAGTTAAATAGATAGATGGTAGATAGATAGATAGATAGATAGATAGATAGATAGATAGATAGATAGATAGATAGATAGATAGATAGATAGATAGATGATAGATCATAGATAGATAGAGACAGACAGTACGACAAAGAGGAAAAGAGAGATAGGCAAGAGGCAGATAAACAAAGTTAGAAAACGACAGATAGCAAGAGGCAGAAAGACAGTAAAATAGAGAGTGATAGAAAGAGAGACAGTATAAAGAGAGATAGGACAAGGGCAGATATATAGAAAAGGGAGGAAGATGATATACAGAGGAGGAGGGGGACAGATAGAGATAGATATACAGAGAGAGAGGGACAGATAGAGAATAGATATACAGAGAGAGAGGGACAGATAGAGATAGATATACAGAGAGAGAGGGACAGATAGAGATAGATATACAGAGAGAGAGGGACAGATAGAGATAGATATACAGAGAGAGAGGGACAGATAGAGATAGATTATACAGAGAGAGAGGGACAGATAGAGATAAGATATACAGAGAGAGAGAGGGACAGATAGAGATAGATATACAGAGAGAGGGACAGATAGACGATCGATATACAGAGAGAGAGAGGACAGATAGAGATAGATATACAGAGAGAGAGGACAGATAGAGATAGATAACAGAGAGAGAGGGACAGATAGAGATAGATATACAGAGAGAGAGGGACAGATAGAGGATAGATATACAGAGAGAGAGAGAGACAGAGAGAGATAGATATATAGAGAGAGAGAGGGACAGATAGAGATAGATATACAGAGAGGAGAAAGAGAGGACAGATGAGATTAGATATACAGAGAGAGAGAGAGGACAGATAGAGATAGTATACAGATGAGAGAGAGGGACAGTAGAGATAGATAACAGATAGAGAGAGGGACAGATAGAGATAGTATACAGAGAGAGAAGGACAGATAGAGAAGATATACAGAGAGAGAGGGACAGATAGAGATAGATATACGAGAGAGAGGGACAGATAGAGATAAATATACAGAGAGAGAGAGGGACAGATAGAGATAGATATACAGAGAGAGAGAGGGACAGATAGAGATAGATATACAAAGAGAGAGGGGCAGATAGAGATAGATATACAGAGAGAGAGAGGGACAGATAGAGATAGATATACAGAGAGAGAGAGAGGGACAGATAGAGATAGATATACAGAGAGAGAGAGGGACAGATAGAGATAGATATACAGAGAGAGAGGGACAGATAGAGATAGAGATATACAGAGAGAGAGGGACAGATATAGAGAACATATATACAGAGAGAGAGGGACCAGATAGAGATAGAATATACAGCGAGAGAGAGAGGGAACGATAGAGATAGATATACAGAGAGAGAGAGGGACAGATAGAGACATATACAGAGAGAGAGGGCACAGATAGAGATAGATATACAGAGAGAGAGAGGGACAGATAGAGATAGATATACAGAGAGAGAGGGACAGATAGAGATAGAGATACAGAGAGAGAGGGACAGATAGAGAGATAGATATACAGAGAGAGAGAGGGGACCAGATAGAGATTAGATATACAGAGAGAGAGAGGGACAGATAGAGAATAGATATACAGAGAGAGAGAGGGACAGATAGATAGAGGATAGATATACAAGAGAGAGGGGGACAGTAGAGATAGATATATCAGAGAGAGAGAGAGGGGACAGATAGAGATAGAGATATACAGAGAGAGAGAGGGACAGATAGAGATAGATATACAGAGAGAGAGAGGACAGATAGAGATTAGATATACAGCGAGAGAGAGAGAGGGACAGAAGACATAGATATACAGAGAGAGAGAGAGGGGACAGATAGAGATAGATATACAGCGAGAGAGAGAGGGACAGATAGACGATAGATAACAGAGAGAGAGGGACAGATAGAGATAGATATACAGAGAGAGAGAGGGAAAGATAGAGATAGATACAGAGAGAGAGAGGGGACAGATGAGATGATATACAGAGAGAGAGGGACAGATAGAGACATTATATACAGAGAGAGAGGACGATAGAGAAGATATACAGAGGAGAGGAGAGGACAGATGAGATAGATATACAGAGAGAGAGAGGGACAGATAGTAGAGATAGATATACAAGAGAGAGAGAGGGACAGATAGAGATAGATATACAGAGATGAGCAGAGGAGAGGGACAGATAGAGACATGTATACAGAGAGAGAGGGACAGATAGAGAAGGATAGAATATACAGAGAGAGAGAGGGACAGAGAGAAGTAGAGATAGATATACAGAGAGAGAGAAGGGACAGATAACATAGATATACAGAGAAGAGAGAAGTGGACAGATAGAGATAGATAACAGAGAGAGAGAGGGACAGATAGAGATAGAATACAGAGAGAGAGAGGGACAGATAGAGAGATAGATATTACAGAGAAGAGAGAGGGGGACAGAAGAGATAGATATACAGAGAGAGAGAGGGACAGGTAGAGATAGATATACAGTAGAAGAGAGGGACAGATAGAGATAGAATAATACACGAGAGAGAGAGGGACAGATAGACAGAGATATACAGATAGAGAGAGAGGGACAGATAGACAGAGGATATACAGAGAGAGAGAGGGACAGATAGGAGATAGTATACAGAGAGAGAGAGGGGACAGATAGAGATAGATATACGAGAGAGAGGGACAGATAGAGATAGATATACAGGAGAGAGAGGGACAGATAGAGATAGATATACAGGAGAGAGAGGGACAGATAGAGATTAGATATTACAGAGAGAGAGAGGGACAGAAGAGATGATATACAAGAGTAGAGAGGGACAGATAGAGATAGATATAACAGAGAGAGAGAGGGACAGATAGAGACATATATACAGAGAGAGAGGGACAGAAGAGATAGATATACAGAGAGAGAGAGGACAGAGAGATAAGATATACAGAGAGAGAGAGGGACAGATAGAGATAGATATTACAGAGAGAGAGGGACAGATAGAGATAGAGAACAGAGGAGAGAGGGACAGATAGAGATAGATATAACGATGAGAGAGAGAGGGGACGATATAGACAAGATATTACAGAGAGAGAGGGGACAGATAGAGACATATATACAGAGAGAGAGAGGGACAGATAGGATAGATATACAGAGAGAGAAGGGACAGATAGACTATAGATTCAGAGAGAGAAGGGACAGATAGAGATAGAATACAGAGAGAGAGAGGGACAGATATGAGATTGATACAAGAGAGAGGGACAGATGGAGATAGAATAACGAAGAGAGAGGAGGGACAGATAGAGTACGATTGACAGAGAGAGAGAGGGACAGGATGAGGATCAGATATAGCAAAGAGAGAGAGGGACAGATAGAAATAGATATACAGAAGAGGGACAGATAGAGATAGATATACAGAGGAAAGAGGGACAGAAGAGATAGATATACAGAGAGAGAGGGACAGATAGAGATAGATATACAGAGAGGGAGAGGACAGATAGACATAGATATACAGAGAGAGAGGACAGATAGAGATAGATAACGAGAGAGAGAGGGACAGATAGAGATAGATATACAGAGAAGAGGGACAGATAGAGATAGGATATACAAGGAGAGAGAGGAAGATAGAGATAGATTACGAGAGAGAGAGGGACAGATAGAATAGATATACAGAGAGAGAGAGGGGAGATTAGAGAAATACAGAGAGAGAGAGGGACAGAAGAGATGATATACAGAGAGAGAGGGGACAGATAGAGATAGATAGATATACAGAGAGAGAGAGGGACAGATAGAGATAGATATACGAGAGAGAGGGACAGATAGAGATAGATTATACAGTAGAGAGAGAGGACAGATAGAGTAGATATACAAGAGAGAGGGGTACAGATAGACATAGATATAGACGAGAGAGGGACAGATAGAGATAGATATACAGAGGGATGAGAGGGAGAGAGATAGCGTAGATACAGAGAGAGAGAGGGACAGATAGAGATAGATATACAGAGAGGGAGAGAGGGACAGATAGAGATAGATATACAGAGAGAGAGGGACAGATAGAGATAGATATACAGAGTGAGAGAGGGACAGATGAATAGTATACAGAGAGAGAGGGGACAGATAGAGATAGATATTACAGAGAGAGAGGGACAGATAGAGATAGATATACAGAGAGAGAGAGGGACAGATAGAATAGATATACAAGAGAGAGAGGGACAAGATAGAGATAGATAGATATACAAGAGAGAGAGGGACAGATAGAGATAGATATACAGAGAGGAGAGGGGACAGATAGAGATAGATATACAGAGAGAGAGAGGGACAGATAGAGATAGATATACGAGAAGGAGAGGGACAGAGAGAGAATAGATATACAGAGCGAGAGAGGGACAGATAGAGATAGATATACAGAGAGAGAGGGACAGATAGAGATAGATATACAGAGAGAGAGGGACAGATAAGATAGAGATAGATATACAGAGAGAGAGGGACAGATAGAGATAGATATACAGAGAGAGAGAGAGAGGAGAGAAGAGGGACAAGATAGAATAGATATACAGAGAGAGAGGAGGGACAGATAGAGACATATATACAGAGAGAGAGGGACAGATAGAGATAGATATACAGAGAGAGAGGGACAGATAGAATAAATATACAGAGAGAGAGCGACAGATAGAGATAGATATACAGAGAGAGAGATAGAGATAGATATACAGAGAGAGAGGGGGACAGATAGAGATAGATATACAGAGAGAGGGGGACAGATAGAGAGGGAGAGAGATTAATATACAGAGAGAGAGAGGGACAGAAATAGATAGATATACAGAGAGAGAGGAGGGACAGATAGAGATAGATCTAAGAGAGAGAGGGACAGTGAGATAGATATACAGAGAGAGAGGGGACAGATATAGATAGATATACAGAGGAGAGAGGGACAGATAGAGATAGAGATACAGAGAGAGAGGGACAGATAGAGATAGATATACCGAGGAGGAGAGGGACAGATAGAGATAGATATACAGAGAGAGAAGGACAGATAGAATAGATATACAAGAGAGAGGGAGGGGACAGATAGAAATAGATATACAAGAGAGAGAGAGGGACAGATAGAGATGATATACAGAGGAGAGAGGAGAGACAGATAGAGATAGATATACAGAGAGGAGAGGGACAGATAGAATAGATATACAGAGAGAGAGAGGGACAGATAGAGAGATATAAGAGAGAGAGGGACAGATAGAGATAGATATACAGAGAGAGAGGGACAGATAGAGATAGATATACAGAGAGAGAGGGACAGATAGAGATAGATATACAGAGAGGAGAGGGACAGATAGAGATAGATATACAGAGAGAGAGGGACAGATAGAGATAGATATACAGAGAGAGAGAGGGACAGATAGAGATAGATATACAGAGAGAGGAGGGACAGATAGAGATAGATATACAGAGAGAGAGGGACAGAGATAGATATACAGAGAAGAGAGGGACAGATAGAGATAGATATACAGAGAGAGAGGGGGAAGATAGAGACTAGATATACAGAGAGAGAGGGACGATAGATATAGATATTACAGAGAGACGAGAGGGACAGATAGAGATAGATATACAGAGAGAGAGGGAAAGATAGAGATTAGATATACAGAGAGAGGGAAAGATAGAGATAGATAGGGGCAGAGACATGTAGAAGTACAAGAAGGTCTCCTGGCCAAAGGTGTGGCAAGCGTCTGACTACAAATGAACACAACAGTGAGTTTAAAATGACAGATTGCTATAGTGAAATTGCCAGTTGACTGGCCTTCGTGTCTCTCTGTCTATTTCTCTGTCTTTTGGCTGTTAATCACTATCGGCTGTGTTGTATGATACATATCATTTACCGGAAAACATGTGTACATATCTCCCATGTATAACACATCATTACCAGAAAACTGTGTGTCTATATACTCTCCGGTTGTATACAATCATTACCAGAAAACTGTGTCTACATATTCTCCCGGTTGCATACCATATCATACCAAAACCCTGTTTACATATCTCCCAATGTATACCATATATTAGGTCCACTCCTGCTGGCTCAGGTAAGAAAGGGGAAATGGTAAAAAGAAAAAGGCTTTTAAAATATTTAAACCAGAGGGAACTGAACGGCTTACAGGAAGTATAAAAGGTGTAATAAGGAGTGAGGCAAGAAAAGCAATTAAACTAGTTTTTAAAATAGAAAATGAAAATACGGATAGCAGAACAAAGCAAGTCCAACCCAAAATTGTTTTTTAAGTATATCAATAGTTAAAAAGTGGAGGAATGAGAATGTGTGACTATTAAATAATGGGGGGTGAGATGGTTATAAAGGATGCCGAAAAGCGATGGCGTAACCGTGTTTTTACCCTTTGTATCACTAAGAGAATAATAAAATAATGTAATAATAATAAATAATAATGTAATAATATGAAGGGTATAAATGAGGGAATATTCACTCTGTATACACTATAGAGAATCCCAATCCTTATAGCAGGGACTCTGTAATAATATGGAGAGTATAAATGAGGAATATTCAATCTGCATACATTAAGAGAATCCCAGTCCTTATAGCAGGGACTGTAATAACATGAAGGGTTATAATAGAAGAGAATATTCACTCTGTATTCACTTTAGAGAATCCTAGTCCTATAGCAGAGACTGTAATAATATGAAGGGTATAAATGAGATATTCCTCTGTATTCATAGTAGAGAAATGCTAGTCTATAGCAGGACTGTAATACTATGTATAGATAGATAGATAGATAGATGGTAGGTGATAGATAGATGATAGATAGATAGATAGATAGATAGATGGATAGATAGATAGATAGATAGATAGATAGACGGTAGGTGATAGATAGATGATAGATGATAGATGATAGATAGATAGATAGATAGATAGATAGATAGATGCACAGAGGTAGATAGATAGATAATAGAGAGATGGAGAGAGAAAACTCTATATCCTGTTGGGAGAGGAGGAAGCCACAGTAAATATTGGGCACACTATGTAACGGCATGTCACAGACAGAGAGGAGCATAAATGAACTCAATGTCCAAGGATTACTTGCCCAATTATCCCTTTATCCTTCCCCAATCGACTTAAAGACTAAAACCCAATATACCCCTAATAGTACTGTCTATATATTAATTATCCATTGATACTCATGTCCCCCTACTGTGAACCTCTCCATACCCCCATACTAACATGTTTCATTATTTTATAATCTTTTTGTTTGCTTTGGCAATGTCAAAATGTAAATTGATCCTGCCAATAAAGCGCTTTTTGATTTGATTTGATTTGATAGATAGATAGATAGATAGATAGATAGATGGATAGATAGATAGATAGATAGATAGATAGATAGATAGATAGATAGATAGATGCACAGAGTTAGATAGATGATAGATAGATAGATAGATAGATAGATAGATAGATAGATAGATGCACAGAGTTAAATAGATAGATGGTAGATAGATAGATAGATAGATAGATAGATAGATAGATAGATAGATAGATAG
>CM033474.1:11832459-11858209 GCA_019447015.1 Hymenochirus boettgeri
GGAGATGAGGGGACCAGATCGACATAGATATCAGAGAGAGAGAGGGGACAAGATAGAGACTATATACGATAGACTAGATAGAATCATAGAGAAGAGGGACAGATAGAGATAGATATACGAGAGAGAGGGACAGATGAGATGATATACAGAGCAGAGAGGGACAGATTAGAGATAGATATACAGAGAGAGAGGGACAGATAGAGAAGATACAGAGAGAGCAGGGAACAGATAGAGATAGAATACAGAGAGAGAGGAGGGACATGAGAATAGATATCAGAGAGAGAGGGACAGATAGAGAAGATATCCAGAGAGAGAGGGACAGAAGAGATATGATATACAGAGAGGAGAGAGGGACAGATAGAGAGATGATATACAGAGAGAGAGGGACAGATAGAGATAGATATACAGAGAGAGAGGGACAGAAGAGATAGATATACAGAGAGAGAGAGAGAGGCAGATGAATAGATAACAAGAGAGAGAGGGACAGAGATAGAGATGATATACAGAGGAGGGGACAGATAGAGATAGATATACAGAGAGAGAGAGGACAGATAGACATAGATATACAGGAGAGAGGGACAGATAGAGAATAGATATACAGAGGATTTGAGAGGGACAGAGAGTAGAGATAGATATACGGAGAGAGAGAGAGGACAGATAGAGATAGATATACAGAGAGAGAGGGACAGAAGACATAGATATACAGAAGAGAGGGGACAGTAGAGATAGATATACAGAGAGAGAGGGACAGATAGAGATAGATATACAGAGAGAGAGGGACAGATAGAGATAGCTATACGGAGAGAGAGAGGGACAGATGAGATAGATATACAGAAGAGAGAGAGGGACAGAAGAGATAGATATACAGAGAGAGAGGGGACAGATAGAATAGATATAAAGAGAGGAGAGGGACAGATAGAGAAATATACAGAGAGAGAGGGGAACAGAGTACGCAAGATAGATATACAGAGAGAGAGGGACAGATAGAGAATAATATACAGAGAGAGAGGACAGATAGAGATAGATATACAAAGAGAGAGAGATAGAGATAGATATACGAGAGAGAGAGGGACAGTAGAGAAGATATACAGAGAGAGAGGGGACAGTAGATAGATATACAGAGAGAGAGAGAGGACAGATATAGATAGATATACAGAGAGAGAGGGACAGATAGAGATAGATATACAGAGAGAGAGGAGACAGTAGAGATAGATATAACAGAGAGAGAGAGGGACAGATAAGATAGATATACAGAGAGAGAGAGGACAGATAGAGATAGATATTACAGAGAGAGCAGGGACAGATAGAGATAGATATACAGAGAGACAGAGAGGACCAGATAGAGATAGATAGTACAGAGAGAGAGAAGACAGATAGAAATAGATATACAGAGAGAGAGGGGGACGATAGAAATAGATATACACAGGAGAGAGCAAGAGGGACACAGATAGAGATAGATATACAGAGAGAGAGAGAGAGAGAGAGAGATAGATATATAGAGAGAGAGAGGGACAGATAGAGATAGATATACGAGAGAGAGAGGGACAGATAGAGATAGATATACAGAGAGAGAGGGACAGATAGAGATAGATATATACAGAGAGAGAGGGACAGATAGAGATAGATATACAGAGAGAGAGGGACAGATAGAGATAGATATACAGAGAGAGAGGGACAGAGAGAGATAGATATACAGAGAGAGAGAGGGACAGAGAGAGATAGATATACAGAGAGAGAGAAGGGAAAGATATCAAGAGAGAGAATAGATTAACAGAGAGAGATGGGACAGATTAGAGATAGATACATCAGAGAGAGAGGGACAGATAGATATACAGAGAGAGAGGGACAGATAGAGATAGATATACAGAGAGAGAGGGGGACCGATAGAGATAGATATACAGAGAGAGAGAGAGGGACAGATAGAGATAGATATACAGAGAGAGAGAGGGACAGATAGAGATAGATATACAGAGAGAGAGGGACAGATAGAGATAGATATACAGAGAGAGGGACAGATAGAGATAGATAGGGGCAGAGATCCATGTAGAAGGTACAAGAAGGTCTCCCTGGCCAAAGGTGTGGGCAAGCGTCTGACTACAACTGAACACAACAGTGAGTTTAAAATGACCAGATTGCTATAGTGAAATTGCCAGTTTACTGTGCCTTCGTGTCTCTCTGTCTATTTCTCTGTCTTTTTGCCTGTTAATCACTATCTGGCTGTGTATGTATACCATATCATTACCAGGAAAACATGTGTACATATCTCCCATTGTATAACACATCATTACCAGAAAACTGTGTCTATATATCTCTCGGTGTATACCATATCATTACCAGAAAACTGTGTCTACATATCTCCCGGTGCATACCATATCATTACCAAAAACCCTGTTTACATATCTCCCAATGTATACCATATTATTAGGTCCACTCCTGCCTGGCTCAGGTAGAAAGGGAAATGGTAAAAAAGAAAAAGGCTTTTAAAATATTTAAACCAGAGGGAACTGAACAGGCTTACAGGAAGTATAAAAGGTGTAATAAGGAGTGCAAGAAAGCAATTAAACTAGTTAAAATAGAAAATGAAATACGGATAGCAGAACAAAGCAAGTCCAACCCAAAATTGTTTTTTAAGTATATCAATAGTAAAAAGATGAGGACTGAGAATGTGTGACTATTAAATAATGGGGGTGAGATGGTTATAAAGGATGCCGAAAAGGCTAATGTGCGTAACCGTTTTTTTACCCTTTGTATTCACTAAGAGAATAATAATAATGTAATAATAATAATAATAATAATGTAATAATATGAAGGGTATAAATGAGGAATATTCACTCTGTATACACTATAGAGAATCCCAATCCTTATAGCAGGGACTGTAATAATATGGAGAGTATAAATGAGGAATATTCAATCTGCATACACTATAGAGAATCCCAGTCCTTATAGCAGGGACTGTAATAACATGAAGGGTATAAATGAGGAATATTCACTCTGTATTCACTTTAGAGAATCCTAGTCCTTATAGCAGAGACTGTAATAATATGAAGGGTATAAATGAGGAATATTCCCTCTGTATTCACTATAGAGAATGCTAGTCCTTATAGCAGGGACTGTAATACTATGAAGGGTATAAATGAGGGATATTTACTCTGTATACAGTATAGAGAATCCTAGTCCTTATAGCAGGGACTGTAATAATATGAAGGGTTTAAATGAAGAATATTCATAGCAGGGACTGTAATAATATAAAGGGTATAAATTAGGAATATTCACTCTGTATTAACTATAGAGAATCCTAGTCCTTATAGCAGGGACTGTAATACTATGAAGGGTATAATTCACTTTGTATATGCTATAGAGAATCCTAGTCCTTATAGCAGGGACTGTAATACTATGAAGGGTATAAATGAGGAATATTCACTCTGTATTCACTATAGAGAATCCTAGTCCTTATAGCGTACGTAATCAGGGTTGTCTTAGATGGATGTATGTCCTGTATACAACCACCAATACTATGTTTTACTGTGTAACGTTATGAGTCAGACATTAGGTAGGGTATAACGGTGGACTAGATGGACGTGTCTTTATAAACCTCCAATCCTATGTTACTAGGTAACTGTTACCAGACATTATGGGTATGGTTATAGGTTTGTACTAGATGACGTTGTCCTTTATACAATCCTCCAAGACTATGTATACTGTTGAATGTTATACAGACATTATGGGTAGAGTATAAAGGTTGTACTAGATGGATTTATTTCTTTATACAACGAACGGGGGGAGCACTATGTTACTGTGTAACTGTTTTACAGACATTATGGGTAGGGTATAAAGTGTTGGCCTAGATGGATGGATGTCTTTATACAACCTTCAATAACTATTTTACTAAATGTAACGTCTTATACAGACATTATGGTTAGGTATAAAGGTTGGCACTAGATGGATGTAATGTCTTATCAACCTCCAATACTGATGTTACTATGTAACTGTATCATACGATTATGGGTAGGTTAAAGGTTGACTAACATGGATGTATGTCTTTATACACCCTCCATACTATGTTCTATGTAACTGTTATACGCACATTATGGTAAGGGTTAAAGGTTTGACTCAGTGGATGGATGTTTTAACTACAACCCGCAATACTAATTTACTAGTGTACCTGTTATAGGCAGACAATTATGGGTGAGGGTATAAAGGTTTGGACTAGAATGGACGTATGTCTTTATACAACCTCCAATACTATGTTACTATGTAACGTTAGACCGACATTATGGGTAGTGGTATAAAAGTTGGACTAGATGGACGTATGTCTTTATACAACTTCCATACTATGTTACTATGTACTGTTATACAGACATTTGGGTAGGGTATAAAGGTTGTACTAGATGGACTATTCTTTATACAACCTCCAAATACTATGTTTACTATTAACTGTTATACAGAATTATGGGTAGAGGTATAAAGGTTGGACTAGATGAACTTATTGTCTTTTATACAACCTCCAATACTATGTTACTATGTAACTGTTAGACAGACATTATGGGTAGGGTATAAAGGTTGACTAGATGACGTATGTCTTTATACAACCTCAAACTTGATTTACTAGTAACTGTTTATACAGACATTATGGTAGGGTATAAAGGTTGGACTAGATGGATTATGTCTTTTATACAACCCCAATACTACTATGTTCTATGTAACTGTTATAGCAGACATTATGGGTAGGGTATAAAGGTTGGACTAGATGGACGTATTCTTTTAACAACCTCCAATACTATGTTACTATTGTAACTTTATACAGACGACTTATGGTAGGGTAATAAAGGTTGGACCTAGATGGACGTATGTCTTTATAACCTCCAATACTATTACTTGTGTAACTGTTTACAGACAGACTTATGGTAGGGTATAAAGGTTGGACTAGATGGACGTATGTCTTTATACACCTCCAATACTATGTTACTATGTAACTTTTAACAGACATTATGGGTAGGGTATAAAGGTTGGACTAATGATGGACTTGTCTTTATACCATCCTCCATACTATGTTCCTATGTAACTGTTAAACAGACATTATGGGTAGGGTATAAGGTTGTACTAGATGACGTATGTCTTTTACAACCTCCCATACTAATGTTACTGTAACTGTTTAACAGACATTATGTTAGGGTATAAAGGGTTGGACTATGATGAGTATTGTCTTTATACAACCTCCAATACTATGTTACTATGTAACTGTTATACAGACATTATGGGGGGTATAAAGGTTGGACTAGATGGACGTATGTCTTTATACAACCTCCAATACTATGTTACTATGTAACTGTTAAACAGACATTATGGGTAGAGGTATAAGGTTGGACTAGAATGCGTATGTCTTATAAACCTCCAATACTATGTTCCTATGTAACTTTTATACAGACATTATGGGTAGGGTATAAAGGTTGGCTAGATGGACATATGTCTTTATATACAACCTCCAATACTATGTTACTATGTAACTGTTAGACAGACATATGGTAGGGTATAAAGTTGTACTAGATGGACGTATGTCTTTATAACAACCTCCAATACTATGTTATTATGCAAACTGTTATACAGACATTATGGGTAGGGATAAAGGTTGGACTAGATGGATGGATGTCTTTATACAACCTCCATACTATGTTACTATGTTACGTTTATACAGACATTATGGGTAGGGTATAAAGGTTGGATAGATGAGACGTATTCTTTATACAACCTCCAATACTATGTTACTGTGTAACTGTTATACAGACATTATGGGTAGGTTATAAAGGTTGGACTAGATGGACGTATGTCTTTATCAACCTCCATACTATGTTACTATGTAACTGTTATACATACATTTGGTAGGGTAAAAAAGGTTGTAAAGATGGACTATGTCTTTATACAACCTCTCCATACTATGTTACTATGTATGTTATACAGACATTATGGGTAGGGTTAAAGGTTGTACTAGATGGACTATGTCTTTATACAACCTCCAATACTATGTTACTATGTAACTGTTTACAGATACTTATGGGTAGGGTATAAAGGTTGGACTAGATGACGTATGTCTTTATACAACCTCCATACTATGTTACTATGTAACTTTTAACAGACATCATGGGTAGGGTATAAAGGTTGGACTAGATGGACGTATGTCTTTATACATCCTCCAATACTATGTTACTGTGTAACTGTTTATACAGACATTATGTAGGGTATAAAGGTTGGACTAGATGGACGTATGTCTTTATTACATACTCTCCAATACTATGTTACTATGTACTGTTATACAGACATTAATGGTAGGGTATAAGGTTGTACTAGATGGGTATGTCTTTATACAACACCAATACTATGTTACTTGTAACTGTTTAACAGACATTATGGGTAGGGTATAAAGGTTGGACTATGATGGATGTCTTTATACAACCTCCAATACTATGTTTACTATGTAACTGTTAGACAGACATTATGGTGTAGGGTATAAAGGTTGGACTAGATGATGTATTCTTTATACAACCTCCATACTATGTTACTATGTAACTGTTATACAGAATTATGGGTAGGGTATAAAGGTTGGACTAGATGGATGTATGTCTTTATACAACCTCCAATACTATGTTACTATGTAACTGTTATACAGACATTATGGGTAGGGTATAAGGTTGTACTAGAATGGATGTATGTCCTTTATACAACACCAATACTAATGTTACTGTGTAACTGTTTACAGACATTGGTAGGGGTATAAAGGTTGGACTAATGGACGTATGTCTTGTTATACAACCTCCAATACTATGTTACTATGTAACTGTTATACCAGACATTATGGTTAGGGTATAAAGGTTGGACTAGATGGACGTATGTCTTTATACACCCTCAATACTATGTTTACTGTGTAAACTGTTTATACAGACATTATGGGTAGGGTATAAATTGGACTAGATGGAGAGATGTCTTTTATACACCTCCAATACTATGTTACTATGTACTGTTATACAGACATTATGGGTAGGTATAAAGGTTGGACTAGATGGAGTAATTTCTTTATACACCTCCAATACTATGTTACTATGAACTGTTATGCAGGACATTATGGGTAGGGTATAAAGGTTGGACTAGATGGATTATGTCTTTATACCAACCTCCATATACTATGTTACTATGTAACTGTTATACAGACATTATGGATAGGGTATAAAGGTTGTACTAGATGGATGGTATGTCTTTATACAACCACCAATACTATGTTACTGGTACTGTTATACAGACATTATGGGTAGGGTATAAAGGTTGGACTAGATGGACGTATGTCTTTATACACCTCCAATACTATGTTACTATGTAACTTTTAACGACATTATGGTTAGGGTATAAAGGTTGGACAAGATGGATGTATGTCTTTATACCTCCAATCTATTTACTATGTAACTGTTATACAGACATTATGGTAGGGTATAAAGGTTGGACTAGATGGACTATATGTCTTTATACAACCTCCAAACTATGTTACTATGTAACTGTTAGACAGAAATTATGGGTAGGGTATAAGGTTGGTACTAGATGGACGTTATGTCCTTTATACAACCTCCAATACTATGTTACTATGTAACTGTTATACAGACATTATGGGGGTAGTAAAGGTTGGACTAGATGGACGTATGTCTTTATACAACCTAATACTATGTTCTATGTAACTGTTATACAGACATTATGGTTAGGGTATAAGGTTGGACTAGATGGATTATGTCTTTATACAACCTCCAATACTATGTTACTATGTAACTGTTATACAGACATTATGGGTAGGGTATAAAGGTTGGACTAGATGGACGTATGTCTTTATACAACCTCCAAACTATGTTACTATGTAACTGTTATACAGACATTATGGGTAGGGTATAAGTTGGACTAGATGGACGTATGTCTTTATCAACCTCCAATACTATGTTACTGATGTAACTGTTATACAGACATTATGGTAGGGTATAAAGGTTGGACTAGATGGACGTATGTCTTTATACAACCTCCAAACTATGTTACTATGTAACTGTTAATACAGACATTATGGGTAGGGTATAAAGGTTGGACTAGATGGTATGTCTTTATACAACCTCCAATACTATGTTACTATGTAACTGTTATAACAGACATATGGGTAGGTATAAAGTTGGACTAGATGGACGGATGTCTTATTACAACCTCCAACTATGTTACTATGTTAACTGTTATACAGACATTATGTGTAGGGTATAAAGGTTGGACTAGATGACGTATGTCTTTATACAACCTCCAATACTATGTTACTACTGTAACTGTTTATACAGACATTAGGTAGGGTATAAAGGTTGGCTATATTGGAGTGTCTTTATACAACCTCCAATACTATGTTACTATGTAACTGTTATACAGACATTATGGGTAGGGTATAAAGGTTGGACTAGATGGACGTATGGTCTTTATACAACCTCCATACTATGTTACTATGTAACTGTGTATCAGACATTATGGTAGGGTATAAGGTTGGACTAGATGACGTATGTCTTTATACAACCTCCAATACTGTTTTACATATTTATACACACATTATGGGTAGGGTATAAAGGTTGGACTAGGATGGAATGTCTTTATACAACCTCCAATACTATGTATATGTAACTGTTATACAGACATTATGTGGTAAGGGTTAAAGGTTGTGACTAGATGGATGGTATGTCTTTAATACACCCATCCAATACATGTTACTGTGTAACTGTTATACAGACATTAGGGTAGGGTATAAAGGTTTGGACTAGATGGACGTTGTGTTTATACAACCTCCAATACTATGTTTACTATGTAACTGTTATACAGACATTATGGGTAGGGTATAAAGGTTGGTACTAGATGGACGTATGTCTTTATAAAACCTCCAATACTATGTTACTGTGTAACTGTTATCAGACATTATGGTAGGGTATAAAGGTTGGACTAGATGGAGTAGGTCTTTATACAACCTCCATACTATGTTACTATGTAACTGTTAACAGACATTATGGGTAGGTATAAAGGTTGGACTAGATGGAGTATGTCTTTATACAACCTCCAATACTATGTTACTATGTAACTGTTATACAGACATTATGGGTAGGTATAAAGGTTGGACTAGATGACAGTATGTCTTATACAACCTCCAATACTGATTACTATGTAACTGTTATACAGACATTATCATGGGTATAAAGGTTGGACATAGATGGACGTTATGTCTTTATACAACCACTCAATACTATGTTACTAGTGTAACTGTTATACAGACATATGGTAGGGTATAAAGGTTGGACTAAATGATGGTATGTCTTTATACAACCTCCAATACTATGTTACTATGTAACTGTTATGCAGACATTATGGGTAGGGTATAAGGTTGACTAGATGACGTATGTCTTTCATACAACTCCAATACTATGTACTACTGTAACTGTTATAACAGACATTATGGTAGGGTATAAAGGTTGACTAGATGGACGTGATGTCTTTATACAACCTCCAAACTATTGTTACTATGTAACTGTTATACAGACATGAGGTATGGGTATAAGGTTGGACTAGATGGACGTAGTCTTTATACAACCTCCAATACTATGTTACTATGTAACTTGTTATACAGACATTATGGGTAGGTATATAAGGTTGGACTAGATGGACTTATGTCTTTATACAACCTCCAATACTATTACTATGTAACTGTTTATACAGACATTATGGGTAGAGGTTAAAGGTTGGACTAGAATGGAGTATGTCTTTATACAACCCTCAATACTATGTTACTATGTAACTTGTTATACAGAACATTAGGGTAGGGTATAAAGGTTGGACTAGATGGACGTATGTCTTATACAACCTCCAATACTATGTTACTGTGTAACTGTTATACAGACATTATGGTAGGGTATAAAGGTTGGACTAGATGATGGATGTCTTTTATACAACCTCCACTACTCATGTTTAGTAACTGTGTTATACAGACATAATGGGTAGGGTTAAAGTTTGGACTGAAGGACTATGTCTTATACAACCTCCAAACTATGTTACTATGTAACTGTTTACAGACATTATGGTAGGGTATAACAGGTTGGACTAATGGATGGATGTCTTTATAAACCTCCAATCTATGTTTACTATGTAACTGTTATAGCATGACATTATGGGTAAGTATAAGGTTGGACTAATGACGTATGTCTTTATACAACCTCCAATACTATGTTACTATGTAACTGTTTATACAGACATTATGATTAGGGTATAAGGTTTGACTAGATGGACGTATGTCTTTATACAACCTCCATACTATGTTCTATGTAACTGTTATACAGACATGAGTAGGGTATAAAGGTTGGACTAGATGGACTATGTCTTTATACAACCTCCACTACTATGTTACTATGTAACTGTATACAGACATTATGGTAGGTATAAAGGTTGAACTAGATGGACTATGTCTTTATACAACTTCATACTATGTTACTATGTAACTGTTATACAGACATTATGGTAGGGTATAAAGGTTGGACTAGATGGACATAATGTCTTTATACAACCTCCAATACTATGTTACTATGTACCTGTTAACACTTATGGTGGGGTATAAAGGTTGTGACTAAATGGCAGTCTTTATACAACCTCAATACTATGTTAATATGAACTGTTTAACAGACATTATGGGTAGGGTATAAAGGTTGGACTAGATGATGGATGTCTTTATACAACCTCCATACTCTGTTACTATGTACTGTTATACAGACATTATGGAGGGTAGTATAAGGTTGACTAATGGACGTATGTCTTTTATACACCTCCAATACGATTTCTCTATGTACCTGTTATAACAGACATTATGGTAGGTATAAAGGTTGGACTAGATGGACGTATGTCTTTATACAACCTCCAATAACTATGTTACTATTGTAACTGTTTATACAGCATTATGGGTAGGGTATCAAGGTGGACTAGATGGACGTATGTCTTTGATATCAACCTCCAATACTATTTACACTATGTAACTGTTATAATCAGACATTATGCTGGTAGGGTATAAAGGTTGTGACAGATGGACGTATGTCTTTATATACAACTCCAAAGTGTTACTATGTAACTGTTATATACAGACTATTAGGGGTAGGGTATAAAGTTGATGGACTAATATGCGATATGTCCTTTATACACTCCAATACATATGTTCTATGTAATGTATAGAACAGACATATGGGTAGGGTAAAGTTGGATTAGATGGACTTATGTTCTTATACAACCTCCAATACATTTATACTGTAACTGTTATACAGACATTATGGTAGGTATAAGGTTGGACTAAGTACGTATGTCTTTATACATCCCCTCCAATACTATGTTCACTATGTAACTGTTTAACCATTATGGTAGGTATAAGTTGTACTAAATGGAGTATGTCTTTATACAACACCACTACTATGTTACTGTGTAACTGTTATACGACATTTTATGGTAGGGTATAAAGGGTTTGGACTAATGATGATGTCTTATACAACCTCAATACATGTTACTATGTAACTGTTAGACAGACATTATGGGTAGGTATAAAGGTTGACTGATGGAGTATGTCTTTATACAACCTCCAATATGTTTCTATGTCAACTGTTATACAGACATTATGGGTAGGGTATAAAGTTTGACTAGATGGATGGATGTCTTTACAACCTCCAATACTATGTTACTATGTAACTTTATACAGACATTAGGGTAGGGTATAGGTTGACTAGATGGATGAATGTCTTTATACAACCACCAATACTATGTTACTGTGTACCTGTTATACAGACATTGGTAGGGTAAAGGTTGGACTAGATGGACGTATGTCTTTAACAACCTCATACTATGTTACTATTCTGTTACACGACATTATGGGTAGGGTATAAAGGTTGACTAGATGGACGTATGTTCTTTATACAACGCCAACACATTTGCTTGTACTGTTAACATACATTATGGGTAGGGTTAGGTTGGACTAGTGGATGATGTCTTTATATACACCTCCAATACTATGGTTACTATGTAGCTTATAAACAGACATTATGGTAGAGGATAAAGGTTGGCCTAGATGAGTATGTCTTTATACCACCCCAATACTATGTTCTATGTACTGTTATGCAGACATTATGGGTAGGTATAAAGTTGTTGGACTACATGATTATGTCTTTATACACCTCCAATACTATGTTACTATGTAACTGTTATACAGACATATGGTAGGTTATAGTTGACTGATGGATGATGTCTTTATACAACCACCATACTATGTTACTGTAACTGTTATACAGACATTATGGGTAGGGTTAAATGTTGGACTAAATGGATATGTGTCTTTACAACCTCCAATACTATGTTACTATTTAACTGTTAACAGACATTAGTGGTATGGATAAAGTTTGGACTAGATGGATGTATGTCTTTATAACACACTTCCAATACTTTTTACTATGTAACTGTTAGTACAGACATTTGGGTAGGGTAAAAGGTTGGACTAGATGGAGTGTCTTATACAACCTCCAACTATGTTTACTATGTAACTGTTACAGAACATTATGGGTAGGGTATAAAGGTTGGACTAGTGGACGTATGTCTTTATACAACCCCAATACTATGTTACTATGTAACTGTTAACAGACATTATGGGTAGGGTATAAGGTTGTGAACTAATGGACTATGTCTTTTATAAAAAAACCCTCAATACTATGTTACTATGTAAATGTTATACAGACATTATGGGTAGGGTATAAAGTTGACTAGGATGGACGTATGTCTTTATACAACCTCCAATACTATGTACTTGTACTGTATACAGACATTATGGGTAGGTATAAAGGTTGGACTATAAGGACGTATGTCTTTATACAACCCCAAACTATGTTACTATGAACTGTTATACAGACATTTGGTTAGGGTATAAAAGGTGGACTAGGATGGAGTTGTCCTTTTATACAACCTCCATATATCTACTTGTAACTGTTATACGGACTTATGGTAGGGTATAAAGGTTGGAGACTAGATGGCGTATGTCTTTATACACCTCCAAAACTATGTTACTTTTAACTGTTATCAGACATTATGGGGAGGGTATAAAGGTTTGGACTAAATGGATGATGTCTTTATACAACCTCCAGTTATACATGTTACTATGTAAACTGTTATACAGACTAGGGTAGGGATATAAAGGTTGGACTAGATGGACGTTGGTCTTTATAAACCTCAATAATAATGTTACTATGTACTGTTATACGACCTTATGATTAGGGTATAAAGGTTGGACTAGATGGAGTATGTCTTTATACAACCTCCAATACTATGTTCTATGTAAACTGTTTATACAAGACATATGTAGGGTAAATAAAGGTTGGACTAGATAGGACGTATGTCTTTTATACAACCCTCAATACTATGTTACTATGTAACTGTTAACAGACATTCTGGGTAGAGTATAAAGGTTGAACTAGATGGACGTATGTCTTTATACAACCTCAATACTATGTTACTATGTAACTGTATACAGACAGTATGGGTAGGGTATAAAGGTTGACTAGATGGACGTATGTCTTTATACAACCTCCAATACTAGTGTTATATTTAACTTTATACCGAATTATGGTAGGGTATAAAGGTTGGACTAGATGGATGGATGTCTTATACAACCTCCATACTATGTACTATGTACTGTTAACAGACATTATGGGTAGGGATATAAAGGTTGGTGAGATGGTGTAATGTCTTTATACAACCTCCAATACTATGTTATATGTAACTGTTAGACAGACTTATGGGTAGGTATAAGGTTGGACTAGAGGGATGTATGTCTTTATTTACAACCCTCCATACTATGTTTACTGTGTAACTGTTATACAGACATTAGGGGTAGGGTATAACGGTTGGACTAGATGGACGTATGTTTATATACAACCTCCAATACTATGTTACTATGTAACTGTTATACAGACATTATGGGTAGGGTATAAAGGTTGGACTAGATGGGTACTGGTCTTTATACCAACCTCCAATACTATGTTACTATGTAACTGTTTAGGCAGCATATGGGGAGGTAATAAGGTTGGACTAGATGGACGATGTCTTTATACAACCTCCAATACTATGTTACATGTAAACTGTTTGACAGAACATTATGGTAGGGTATAAAGGTTTGGGACTAGTGGACGTTGTTTTATACAACCTCCAAAACTATGTTACTATGTACTTTTATACAGACAATATGGGTAGGTAAATAAAGGTTGGACTAGATGGACGTATGTCTTTATACAATCCAATACTATGTTTACTATGTAACTGTTATACGACCATTAGGTAGGGTATAAAGTTTGGACTAGATGCGCTATGTCTTTATACAACTCCTAATACTATGTTACTATGTAACTGTTATACGACATTATGGGTAGGGTATAAGGTTGGACTAAATGGATGATGTCTTTATCAACCTCCAATACTATGTTACTATGTAACTGTTATACAGACATTATGGGTAGGGTATAATAGGTTGGACTATATGGACGTATGTCTTATACAACCTCAATACTATGTTACTATGTAACTGTTATAACACATTATGTTAGGGTATAAAGGTTGGACTAGATGGTAGTATGTTCTTTATACAACCCCAATACATGTTACTATGTAACTGTTTACTGACAACATGGTAGGGTATAAAGGTTGGACTAGATGGACGTAATGTCTTTTAATCAACCTCCAATACTATGTTACTATGTAACTGTATACGCCATTTGGGTAGGGTATAAGGTTGACTAGATGGCGTATGTCCTTTACTACAACCCCAATACTATGTTACTATGTAACGGTTATACAGACATTGGTAGGTATAAAGGTGTGGACTAGATGGACGATGTCTTTATACAACCCCAATACTATTGTTACTGTTGTAACTGTTATACAGACTTATGGGTAGGGTATAAAGGTTGATATAGATGGATGGATGTCTTTATACAACTCCAATCACTATGTTCTATGTACTGTTTACAGCATTATGGGTAGGTATAAGGTTGGACTAGATGGACGTATGTCTTTATACACCTCCATACTATGTTACTAGTGAACTGTTAGACAGACATTATAGGTAAAGGGGATAGGTTTGACTAGATGGATGATGTTCTTTATAACAACTCCAACTACTATGTTACTATGTAACTGTTAAGCAGACATTATGGGTAGGTATAAAGGTGGACTAGATGGAATTATGTCTTTATACACCAACATACTATGTTACTGTGTAACTGTTATACAGACATTATGGGTAGGGTATAAAGGTTGACTAGAATGGCGATGTCTTTTATACAACCCACCATAATAATTTACTGTAAACTGTTTAACAGACATTATGGTAGGGTATAAGGTTGGCTAGATGGACGTGTCTTTACACAACCTCCAATACTATTTACTATTAACGGTTAACACGACTAGGGGTAGGGTATAAAGGTTACTAGATGGATGTATGTCTTTATACAACCTCCAATACTATGTTACTATGTAACTGTTACAGACATTATGGGTAGGGTATAAAGGTTGGACTAGATGGTCTATGTCTTTATACAACCTCCATACTATGTTACTATGTAACTGTTGACAAATATGGGTAGGGTATAAGGTTGGACTAGAGGACGTATGTCTTTATACACCCCAATACTATGTACTATGTAACTGTTTAGACAGACATTATGGGTAGGGTAATAAAGGTTGACTAGATGGACGTTGTCTTTTACAACCTCCAAACATGTTACTATGTAACTGTTATACGAATTATGGGTAGAGTTAAAGGTTGGACTAGATGGAGTATGTCTTTATACAACCTCCAATACTATGTTACTATGTACCTGTTATACAGACATATGATGGGTATAAAGGTTGGACTAGATGGACGTATGTCTTATACAAAACTCTCATACTATGTTACTAGTAACTGTTTCAATACCATTATGGTAGGGTATAGGTTGGACTAAATGGGCTGATGTCTTTATCAACCTCCAATACTATGTTACTATGTAACGTTATACAGACATTATTGGTAGAGTAAAAGGTTGGAACTATATGGACGTATGTCTTTATACAACCTCCATACTATGTTACTATGTAACTGTTTATCCAGACATTATGTTAGGGTAATAAGGTTGGCTATATGGAGTATGTCTTTATACAACCTCCAATACTATGTTACTATGTAACTGATACAGACATTAGGTAGGGTATAAAGGTTGGACTAGATGGACGTATGTCTTTATACAACTCCAATACTATGTACTATGTAACTGTTATACAACATTATGGTAGGTATAAAGGGTGACTAATGGACGATGTTCTTTATACAACCTCCAATACTATGTTTACTATGTAACTTTGATCAGACCATTATGGGTAGGGTATAAGGTTGGACTAGATGGACGATGTCTTTATACAACCACCAATACTGTTACTGTAACTGTTATCAGACATTTGGGTAGTAGTAATAAGGTTGGACTAGATGGATGGATGTCTTTATACAACCTCCAATACATGTTACTATGTAACTGTTATACAGACATTATGGGTAGGTATAAGGTTTGGACTAGATGGACTATGTCTTTATACATCCAATACTAGGTTACTATGTACTGTTACCAGACTTATGGGTATGGTATAAAGGTTGACTAGATGGATGTATGTCTTTATACAACCTCCAATACTATGTTACTATGTAACTTTTAGACGACATTATGGGTAGGGGGGTATAAAGTTGTTGACTAGATGGAAGTATGTCTTTATACAACCCCAAAACTAGTTACTTGTACCTGTTATACAGACATTATGGGTAGGGTATAAAGTTGGACTAGATGGACGTATGTCTTTATAACCCTCCAATACTATGTTACGTAAGTACCGTTTTAACAGAATGTAGGTAGTGGTATATAAAGGAGGACTAGATGGACGTAGTTCTTTATACAACCTCCAAACTATTTACTATGTAAACGTTATGACAACATTTGGGTAGGGTTAAAGGTTGGACTAATGGAGGATGTCTTTATACAACCTCCAATACTAGTTACTATGTAACTGTTCTACACACATTATGGGGTCAGAGTTAAAGGTTGGACTAGATGGCATGTATGTCTTTAACAACCTTCCAATACTATGTTACTATGTAACTGTTTTACAGACTATTATGAGGGAGGTATCAAGGTTTGGCTATATGACGTATATGTCTTTATATCAACCTACCAATACTATGTCTACTGTATTACTGTTATACGACACTATGAGTAGGTATAAAAAGGTTGGACTAGATGGACTATGTCTTTATACAAACCCCATATATGGTTACTAGGAACGTTTACCGACATGGTTAGGTATAAAGGTTGCTAGTAGGACGTATGTCTTTATACAACTCTCATACTTGTTTACTAGTACTGTATACAGACATTATGGGTTAGGGTATAACAGGTGCACTAGAGTGATTATGTCTTTATACAACTCCAATATCTTGTTACTATGTAACTGTTATACGCTTAGGGGAGGGTCTATAAAGGTTTGGACTAGAGGATGATATGTCTTTATCAAACCCCTTCCAAATACTTATGTACTGTGTAACTGTTTAACAACATTATGGTAGGGTATAAAGGTTGTACTAGATGGATGGTATGTCTTTAACAACCACAATACTATTATGTGTAACTTTGATAACTGTTATACAATCATTATGGGTAGGTTAAAGGTTGGACTGTGGATGTATTGTCTTTAATACAAACCCCATAATATGTTACTCAAGTAACTAGTTTAACTAGACATTATGGTAGAGTTAAAGGTTGGTCCTGGAGACTGGACAGTATGTCTTATACCCTCCCAATTACTATGACTATGTGGTAACTGTTTCAGCAGACATTATGGGTAGGTAATAAAGGTTGGAGCAGAGGAGTTATGTCTGTTATACAAACCTCCAACTACTATGTCCTATGGTAACTTTAACAGACATATGGGTAGGGTTAAAGGTTGACTAGCTGGATATGTCTTTTAACAACCTACCAAATCTGTTACTATGTGTAATGTTATTAGCAGACATTAGGTAGAGATAAACGGGTGATAGATGTGCGTATGTCTTTATACAACCTCCAAATTACTTGTTACTATGTAACTGTATAGGACGAGCATTATGAGGGTATAACAGGTTGGATAGATGGATGTTGTCTTTTATACAACTTCACAATCATCTATGTTACTATGTAACTGTTTAGACATGGAGACGATAAGTCTAAGAGGGTCTAGAAACTCCAAGTTGTATTACAGGACATGGGTATAGAGAATAAGGTACTATGGATGTATGTCTTCTTTATACCACCTCAATACTGATGTTAATATTGTAACTGTTATACAGACTTAGATGTAGGGTAAAAGGTGGACTTATGAGACGTATGTCTTATACAACCTCCAATACTATGTTATATGTTACCTGTTATACAGACCAGAATATGGTGTATCGCTAATAAAGGTTGGATTAGGATGGACGTATGTCTTTATACAACCTCCAATACTATGTTATATGTTAACTGTTATAGCAGACATTATGGGTATGAGAGTATAAGGTTGAACTAGAGGGCTTATGTGTTTATACAACCTCTAAAACTAGTTACTATTAACGCTGATTACAGAATTATGGGTAGGGTATAAAGTTGACTAGATGAGTGTATGTCTTATACAACCTCCAATACTATGTGTACTAGATACACTGTTTATACGACATTATGGGTAGGGTTATCAAAGGTTGGGACTAGATGGACGGATATGTCTTTATGACAACCCCAAACTATGTACTGATGTAACTGTGTAATAGCCACATTTGGGTTAGGGTATAAAGGTGTACTAGATGAGATGGTCTTTATACAACCTCCAATCCTATGTTACTATGTAACTTTTATACAGACATTATGGGTAGGGTATAAGGTTGGTTGATGACGGAGTAGTCTTTATACAAACTCCAATACTATGTTACTTTTAATGTTACAGACATTCGGGTTAGGTATATAAGGGTTTTGACTAAGGATGGAGATGTCTTTATACAACCTCCAATACATGTTACTATGTAATGTTATACAGCATTCTGTGCAGAGGATATTAACAGGTTGGACTAGTTGATGGACGTATGGTCTTTTACAACCTCCAATTACTATGCTTAGTAACTGTTATACAGACAGTTTGTGTACGGTATAAAGGTTGGACTTAGCTGACGATGTCTTTATACAACCGTCCAATAACTATGTTCTATGTCACTGGTTAAAGACATGAGAGGTAGGGTATAAAAGGTGTTGGACTTCAGATGGACGTATGTCCTTTATACAACCTCCAATATAATGGTTATTGTAAACGTTTATAACAGACATCATGGGTAGAGGTATAAAGGCTTTGCACTAGATGGACGTTTATCTGTTATACACACCGCAAATATGTTACATGTAAACTGTTATAACAACATTATGGGTAGGGTATACACGGTTGGACTGATGGTCCATGTCTTTACAACCTCCCAATACGTCCACTGTTACTATGTAACTGTTAGACAGACATTATGGGTAGGGTATATAAGGGTCTGTGACTAGATGGAGTATGCTTTCTGATAATTAACCCTCACCAATACCTATGATCTGCAGAACTGATTCATCAGACCAATGATGAGTAGGGTTTAAAGGTTGGACAGGATGGATCGTATGTCTTTATACAACCCCTCACAATACTGTTACGATCATGTAACTGTCTATACAGACTATGGGCTCTGGGCATAAAGGTTGAATAGCATAGATCGGTATGTATGCTTTTATACACCCAATATATGTTGACTGTGTAACTGTTTACAGACATTATCGGTCAGGGTATACAGGTTTGGAATCGATGGATAGGTCTTCTATACACCTTCCACATCTATGTACTATGTACTGTATACAGACATTATGGTAGGGTACAACACAACAACACGGTTTCCGGACGAGATGGACGTATGTGGTTTTTATACAACCTCCAATACTAGTGTTACTATTAACTGGTTAGACAGACTTATGGGTAGGGTCTAAAGGTTTGACAGATGGGATGTATGTCTTAAACATCCTGTCCAATACTATGTTACGATGTAACTGTTATACAGATCATTAGTGGTAGGGTATAAGGTTGGAATAGATAGAGACGTATGTCTTTATACAACCTCCTATGAAACTATGTTACTATTCACTGTTAGACAGACATCATGGTATGTATAAAGGTTGTGATAGATGGACTATTCTTTATACACCTCCAATAATACAGTTACGTTTGTAACTGTTACAGACATTATGGTAGGGTATCGAAAGGTTTGGACGAATGGACGTAATGTGTTTATACATTACCTAAAATACTAGTACTGTATTCCGTTATACAGATCATATGGGTAGGGTATAAAGGTTGACTAATGGAACTGTATGTTTATTACAACCACTCAATACGCTGTTACTTGTAATGTACCGTTCTACAGGACATTTATGGGTAAGGGTATAAAGGTTGACTATGGTATGCGATTGTCTTTATTAAAACCTCCAAACTAGTTTACTATGTAACTGTTAGATCAGACCATTATGGTAGGGTATAAGGTTTGGACAGTGATGATTACGTATGGTCGTTTATACAACCTCCAATAGTTTCTAGTAAACTGTTATACAGACATTATGGGTAGGTATAAAGTTGGACTGATGGATGGTATGATTTTATGAAACCTCCACAAACTATGTTACTATTGAGAACATTATACGACCTTATGGGCAAGGAGTTACAAGGTTGACTAGATGGATGTGATGTCTTTACAACCTCCCATACCTAGTTACTGTGTAACTGTTATACAGACATTAGGTAGGGTATAAGGTTGGCTAGCATGGGAGTATTGCTTTAACCAACCTCCAATACTATGTTACTATGTAACTATTTATACAGACTTAGGGTAGGGTATAAGGGGTTGACTTAGAATGGACTTGTGTCTTATACAACACTGCCATCTATGGTTACTGTGTAACTGCGTTAATACGAACATTATGGGTAGGGTATAAGTTTGGATTAGATGGACGTTATGTCCTTTATAAAACCTCAAACTCTGTTATATGTAACGTTATACAGAATTATGTAGGGAGATAAGGTTGGACTAGATGTACTGTATTCTTTATACAACCGTCAATACTATGTTACTACTATGTAACTGTTTATACAGACATATGGTAGAGTATATAAGGTTGGATACAATGGATCGGTATTGTCTTTATACAACCTCCATACAATGTTTACTCATGTAAAACTTTCTACAGACATTAGTGGATGGGTATAAGGTTGAACTAGATGGATGATGTCTTTAATACACCCCATACTATGGTTACTGGGTAACCGGTTTTATACAGACATTTTGGTAGGGTTCATAAAGGTTGGACTAGATGCGATGATGTCTTAATCAACCTCCAATTAATAGTTCTGTGTAACGTTAGTACAAATTAGTGGGTTAGGGTATAGAAGGTTTGGACTAGATGGATGTATGTCTTATAACAACCCCAATACTATTTACTAGTGTAACTGTTATACAGACTTATGGGTTAGGGGTATAAATGTTGGATAGAGCGGACGATGTCTTTATACAACCTCCAAAAACTATGTATTACATTAACGTTAGATCAGAAATTATGGGTAGCGGTATAAAGTTGGACTTATGATGACGATTTCTTATACAACCTCCACTTTCCTAATGTACTATTAACTGTTAGTACAGACATTTGGAGTAGGGTATATCAGGTTGGACTAATGGACGTATGTCTTTATACAACTCTAAAATCTAGTTACTATGTAAGGTTATTACTCGACATTATGGAGGGTAGGTATAAAGGGTTGGACTAGTGGTAGTATGTCTTTTACAACCTCCAATACTATGTTACTATTGTACTGTTATACAGAACATTAGGGTAGGGTCTCAAGGTTGGAACTAGATCGGACGCATATGTCTTTCTTATACAACCCTCCAATACTATGTTACTATGTAACTGTTATACAGACATGATTGGGTAGGGGTATAAAGGTTGGGAACTAGAGGAACGTAGGTCTTTATCAACCCTCCAAATCTGTTACTATGTAACTGTTATACAGACATTATGGGTAGGGATAAAGGTGGACTAGACTGGACGTATGTCTTTATACAACTCCAACTGCGTAAGTTATCGACAATGGGTAGGTATAAAAGGTGGACTAGTATGGATGATGTCCTTGATACACCTCCAATCTATGTTACTACTGTAACTGGTTAACAGACATTAGGTGAGAGGTTATAAAGGTTGGGACTAGATGTGAATGTATGTCTTTTATACAACCTCCCAATCTATGTTACTATGTAACGTTATAACAGCATTATGTTAGGGTATCAGGTTGGACGATGGACGTATTCTGTCTTTATACCAAACCTCCAATACCTAGTTACTGATGTAACTGTATACAGACATTATGGGTAGGGTATAGGTTGAACTAGATGAGACGTTTGTCTTTATACAACCTCCAACTATGTTCATGAACTGTTATACAGACATATGGGTAGGGTATAAAGGTTTGGATCTCAGATGGGCGGATTTTCTTATACAACCTTCAATACTATGTTACTATAACTGTTTACAGACATTATGGGTAGGGTATAAAGGTGTTGTGACTAGATGGAACGTATGTCTTTATACAACCTCCAAACTGTTAACATGTGTAAAATGTTATACATACATTATGGTTAGTGGGTTATAAGGTGACTATATGGAGGATGTCTTTATACAACCTCCATATATGTTACTATTAACTGTTTTTAGACAGACATTATGGGTAGGGTCTAAAGGTTGGACTATGGAGTATGTCTATACAACCTCCAATACTAGTGTTACTATGTATGTTTAACAGACATTATAGGTAGGCGTAATAAGGTTGAGATAGATGATGTATTGTCTTTATAAAAGCAAAAACCCAATACTATGTTACTTGTTACGTTACCAGACATTTGGTGAGGGTATAAGGTTGGACTAGATGGCATGCGTATGTGCTTCAATACAACCTCCAATACTATGTTATATAGTAATGTTTAGACAGACATTATGGTAGGGTAATTAAGGAGTTGGGATTAGATGGGGACGTATGTCTTTATACAACCTTCAATTCACTATGTACATGTAACTGTTTAGGCAGACAGTTATGGTGTAGCGCGTATAAAGGTATGCGATAGAGGTACGTAGTCTCTTATATTCAACCTCCCAATACTATGTTACTATGGACTGTTAGACAGACATTATTAATAGGGATAAAGGTTGGACTAGATGGACGTTTCTTATACAAACCCTCCAAAACCTATGGTACTAGTAACTGTTATACAGTACAATTATGGCTAGATAGGTATAAAGGTTTGACAAGAATTGACGTATGTCTATGTACACACTCCAATTAACTATGTTACTAATGTAACTGTTATACCGACATATGGTAGGGTATAAGGTGGTGAATAGATGTGAAGTATTCTTTTATAACAACTCTACCATACTATTTACTATGTAACTGTTATACAGACACTTATGGGTAGGGTATAAAGGTTGGACTAAGATGGATGATGTCTTATGCAACCTCCAATCGAGTGTTACTATGTAACTGTTATACAGACCTTATGGGTAGAGGTAAAAGGTTGGACATTAGATGGAGTATGTCTTATAACACCTCCAAACTATGTTTACTAGTAACTGTTACTACAGACCATTAGGTAGGTATAAAGGTTGGACTAGATGGACGTATGTCTTATACACCGTCCAATACTATTTACTATGTAAACTCGTTAGACAGAAATGAGTAGGGTATAAAGGTTGGGACTTAGAGGACGTATTGGCTTTATACAAACCTCCATACTATTTACTAGTTAATGTTAACAGACATTATGGGTAGAGGTATAAGGTTGGAATAGATGGACGTATGTGTTTATATAACCTCCTACAATATGTTACTATGTACTGCTTATACAAGATTATGGGTGGTATAAGGTTGGAACTAGATGGAACTGATGTCTTATTACAACCACCAATACTATGTTTACTGTTAAACTGTTTACCAGAAATTATGGGTTAGGGTATTATAAAGGTTGGACTAGAATGGAGATATGTCTTTAGATCAACCTCCAAACTAGGTTACTATGAACTTTATACAGAATCTGGTTAGGGTATCAGGTGTGGACTCTTTTAGATGGACTATGTCTTTATACAAACCTACTCAATAGCTATGTTACTATGTTAATGTTAGTCCAGTACTTTGGGTAGGGGTATAAAGGTTGGATGATGGACGATGTCTTTAACAACCCCAATACATTTAATTATGTTTACCTGTTAGACAGACAATTATGGGTTAGGGTATAAGGTTGGATAAATGGATCGTCATGCTTTATACAACCATCTAAACTATTGTTATGGTACTGTTACTACAGACATTATGGATGTAGGGTATAAAGGAATTTGGACAGATGGAGTGATGTCTTTATACAACCTCAAAACTATGTTAACTATGTTAACTGGTTAGACAGACATTATGGGTAGGGTTAAAAGGTTGGTAGATGGAGTATGTCTTTAACAACCTCCAATACATTTTACTAGTGTAAAGGTTAGACGACATATGGGTAGGGTATAAAGGTATTGGATAAGGACTATATACGTATGTCTTTATTACAACCTCCAATACTATGTTACTATGTAACTGTTATAACAGACATATGGGTAGTGTAGGGGTATAAGGTGGTTGGACTAGATGGGGGCGTAAATGTCTTTATAAACCCTCCAATACTATGTTACTAGTAACTGTTTACAGACCATTTGGAGGGTATTCTAAGGTTGGAACTAGATGGACGTATGTCTTTATACATCTCCAATACTATGGTTACTAGTAGGAGTCTGTTTAGACAGTGGTGGAAGACTGGGGTGCGGGTACTAAGGTTGTGACTGGGGATGGACGTGTGTCTTTATAACGATCTCCATGTCCAACGATGTTTACTGGTAATGTTTAACCGACATTATGGGTAGGATCCTGTCCTAGTATAAAGGTTGGACTAGAGGACGTAGGTCGTTTAAAACATCCTCAATCCTATGTTACTATGTAACTGTTATAAAACAGATGACATTAGGGTAGTAAAAGGTTGGACTAGATGGACTGAGTCTTTATACAACCTCTACCATACTATGTTACTATGTAACGTGTATACCATGACATTATGGTAGGGTATAAGAGGTTGGACTAGATGGAGTGGATGTCTGTTATGACAACCTCCAATACTATGTGACTATGTAACTGTATACAGAGAATGTATGGGGTAGTAGTAAGGTGGACTAGATGAGTATGTCTTTATAAAACTCCCAATCTATTATATTGTAACTGTTATACGAACTTATATTAGGTAGGGTATAAAGGTTGGACCAGATGACGATTATGTCTTTATTACAACTCAATACTATGTACTATGTAATGGTTATACAGGACCATGGTAGGGTATACAAGGTGTGAAGAGATGCGACGAGTCTTTATACAACCTCCAAACTATGTATATCGTACCTGTACAGACATTATGGGTAGGGTAAAGGTGAACTAGATGGACGTTATGTCTTTATACAACCTCCAATACATGTTCTATAAC
>CM033474.1:11858286-11886208 GCA_019447015.1 Hymenochirus boettgeri
CTACTATGTTACATGAAACTGTTATAACAGACAAGTAGGGGTAGGGTATAAAGGTTGGTAGATGGCGATGTCTTATACAAACCTCCAATACTATGTTACTATGTAACTGTTAACAGACCTAGGGTAGGGTATAAAGGTTGGACAGATGGACGTATGTCTTTATACAACCTCCAAACTATGTTACTATGTAACTGTATACAGACATTATGGGTAGGGTATAAAGGTTGGACAGATGGACGTAGTCTTTATACAACCCCATACTATGTACTATGTAACGTGTTATTACGACATATGGGTAGGTAAAGGTTGGGACTAGATGGACGTATGTCCCTTATACAACCTCCAATACTATGTTACTATGTAACTGTTATACAGACATTATGGGTAGGGTATAAGGGTGGGCTAGATGGACGTATGTCTTTATACAACCTCCAATACTATTTTACTATGTAACTGTTATACAGAAATGCTATGGGTAGGGGTATAAATTTGGACGATGGACGTAGTCTTTATACAACCTCCAATACTATGTTACTTGTAACGTTATAAGACATTATGGGTAGGGTATAAAGGTGGACTAGAGGACGTATGTCTTTATACAACCTCCTAATACTACATGTTACTATGTAATGTTATACAGAACATTATGGGTAGGTATAAAGGTTGGACTAGATGGAGTATGTCTTTATATACAACCCCATACTATGTTATGTCACTGTTATAAAGACATAGGGGTAGGGTATAAAGGTGACTGATGGGAGTTGTCTTTATAAACACTCCAATACTATGTTACTATGTAACTGTTATACAGACATATAGGTAGGTATAAAGGTTGGACTAGATGGACGTATGTCTTTATACAACCTCCAATACTATGTTACTTATGTAACTGTTATACAGACATTATGGGTAGGGATAAGGTTGTTACTAGATGGACGTATGTCTTTATACAACTCCACCAATATATGTTACTATGTAACTGCTATACAGACATTATGGGTAGGGTATAAAGGTTGGACTAATGGACGTATGTCTTTAGTACACCTCCAATTACTATGATTACTATGAACTGTATACAGACATTATGGGTAGGGTAAAGGTTGGGACTAGATGGACGTATGTTCTTTAACAACCTCCAATACTATGTTTACTGTGTAATGTTATACAGACACTTATGGGTAGGGTATAAAGGTTGGACTAGATGGACGTATGTCTTTATACAACCTCCAATACGAGTACTGTAATGTTATACAGACATTATGGTAGGGTATAAAGGTTGGACTTAGATGGACGTTGTCTTTAAAACTCAATACTTGTTACTATGTAACTGTTATACAGACATTAGGGTAGGGTTATAAAGGTTGACTAGATGGAGTATTGTCTTTATACAACCTCCAATACTATTTACTATGTAACTGTTATACAGACATATGGGTAGGGTATAAAGGTTGGACTAGATGGACGTATGTCTTTATACACACTCCAATACTATGTTACTATGTAACTGTTATACGAACATATGGGTAGGGTATAAAGGTTTGGACTAGATGGACATATGTCTTATACAACCTCCAATACTATGTTACTTGTAAATGTTATACAGACATTATGGGTAGGGTTAAAGGTTGGATAGATGGCGTATGCTTATACACCTCCAATACTATGTTACTATGTAACTGTTATACAGACATTATGGGTAGGGGATAAAAGTTGACTGATAGAGTGTATGTCTTTACAACCTCAATACTATGTTACTTGTAACTGTTATACAGACATTAGGGTGGGTATAAAGGTTGGATAGATGGACGTAGTTCTTTAACAACCTCCAATACTATGTTACTATGAAACTGTTATACAGGACATTATGGGTAGGGTATAAAGGTTGGACTAGATGGAGTGGATGTCTTTTTATACAACCTCCAATACTATGTTACTATTGAACTGGTATACAGACATAGGGTAGGGTATAAAGGTTGGAATAGATGGACGTATGTCTTTATACAACCTCCAACTATGTTACGTAAACTGTTATACAGACTTATGGGTAGGGTTTAAAAGGTGGACTAGATGGAGTATGTTCTTATACAACCTCCAATACTATGTTACGATGTAACTGTTATACAGACATTATGGGTAGGTATAAATGTTGGACTAGATGGACGTATGTCTTATATCAACCTCCAATACTAGTGTTACTATGTAACTGTTAACAGAAATTATGGGTAGGGATAAAGGTTGGACTAGATGGACGTATGTCTTTATACAACCTCCAATCTATGGTACTATTAACTGGTATACAGACATTATGGGTAGGGTATAAAGGTTGGACTAGATGGACGTAGTCTTTTACAAACTCCAATACATGTTACTATGTAAACTGTATACAGACATTATGGGTAGGGTATAAAGGTTGGACTAATGGACGTATGTCTTATACAACCTCCAATACTATGTTATATGTAACTTTGTATACAGACATTATGGGTAGGGTATAAAGGTTGGATAGATGGACGTATGTCTTTATACAACTCCAAACTATGTTACATAGGTAACTGTTTATACGACATTATGGGTAGGGTATAAAGTTGGGACTAGATAGACGTATGTCTTTATACAACCTCCCTACTATGTTACTATGTAACTGTTATACAGACATATGGGTAGGGTATAAAGGTTGGGACTAGATGGACGTATGTCTTTATACAACCTCCCAATACTATGTTACTATGTAACTGTTATACAGAAACTAGGGTAGGGGATAAAAGGTTGGACTAGATGGACGTATGGCTTTATACAACCTTCAATACTATGTTACTATGGAACTGTTATACAGACATTATGGGCTAGGGTATAAAGGTTGACTAGATGGACGTATGTCTTTATACAACCTCCAATACTATTTACTATGTAACTGTTATACAGATATATGGGTAGGGTTAAAGGTTGGACTAGATGGAGTGTCTTTATACAACCTCCAATACTATGTTACTTGTAACTGTTGATACAGACATTATGGGTAGGGTATAAAGTTGGACTAGATGGACGTATGTCTTTATAAAACCTCCAATACTAGTTAATATGTAACTGTATACAGACATTATGGGTAGGGTATAAAGGTTGGACTAGATGGAGTTGGTTTAACAACCTCCAATACTATGTTACTAGTAACTGTTATACAGACATTAGGGGAGGGTATAAAGTTGGACTAGATGGACGTATGTCTTACAAACCTCCAAGACTAGTGTACTATGTAACTGTAGACAGACAATGTGGTAGGGTATAAAGGTTGGACTAGAGGACGTATGTCTTTACACAACCTCATAACTAGTTACTATGTAACTGTATTACAGACATTAGGGTAGGGTATAAAGGTTGACTAGATGGATGTATGTCTTTAACAAACCCTCCCCATACTATGTTACTATGTAACGTTATACAGAAATTATGGGTAGGGTATAAAGGTGGACTAGATGGACGTATGTCCTTACAAACCCAATCTATGTTACTATGTAACTTATACAGAATTTGGGTGGGTAAAAAAGTTGGACTAGAGGGACGTATGTCTTATACAACCTCCCAACTATGTTACTATGTAACTGTTATACAGACATTATGGGTAGGGTATAAAGGTGGACCTAGATGGTGGATGTATTATTACAACCTCCAATCTGTTACTATGTAACTGTTATACCAGACATTAGGGTAGGGTATAAAGGTTGGACTAGAGGACGTATGTCTTATACAACCTCCAATCTATGTTACTAGGTAACTGTTTATACAGACATATGGGTAGGGTATAAATGGGGACTAGATGGCTATATCTTTATCAAACCTCCATACGATGTACTATGTAACTGTTATACAGAACATTATGGGGTAGGGTATAAAGGAGTGGATAGATGGACGTAGTCTTTATAAACCTCCAATACTATGTTAATGTAACTGTTTATCACAGACATTATGGGTAGTGGTAAGAAGGTTGGTTAGATGGACTATGTCTTTATACAACCTCAATACATGTTAATATGTAACTGTTATACAGACATTATGGGTAGGTATAAAGGTTGGACTAGATGGACGTATGTCTTTATACAAATCCAATACTATGTTACTAGTAACTGTTATACAGACATTATGGGTAGGTGTATAAAGTTGGATATAGATGGAGTATGTCTTTAGTAAACCTCCAATACTATGTTACTAGTAACTGTTATACAGACATATGGGGAGGGTATAAAGGTTGGACTAGATGGACGTATGTCTTATACAACCCGCAATACTATGTTACTATGTAACGTTTATACAGACATATGGGTAGGGTATAAAGGTTGGACTAGATGGACGTATGTTCTTTATACAACACTCCATACTAGTACTATATGTAACTGTTATACAGACATAGGGTAGGGTATAAAGGTTGGACTAGATGGACGTATGTCTTTATACACTCTCAATAATATGTTCTATGTAACTGATACAGACCATTATGGGTAGGGTATAAAGGTTGGACTAGATGGACGTATGTCTTTATACAACTCCAAACTATGTAATATGGAACTGTTATACAGACATTTGGGTAGGGTATAAAGGTTGGAACTAGATGGACGTATGTCTTTATACAACTCCAATACTAGTTACTATGTAACTGTTATACAGACAGTATGGGTAGGGTATAAAGGTGACTAGATGGACGTATGTCTTTATTACACCTCCAATACTATGTTATATGTAAACTGTATAAAGACATTATGGGTAGGGTATAAGGTTGGACTAGATGGAGATGTCTTTAAACAACCTCCAATACTAGTGTTATATTGTAACTGGTATTACAGACATTATGGGTAGGGTATAAAGGTTCGCTAGATAGACTGTATGTCTTTATTCAACCTCCAATACTATGTTACTATGTAACTGTTAACAGACATATGGGTAGGGTATAAAGGTTGGAATGATGGACGTAGTCTTTAACAACACTCCATACTATGTACTATAACTGTTATACGACTATGGGTGGGTATAAAGGTGGACTAGATGGACGTATGTCTTATTACAACCTCCAATACTATGTTACTAGTAACTGTTATACAGACATTATGGGTGGTATAAAAAGTTGGACTAGATGGACTAGTCTTATACAACCTCCAATCTTGTTACTATGTAAATGTTATACAGACATTAATGGGTAGGGTATAAAGGTTGGATAGATGGATGGATGTCTTTATACAACCCTCCAATACTTGTTACTATGAACTGTTTAACAGACATTTAGGGTAGGGTATAAAAGGTTGGACTAGTGGACGTTGTCTTTATACAACCTCCCAATCTATGTTACTATGTATACTGTTTATACAGACCATTATGGGGTAGGGGTAAATGGTCGGACTAGATGGACGTAAATCTTTATAAACCTCCATACAGTTACTATGAACGTTATACAGACATTATGGTAGGGTTAAAGGTTGGACTAGAGGACGTATGTTTTATACAACCTCCAATACTATGTTACTATGTAACTGTTAACAGACATTAGGGTGAGTATAAAGGTGGGACTAGATGGACATGTCTTATACAAACTCCAATACTATGTTACTATGACAACTGTTATACAGAATTATGGGTAGGTATAAAAGGTTGGACTAGATGGACGTAGGTCTATATACAACCTCCTACTACATGTTAATATGAACTGTTATACAGACACATTGGGTAGGGTATAAAGGTTGGAACTAGATGGCGTATGTCTTTATACACAACCTCCAATACTATGGACTATGTAACTGTTATACAGACATTATGGGTAGGGTATAAAGGTTGGACTAGATGGAGTATGTCTTTATCACCTTCAATACTATGTAAATGTAACTGTTATACAGACCTTATGGGGTAGGGATAAAAGGTTGGACTAGATGGACGTATGTCTTTATACAGCCTCCCCAAACTATGTTACTATGTAACTGTGATACAGGAATATGGTAGGAATAAAGGTTGGACTAGTGGACGTATGTCTTTAACACCTCAATACATGTACATGATACTGTTGAACAGACATTATGGGGAGGGTATAAAGGTTTGGGACTAGATGGACGTATGTCTTTATACAACCTCCAAACTATGTTACTATGAAACTGTTATCCAGACCTTATGGTGGGTATAAAGGTTGGACAAGATGGTCGTATGTCTTATAAACCTCCAATACTATGTTACTGTGTAACTGTGATACAGACATTAGGTGGGTAAAAGGTTGTGACAGTGGAAGTATTTTTATACAACCCTCCAATACTATGTACCGTTAACTGTATACAGACATTATGGTAGGGTATATAGAGGTTGGACAAGATGGACGATGTCTTTATACAACCTCAATACTATGTATCTTGTAACTGTTATACAGACATTATGGTAGGGTATAAAGTGGACTGATGGACGTCTGCTTTATACACCTCCAATACTATGTTACTTGTAACTGTATACAGACATTAAGGTAGGGTATAAAGGTTGGACTGAGATGGACGATTTGCTTTATACAACCTCCAATACTAGTTACTATGTACTGTTATACAGACCATTATGGTAGGGTATAAAGGTTGGAACTAGATGGACGTATGTCTTTATACAACTCCAATAATATGTTACTATGTAACTGTTATACAGGACATATGGGTAGGGTAATAAAGGTTGGTCAGAGGGACGTATGTCTTTATACACCTCCAATACTATGTTACTATGTAACTGTTATACAGACATTAGGGTAGGGTATAAAGGTTGGACTAGATGGACGTATGTCTTTATACAACTCAATACTATGTTACTGATGTAACTGTTATACACGACATTATGGTAGGGTAAAAGGTGGACTAGATGGCTATGTCTTATACACCTCAATACTATGTTACTATGTAACTGTTTATACAGACATATGGGTAGGGTATAAAGGTTGGACTAGATGGACGTATGTCTTTATAAAACCTCTCATACTATGTTACTATGTAACTGGTATACAGACATTATGGGTAGGGTATAAAGTGTTGGACTAGATGGACGTATGTCTTTATACACCTTCAATTTACTATGGTTACTATGTAACTGTTGATACAGACCAATTATGTGGTAGGGTATAGAAGGTGGACTAGATGGAGTTATGTCTTTATACAACCTCCAATACTATGTTACCTGTTAACGTTTACAGACATATGGGTAGGGGATAAAGGTTGGACAAAGGGACGTATGTCTTTATACAACCTCCATACTATGTACTTGTAACTGTTATACAGACATTATGGGCTAGGTATAAAGTTGGACTGATGGACGTATGTCTTTATACAACCTCCCATACTATGTTACTATGTAACTGTTATTCAGACATAGAAGGTAGGGGATAAAGGTTGGGACTGGATGACGTATGTCTTTATACAACCTCCAATACTATGTTACTATGTAACTGGTATAACATTATGGTAGGGTATAAGGTTGGACTAGATGGACGTATGTCTTTATACAACCTCCAATACTATGTTACTTGAACTGTATACAGACATTATGGGTAGGGTATAAAGGTTGCTAGAGGGTCTATGTCTTTATACACATCCAAAATATGTTACTATGTAACTGTTATACAGACATTAGGTGGTATAAAGGTTGGACTGATGGACGTATGTCTTTATACCCCTCAATACTATGTTACTATGTAACTGTATAACAGACTTATGGTAGGGTATAAAGGTTGGCTAGATGGTGCGTAGTCTTTATAAAACTCCAATACTATGTACTATGTATAACTGTTTACAGACATTATGGGAGGGTATAAAGGGCGGGACTGATGGACGCTATGTCTATACAACCTCAATACTATGTTACTATGTACTGTTATACAGCATTATGGGTAGGGTATAAAGGTGGACTAGATGGACGTATGTCTTTATACACCTCAATATATGTTACTATGTAACTGTTATACAGACATAGGGTTAGGTGTATAAAAGGTTGACTAGATGGGTATGTCTTTATACATCTCCAATACTATTACGTACAACTGTATACAGACATTAGGGTAGGGTATAAAAGGTGGACTAGATGGACGTATCTTATACAACTCCAATATTGTTACTATTAAATGTTATACAGACTTATGGGTAGGTATAGAGGTTGGACTAATGGACGTATGGCTTATATAACTCCAATACTATGTTACTATGAACTGTTATACAGACATAGGGTAGGGTATAAATGTGGACTAGATGGATGTTTCTTTATACAACCTCCAAACTATGTTCTATGTAACTGTTAGTACAGACATATGGGTAGGGTATAAGAGTCTAGATCAAGATGACGTATGGCTTATAAACCTCCAATACTATGTTTTACTATGTTAACTGTTTATACAGACATTATGGGGTAGGGGTATAAAGGTTGGACTAGATGGAGTATGTCTTTATACAACCTCCATACTATGTTCTATGTAACTGTATACAGACATTAATGGGCTAGGGTATAGAGTTGGACTAGATGGACGTATGTCTTTATCAGCCTTCAATCTATGGTTAATATGTAACTGTTATTACAGACATTATGGGTGTATAAAGAGGAAGGTTTGACTAAAGAATGACGTCATCAGTCTTACTCTATACCCTAGGTCCCATACATGTTGCCCTATAACAGTACTAGTTATACAACATTATGGAGGTTGGGTATAAATGACTAGTCGATCTCGTCAATGTCTTTTGATCACCTCCCAAATGATGTATATGTAACACTGTTACATAAAGAACATATATGGGTAGGTGTATAAACAGTACGGTACTAGTGCAACTGTCTATGTAACACATCTCAATACTATTATTAACTATGTCAACTGTTACATATCATTTGGTAGGGATGTACTAAAGACCATTGTCATCTCAGTCACAACCTACCCTCCCCAATATGCTGGTATATGAACGTTAATAGTACAGACTTATGGTAGGGTTAAGTGATAGATGAGTAGCTATACACTCCAAGGTTCTATTACTGTTTCAACTTGAAGGTAAGGGCTGATGACTCTTTATACAACTCAAGTCTTATAACCCATATGTCTGTATAACAGTTACATGTAACATAGTCATTGGAAGGTGATAAAGACCTACGTCCATTCTAGTCAACCTTTATACCACCCCATAATGTACTGTAACAGTGACATAGAACATAGTATTGGAGGGTTGTATAAAGACTACATCCATCTAGTTCTCAACCTTTTTATACCTTACGCCATAAGTGTCTGATAAACAGTGACATAGTAACATAGTATTGGAGGTTGATATAAAGACATACGTGCCTTATAGTCCAAGCCTATATACCCTACCATAATGTCGTATAAAAGTTACATAGACACATAGTATTGGAGGTTGTATAAAGACATACGTCCATCTGGTCCAACCTTTATACCCTACCCCATATTTCCTGTTATAACAGTTACATAGTAACATAGTATTGGAGGTTGTATAAAGCATACGTCCTCCTGTCCACTCTATACCCTACCATATCTGTGTAATAACAGTTTACATAGTCACATAGTATTGGAGGTGTATAAAGACCTACGCCCATCTATCGCAAACCTCTATACCCCTACCCTTAATGTCTGATAACCAGTTACAAATATAACATAGTATTGGAGATGTAATAAAAGAGTACGTCCTCTGTCCAACCTTATACCCTACCCATAATGTCTGTATAAACAGTACATATAACAGAGTATTGAAAGGTGTATAAAGAGCATACGATTCCATTCTAGTCAACCTTTTAGGTACCCTACCCATAATGTCTGTATAACAGTTATACATGAGACATAGAATTGAAGGTATATAAAGACATACGTCCCTCTAGTTCACACCTTTATACCCTTAGCCATAATGTCTGTATAACGTAACCATAGTAACATAGTATGAGCTGTTAGACATCGCACTAGACCCTTTATACCTACAAACCATACCAGTTCCAGTACATAGTTGCTGTTAGCACTCCATAGCCCTTTATACCCTACCATAATTTGTATAACAGTACACGTGAACATAGTTGGAGGTCTGCTATAAAGACATTACGCCCATCTAGCCAACCTTTATTACCACTACCCATAATGTCTCTGTATACAGTAATGTAACCATTAGTATTGGAGGTTGTAATAAGACTAACGTCCATCTATCCAACCTTTATACCTATCCATAATGTCTGTTATAACCAGTTACATAGTAACACTAGTATGTGGTGTTTATAAGGACATACGGTTCCTCCAGTACCAAACATTTATACCCTACCCATAATGTCTGTATAACAGTTACATAGTAAACATAGTATTGGAGGTTGTATAAAGACAATATCGTCCATCGCATTCAACTTTATACCCTTACCATAATGTCTGTACTAACAGTTACATAGTAACATCAGTATGGAGGTTGTATACAGACTAAGTCCCCTGTCCAACCTTATAATACCCTACCCAAAGGTCTGTTAAACATTACATAGTAACATAGTATTGGAGGTTGTATAAAGACATACTCCTCCAGTCAACCTTTAACACTTAGCCATATGTTGCTATAACAGTTACATAGTAACATAGTATTGAGTGTGTATAAAAGACATAACGTTCCCTCTAGCCAACTTTTAACCTCCCTAATGTCTGTAAACAGTTTCATAGTAATAGTATTGAGAGTTGTATAAAGACAATTACGTCCATCTAGGACACTTTATAACCCTACCACTTAATTGTCTGTACTAAACAGTTCATAGTAACCATAGGTAATTGGGGAAGGTGGTTATAAAGTACATACGTCCATCTAGCCAAGCTTTATACCTAACCCTACCCATGTCTGTATAACGTTACATATAACTATAGATTGCAGGTTCGTTAAACACATACTCGTCAATACTAGTCCAACCTTTATACCCTAACCCATAATGTTGTATAAACCTGTAACATACGTAACCATAGTATTGGAGGTGTATAAAGACATACGCCCATCTATCGACCTTTATACCCCTACCCATAATGTCTGCTAACAGTTACATAGTAACATAGTCTGGGGGTTGTATAAAGACATACGTCCATCTAGTCCACATTTTATACCCCTACCAAATTTCTGTATAACATATTTACATAGTAACATCGTAATTGGAGGTTGTATACAGACATACGTCCATCTGTGGCACACTTATACCCTACCTTTAATGTCTGTATACAGTACATTACACATAGTATTGGAGGTTTGTATAAAAGACATTTACGTCCATCATCCAACCTTTATACCTAGCCCCATAATGGTCTGATAACAGTTACATCAGTAACATGTATTGGAGGTGGTGTATAAGACATACGTCTCTATGCCAACCTTATCCTACCCATAATGCTCTGTATACACGTTAAAGGAACATAGTACTTGGAGGTTGTATAACAGAATACGTCCAACTAGTCCAACCTTTATACCCTACGCCATAATGTCTGTATAACAGTTTACACAGTAAATAGTATTGGTGGTTGTATAATGACATTACAGCCATCTGTCCAACCTTTATACCTACTCCATAATGTATGTATAACAGTACATAGTATCGTAACACAGTATTGGAGGGTTGTATAAAAAGACATCGGTCATCTAGTCCAACTCTTATTACCCTACCATACGTCTGTATACAGTTACATATATACATATATGTGAGGTGTATAAAGACATACGTCCCATCTAGTCCAACCTTATGACCTACCACAATGTCTGTATAACATTACATAAGATAACATATATTGAGTATTATAAAAGACATACGTCCATCTAGTCAATTATACACCTACCATAATGTCTTGTTAACAGTACATAGTAAACTAGAGATTGCAGGCTGTATAAAAGACATAGTCCAATCTAGTTCCAACCATTATACCTACCCATATGTCTGTATAACAGGTTACATAGTACATAGTATGGGTTGTATAAAGACATACGTCCATCTATCCAACTTTAGACCCTACCCATATGTCTGTATAACAGTTTACATAGTAACAGTATTGGAGGGTTGGTATAAAGGACTACTCATCCTACGTTCCAACCTTTTACCCTAGCACCTAAGTGTCGTTATCACAGTTACTAGTAACATAGTATGGAGGTTGATAAAGGACATATCCATCTAGTCCCACCTTAACCTACCATATGTCTGTATAACAGTTACATAGAACATAGTATTGGAGGGTTGATAAACAGAATACGTCCACTCTAGTCAACTTTACTAGCCCTACTAATGTCTGTATAACAGTTACATCAGTAACATGAGTATTGGAGGTTGTATAAAGAATAACGTCCATCTAGCCACCTTTAATCCCTACCCAGTAATGTCTTAAACAGTTTACATAGTACATGTATTGGAGGTTGTATAACAGAAAACGTCATCTAGTCCAACCTTTATACCACATAATGTCCTGTAAACGATTACTAGTAACAAGTATTGGAGGTTGTATAAAGACATTACATCCATCTAGTCGAACTTTATACCCTACCCGATAATGTCGTATAACAGTTACATATACCATGATTGGAGGGTTGTATAAAGACATAAGGTCATCTAGTCCGACACTTATATCCCTACCAAATTCTGTTATAACAGTTACATAGTACACATAGATTGGAGGTTGTTAAAGACATACGTCCATCTAGTGCGACCTTTATACCTACCCAGAAGTGTCGGTAAACAGTTTACATCAGTAAACATAGTATTGGAGGTTGTAGTAAAGACATACGTCCATCTAGTCCAACCCTTTAACCCTACCCTAAGGTCTGTTATACAGTTAATGTAACACTAGTAATGGAGTTGGTTTATAAAGACATCACGTCCGATCTAGTCCAACCTTTTATACCCTACCATAATGTCGTATAAAAGTTTACATAGTAACATAGTATTGGAGGTTGTATAAAGACATACGTCCATCTAGTCCACCTTTATATCCTACCCATAATGTCTGTATACAGTTACATATTAACATAGTATTGAGGTTATAAAAGCAGACATCCATCTAGTCCGACCGTTACGCCTACCCATAATGCTGTATAAACAGTTTACATAGTAACAAGTATTGGAGGTTGTATAAAGTATATACGTCCATCTAGTCCAACCTTGATACCCACCCATAATTTGGTAACAGTTACATAGTACCATTAGTATGGACGGTTGTATAAAAGACAATCGTCCATCCTAGTCCAACCCTTAATATCCCTACCCATAATGTCTGTAAACATTACATAGTAACATAGTATTGGAAGGTCTTATAAAGAACATACGTCACTAGTCCACTCTTTATATCCCTCCCATAATGTCTGTATAACAGTAGTCAATATGAGGTTGCAACACGTCATCGTCCTTATATCCAACATATGTAAGTAATAGACTGATTGAGGTGTATAAGACATACGTCCATCTAGTCCAACTTATTATATACCTACCCATAATGTCCTGTATACAGTTAATATACCATATATTGGAGTTTGTTAGAAAGACATAAACGTCCATCCATCCAACCTTTATACACTACCCTGAATGTCTGTAAACAGGTCCTCATAGTAAACATAGTATTGGAGGTTTTTAAAGACATACGTCCATCTAGTCCAACCTTATACCCTACCCACTAATGTCGTATAACAGGTACATAGTAGTAAACAATAGTGATTGGAGGGTTGTATAAAGAAGACTAGTCCCATCTAGTCCACCTTTATATACCCTACCATAATGTTCTGTATAACGTTACATAGTTAACATAGTCTGGAGGTTGTATAAAGGACATACGTCACATGCTAGTCCAACCTTTATAACCCCACCCATAATGTCTGATAAACCGTACTCAGTAATAGTTTCGGAGTTTATATAAAGAAAAAAAAAAAATATACGTCCTTCTAGTCCAACATTATACCCTACCCATAATGTGCTGAATCACAGTACACTTAGTAACATGTCATTGGTGGAGTTTGTATAAGACATCCACTCCTCTAGTCCAACTTTACCCTACCCATTTAAGTGGTCTGTATACAGTTACATAGTAAAACACAGGATGGAGGTTTTTATAAGCAGACGGCCATCTCTAGTCAAAACCTTTATACACTACCCTAATGTCGTATAAGTCACGTAGTAACATAGTTGGAAGTTTATAAAGACCAACAGTACCATTAGCCAACCTTTATACCCTAACCCATAAATGTCGTGTATAACATACAGTAGTAAACATAGTTTTGGAGTTTAAGGAATACGTCAACTATCCAACCTTTATACCCTACCCATAATGTCTGTCTGTAAACACGTTACGTAACATAGTATTGGAGGTTGTGTAAAGAAATACAGTCCATACTAGCCACACCTGTTATACCCTACAGCTATTGTCGGTATAACAGTTTACATAGTAACAAGTAATTGGAGAGTTGTTAAAGACATACGTCCATTCAGTCAACCTTATACCCTACCCATAAGTCTGTATAAACAGTACCTAGTAACATAGTGATTGGAGGTGTGTAAAGACATACGTCCATCTGTCCAACCTTTATACCCAAACCCATAATGTCTGTATACAGTTACATAGTAACTAGTATGGGAGGTTGTTTATAAAGACATACGTCATTCTGTCCAACCTTTTCTACCTGAGCTTATAACGTACATACTAGTCATTATAAACTGTCATCTAGAACTTATCTACACCACTGTATTTCACATAGTACATAGTATTGGAGGTTATAATAAGAATACGTCCATCTAGCAAACCTTATACCTACCACATAATTCTGTTAAACAGTTACAGTAACATTAGATAGTGGAGGTTGTATAAAGACATACGTCCATCTGTCCAACCTTTACCCTACCATAATGTCTGATAACAGTTACATATAACCATCAGTATTGAGTGTATAAAGACATCAGTCCATCTGTCAAACCTTTATCCCTACCCAGAATGTCTGTATAACAAGTTACATAGTAACATAGTAGGGAGGTTTTTTATATAAGACATACGTCCATCTTATGATCCAAACCGTATACACGACATTAAGTCTGTATAAACAGTTTACATTAGAACATAGGATTGAGGTTTTTATAAAGACATACATCCATCTAGCACAACCTGTATTAAACTAACCAGAATGTCTGTTATTAACAGTTTACTGTAAAAATAGTATGGAAGGTTGATAAAGACCTACGTCAATCAGTCAACCGTATACCCTAACCATAAGGTCTGTCTTATAAAACAGTTACACAGTAACATAGTATTGGAGGTGTATTATAAAGACATACATCCATCTGTCCAACCTTATACCCTAACCATTATGTCTGTTATAAACAGTACATGTAACAGGTAATGGAGGTTGTATAAAGACATTAGTCATTACTGTCCAACCTTATACCTACCCAGTAATGTCTGTTATAACAGGTACATAGTGCATAGTATTGGAGGTTGTATAAAGACATTTACGTTCCATCTAGTCCCAACCTTATACCCCTTACCCCATAATGTCTGTATAACAGTTACATAGTAACATATATGTAGGTTGTTATAAAGGACATACGCCATCTAGTCCAACCTTTCTACCCTACCCAAAGTCGTATAACCAGTTACACAGTAAATAGTTGGAGGTTGTATAAAGAAATACGTTCCAAGTCTAGTCCCAACCTTTTACCCTACCCATAATGTCTGGCTAACAGTTTACATGTAACAAGTATTGGAGGGTTGTATAAAGACAGACATCCAATCCAGTCCAACCTTTATACCACTACCCATAAGGTCTGTATAACAACATAGTAACATTAGTAGTGGAAGGTTTTATAAAGACATACGTCCATCTAGTCCAAAACCTTATACCTTACCAAAATGTCTGATTAAGCAGTTACTAGTAACTAGTATATTGGCGGTTTTATAAAGACATTACGTCCATATAGTGCCAAACCTTTATACCCTAACCATAATGTTGATATATAGGTACATAGTAAACATAGTATTGGAGGTGTATAAAGACATCCATCCATCTAGTCCAACCTTTAACACTAACCATAAGGTCTGTTTTATAACAGTTACATAGTAATAGTATTGGAGGTTTTAATAAAACATTCCGTCCATCTAGCCAACCTTTTATAACCCCTACCCATAATGTCGGTATAACAGTTACATAGTAACATAGTATTGGTGGTTGTATAAAGACATACATCCATCTAGTACAACCTTTACAGGACAGTATGGGTAGGGTATAAAGGTTGGACTAGATGGATGATGTCTTTATACAACCTCCAATACTATGTTATGTGTAACTGTATACAGACATATGGGTAGGGTATAAGGTTGGACTAGATGGACGTAGTCTTTATACAACCTCCAATACTATGGTACTATGTAACTGTTATACAAGACATTATGGGTAGGTATAAGGTTGGACTAGAGGATATGTCTTTATACAACCTCCAATACTATGTTACTATGTAACTGTTATACAGACATTATGGGTAGGGTATAAAGGTTGGACTAGATGGACATATGTCTTTATACAACCTCAATACTATGTTACTATGTAACTGTTATACAGACATGGGTAGGGTATAAAGGTTGGACTAGATGGACGTATGTCTTTATTACAACCTCCAATACTTGTTACTATGTAACTGTTATACAGACATTATGGGTAGGTATAAAGGTGGACTAGATGGACGTATGTCTTTATACAACCTCCAATACTATGTTACTATGTAACTGTTATACAGACATTATGGGTAGGGTATAAAGGTTGGAATAGATGGCTATGTCTTTATACAACCCTCCAATACTATGTTACTATGGAACGTATACACAGACATTATGGGTAGGGTATAAAGGTTGACTAGATGGACGTAGGCTTTATACAACCTCCAATACTATGTTACTATGTAAACTGTTATACAGAATTATGGGTAGATAAATGGTTGGACTAGATGGACGTAGTCTTTCTACAACCTCAGGGTAGCAGTATAAGGTTGGAACTAGAGGACGTATGTCTTTATACAACCTCCAATACTATGTTACTATGTAAGTTATACAGACATTATGGGTTAGGGATAAAGGTTGGACTAGATGGACGTATGTCTTTATACAACCTCCATACTATGTTACTATGTAACTGTTAACAGCAATTATGGGTAGGGTATAAAAGGTTGGACTAGATGGACGATGTCTTTATAACAACCTCCCATACTATGTTACATGTAACTGTTTATACAGACATTATGGGGTAGGGTATAAAGGTTGGACTAGATGACGGTGTCTTTATACAACCTCCAAAAACTATGTTACTATGTAACTGTTATACAGACATTATGGGTAGGGTATAAAGGTGGACTAGATGGACGTATGTCTTTATACAACCTCCAATACTATTATATGTGAATGTTATACAGACATTATGGGTAGGGTATAAAGGTGGACTAGATGGAGTCTGTATCATTACAACCTACCAAACTATGTTACTATGTAACTGTTATACAGACATTATTGGGTAGGGTATAAAGGTTGGACTAGATGGACGTATGTCTTTATACAACCCCAATACTATGTTACTATGTAACTGTTACAGACATTATGGGTAGGGTATAAAGGTTGGACTAGATGGACGTATGCTTTATACAACCTCCAATACTATGTACATGTAATGTTATACAGACATTATGGGTAGGGTATAAAGGTTGGACTAGATAAGGTGTGTTTTATACAACCTCCAATACTATGTTACTATGTATACTGTTATACAGACAATATGTGGGGGTATAAAGGTTGACTAGATGGACGTATGTCTTTATACAACCTCCATACTATGTTACTATGTAACTGTTTATAACAGACATTATGGGTAGGGTTATAAGGTTGGATTAGATGGGACGTATGTCTTTATACAACTCTCAATACTATGTTACTATGTAACTGGTTATACAGACATTATGGGTAGGGTATAAGGTGGACTAGATGGACGTATTCTTTATTCAACCTCCAATACTATGTTACTATGTAACTGTTAACAGACATTAGGTAGGGTATAAAGGTTTGGACTAGTGGACGTATTTCTTTATACAACCTCCAATACTATGTTACTATAACTGTTATACAGACATTATGGGTAGGGTATAAAGGTTGGACAAGATGAGTATGTCTTTATACAACTCCAATACTATGTTACTATGTAACTGTTATACAGACATTATGGGTAGGGTATAAAGGTTGGACTAGATTGACGTATCTTTATACAACCTCCAATACTATGTTACTATGTAACTGTTATACAGACATTAGGGTAGGGTATAAAGGTTGGATAGATGGACGTATGTCTTTATACAACCTCCAATACTATGTTACTGTGTAACTGTTATACAGACATTATGGGTAGGTAGATAAAGGTGGACTAGATGGACGTATGTCTTATCAACCTCCAATACTATGTTACTATGTAACTGTTATACAGACATTATGGGAGGGTATAAAGGTTGGACTAGATGGACGTATGTCTTTATACAACCTCCAATACTATGTTACTATGTAAACTGTTATACAGACATTATGGGTAGGGTATAAAGGTGGACTAGATGGATGTATGTCTTTATACACACCTCCAATACAGTTACTATGTAACTGTATACAGACATTATGGGTTAGGATAAAAGGTTGGACTAGATGGACGTAGTCTTTATACAAACCTCCAATATATGTTACTATGTTAACTGTTATGAGCATATGGGTAGGGTATAAGGTTGGACTAGATGGACGTATTGTCTTTATACAACCTCCAATACTATGTTTACTATGTAACTGTTAACAGACATTATGGGTAGGGTATAAAGGTTGGGACTAGATGGACGTATGTCTTTATACAACCTCCAATACTATGTTACTATGTAACTGTTATACAGACATATGGGTAGGGTATAAGGTTGGACTAGATGGACGTATGTCTTTATACAACCTCCAATACTATGTTACTATGTAACTGTTATACAGACATATGGGTAGGGTATAAAGGTTGGACAGATGGACGTAGGTCTTTATACCACCTCCAATACTATGTTACTATGTAACTGTTATAAGACATTATGGGTAGGGTATAAGGGTTGGACTAGATGGACGTATGTCTTATACAACTCCAATACTATGTTACTATGTAAACTGTTAACAGACATTAGGGTAGGGTATAAAGGTTGGACTAGATGGAAGTATGTCTTATTACAACCTCCCATACTATGTTACTATGTAACTGTTATACAGACATTATGGGTAGGGTATAAAGGTTGGACTAGATGGAGTATCTTTATTCAACCTCCAATACTATGTTACTATTGTAACTGTTATACAGACATTATGGTAGGGTATAAAGTTGGACTAGATGGACGTATGTCTTTATACAACCTCCATACTATGTTACTATGTAAATGTTATACAGACATTATGGTAGGGTATAAAGGTTGGACTGAGATGGACGTATTCTTTCTAACAACTCCAATACTATGTTACTATGTAACTGTATACAGACATTATGGGTGGGTATAAAGGTTGGGACTAGGATGGATGTATGTCTATACAACATCCAATACTTATATGTTACTATGTAACTGTTAGACAGACTTATGGGTAGGTAGGGTATAGGTATAGGTTGGGACTAGATGGAGTATGTCTTTATAAAACCTCCAATACTATGTTACTATGTAACTGTTATACAGACATATGTAGGGTATAAAGGTTGGACTGATGGACGTATTCTTTATACACTCCAATACTATGTACTATGTAACTGTTATACAGACTATGAGGTGGGTAAAGGTTGGACTAGATGGCAGTTGTCTTTATACAACCTCCAATACTATGTTACTATGTAACTGTTATACAGACATTATGGGTAGGGTATAAAGTGTGGACTAGATGGACGGTGTCTTTATACAACCTCCAAAACTATGTTACTATGTAACTGTTATACAGACATATGGGTAGGGTATAAAGGTTGGACTAGATGGAGGTATGTCTTTAATAACCTCCAATACTATGTTACTATGTAACTGTTTACAGACATTATGGGTAGGGTATAAAAGGTTGGACTAGATGGACGTAGTCTTTATACAACCTCCAATACTATGTTACTATGTAACTGTTATACAGACATTATGGGTAGGGTATAAAGGTTGGACTAGATGGACGTATGTCTTATACAACCTTCAATACTATGTACTATGTAACTGTTATACAGACATTATGGGTAGGGTATAAAGGTTGGACTAGATGGACGTATGTCTTTATACAAACTCCAATACTATGTTACTATGTAACTGTTAGACATACATTTGGGTAGGGTTATAAGGTTGGACTAGGATGGGTATGTCTTTATATCAACCTCCAATACAGTTACTATGTAACTGTATACAGACATTATGGGTAGGGTATAAAGTTGGACTAGATGGACGTATGTCTTTATACAACCTCCAATACTATGTTACTAGTAACTGTTATACAGACATTATGGGTAGGGTATAAAGGTTGGACTAGAGGACGTATTCTTTATACAACCTCCAATACTTGTTACTATGTAAATGTATACAGACATATGGGTAGGGTAAAGGTTGGACTAGATGGACGTATGTCTTTATACCCTCCAATACTATGTTACTTGTACTGTTTACAGACATTAGTGGTAGGGTATAAAGGTTGATAGATGGACGTGTGTCTTTATACAACCTCCAATACTATGTTACTATGTAACGTTTACAGACAATTATGGGTAGGATATAAGGTTGGAACTAGAGGACGTATGTCTTTACAACCTCTCAATACTATGTACTATGTAACTGTTATACAGACATTATGGGTAGGGTATAAAGGTTGGACTAGATGGACGTATGTCTTTATACAACCTCCAATAACTATGTTACTATGTAAATGTTAACAGACATTTTGGGTAGGGTATAAAGGTGGACTAGATGGACTATGTCTTATATAACATCCAATACTATGTTACTATGTAACTGTTATACAGACATTATGGGTAGGGTATAAAGGTGTGGACTAGATGGACGTATGTCTTTATACAACCTCCAATACTATGTTACTATGTAACTGTTATACAGACATTAGGGTAGGTGTAAAGGTTGGACTAGATATACGTATGTCTTTATAACCTCCAATACTATGTTACTATGTAACTGTGTATACAGACATTATGGGTAGGTATTAAAGGTTGGACTAGATGAGTATTGTCTTTTACAACCTCCAATACTATGTTACTATGTAACTGTTATAAGACATTAGGGTAGGGATTAAAGGTTTGACGAGGGACGTATGTCTTATCAACCCCAATACTATGTTACTATGTAACTGTATACAGACATAGGGTAGGGTATAAAGGTTGGACTAGATGGATGTAGTCTTTATACAACCATCCATACTATGTTACTATGTAACTTTTAGACAGATGAAGCAAGGGAGGTGAAATAATTACAGCTTCTGCAGGCCGATCCCGCAACATTCAAATCAATTTCGAGGAAACGCCTTCCATATCTTCTTATCTTTGCGGACGAAGTTTACAATGGCAGGTTCTGCTTTACATTCATGTTGCATCGCATGTCAGTTGCATAGGATTGGGAAAGGGGTTGTCGGAAATTGATTGAAGCGTGGGTGGGTCAGTCAGTGGGGAAGATGTATGTATGGGCACCTTTACCACTAGGGCATATTATTAATACATACCCCGTGGGAGTTAATGTTGGAGGGCAAGGAGGGATGCGTGCGGTAGTAAAAATATCTGTATTTTACGCAAGGTTTTTTTGCTCTTTCTAACCAGGTAAAGGAAAAGTTATAAGATACTAGAAAGGGCAGTTTAAATATACCCTTTGACTTTGGCTTGAAAAAACGCATTTGGTAAGGGAATGTGTTGTGTTGTGCTGCAGAATTTAAAACTCTAATAATTGCCAATGAAAAGGACATTGTTGTTTTTTACGTACCTTTAAATACAGCTGCTCACATGAATTAAGGCAGGTCAGTATGGGTTGGTTTGGTGTTACTCATGCTGGTTGGGAGATAAAAGACTAACTTTTTGATAATGGTTTCAAAATGTTGTTTTTTTTTACTATACTTACCCTTTAAAATGATTGCCCACATGAATGAATGGGTCCATCAGTTGGTGTATGTTGTATGGTACTTGTGTCAGGTTGGGAAGTTAAAAAAACAAACTTTTTTGATTATTGATCAAAATTTATTTTTGATATAGTTACCCTTTAAGTATGGCGCAAATGTAATCAATAGTAGATCAGTAGGATGTGTGTACTTGTGTCAGGTTTGGGCGGTTTGTAAAAAAACAAACTTTGTTGATGATAGTCAAAATAGTTTTTTTTTACTATAGTTACCTTAAATATGGATGCCATGAAATGGAAGGAAGGTGGATAGTGTGTTACCTGGAATCAGGTTTGGAAGCTAAAAAAAAAAAAACTTTTATGTTTGGCCCAAAAAAAGAATTTGACTTAGTTACCCTTTAAGTGTGGCGGTCACAATAAGTGGATCAGTAGATCAGTAGGGTGTGTGTACCTTGTCGGGTTGGGGTTTACAAAAAAAAACAAACTTAGTTGCTGATTAGTCAAAAATTGTTTTGACTTTAGTTACCCTTTAAATATGGCTGCACAGTTATGGATAAGTAGCGTCAGTAGGCGTGTGTACTGTGTTAGGTTGAGGGGTACGTTATTTATTTGTTCATATAAAAATAAAATATTTTTTATTTTATATAAAACTAAACTTTTATTGAGGATATATCACAAAAATTTGCTATTTGACTGTAGTTACCTTTAACTATGGCTGCCATCAGGAATGGAAGGGTAATTAATTCAGTAGGTGTTTGTGTACCTGGGTAGGTGGGGGGTATGTATTATGTTTTTTCATGGATGACCATATATTAATTTATGATGATTGATCAAAATGAGGTCGGGTAGGTCCGTAGGTGGGTGTACCTGGGTCTGTGTGGGGGGTTGGCGGTATCAGCGTTTGTGTTTATGGACCATGAACAAACTGTTTTGAAATATCCATATTGAGGATTGTTACCATATTAGTCTATGGGAAAAACTGTCCGGAAATTCACCGGTAACGCCGTGTAACGCTTCCGCGGATTCCGTAGCTAGGAGATAGCACATTGTCTTATATTTATAAAGTTTTCTAGCAATAAGGATGTCAAACAGGGGTAAAGGCCACCACTTAAACTATAATTAAAAACCTGAAATTCAGATACCTGTCACTTTAGTCCCCACCGACCCCCTTCTTAGGAAAACAAGAGATCTGTTTATTTTTAAAAGGCTTCCTGCAATCTCTCCAGGCTGATTGCTCCAGTAGTTTATTTCAAGGAATCGCTTTCTTTTAACTCTAGATTTCCTGTCCGCTCTGAAGGTTAGCAGCCCGCGTTTAATATTCCGTTGTTTGTGTCTTGTTCGCTGAAGGTGGGATTGAAGGAAAATGGAATCAGTTAAGATAACAACAAACCTAGATCTGATCTGTTACTCTTGTGTGCGCGTTGTTATAAAGGACAGGCTGGGCGACACCTTGGTGGGTACATCCAGCAAATTTTTTCGATCATGTGGTTTAACTGATCGGCCTGTGATTTTCCACCTTCCCGAACTTCCGTTTTTCCGATCCAGTCAAAACGACCGCTAATACACAATCAATTTTTCGGACCAAACCACTGAAACACTGTAACATCATTGGATTTGATAAATTGATTGGTGTGTACTCAACCTTATATCCTCTTTACACAAATATAAAGGTAGTTAATTCTATTTACTTCTCTCTTTAAAAGGGCGAAAGTGTTTTATGCGTAAGTTCAGCCCATTCCAATTCACAAAGTCTGAGGTGGCGAAAACGATAAGTGCCCCATTTATTTAAATCTGCCAATGGGTCCCTGGAGGTCGTGTCAGTACATTGTGGAGGGATCTCAATACTACTAAGTACCCAGGGGGTGTTAGACTATTTTCCAGCATTTACTGTAAAACGATCTGAGATTCGCTTTTTTAAGATTTATTTCTTTTTTTTTTAAAGTTCCGATTTTCTTTATTTACCAATAAAGTCAAATGGGGGTCTGAGGGACTATTTATAAAGGGGCATTATTTTTACTTTTTTTGGCACCAGATTTTACCCAATTTTTTAAACTTTTTTAAACTTTCAAACATTATTGAGAAAAAAGTAGAATAATAATGCTGAAGGTGGCCAAAAGTTAAGTTCAGCACAAATGATGGTATAATAGGTAATCTTCCCTGGTGGATTTACAGGGTTATTCAATAAAAAGTTCTTATCATTTAAAAATGGTGCTAATTTTGCCCCAACAAATCAGATGGTTAGCTTTTAAATGTAATAGATATGATTGGGTTGGGGGCAAGATTAGCACCATTTTAAACGATAAGAACTTTCATTGAATCTCCCTGTTTAGTGTCAAATTGGTTTATACACACTAACTTTGTTATTTAAAAATAGCCTATCACGAGTGGTTTTTTTTCAGCAAAAAAATGTATTAATAGGATATGATAAATAGTGTAAAACTCACCCAGGCGAATTGTCTCTATTTTATTAATAGGATATGATAATTAGTGTAAAACTCACCCAGGCGACATTGTCTCTATTTTATTAATAGCGATATGCATAAATAGGGTAAAACTCACCCAGGGGAATTTTTCTATTTATTAATAGGATAGATATAATAGTGTAAAACTCACCCAGTGAATTGTCTCTATTTAGTAATAGGATATGATAAATTAGTGTAAAAATCACCCAGGCGAAGTGTCTCATTTAGTTAATAGGGATATGATAAATAGTGTAAAATCACCCAGGGGATATCTCTATTTTATTAATAGGATATGATAAATAGTGATAAACTCACCCAGGTGAATTGTCTCTATTTTATTATAGGATATGATAAATCGGTAAACCTCACCCAGATGAATTTTCTCTATTTTATTAATAGGATTATAAAATAGTGTAAAACTACCCAAGGTGTGAAGTCTCTATTTATTAAGAGGATATGATAATAGTGTAAAACCACCCCAGGTGGAATTTTCTCTATTTTATATAGGATATGATAAATAGTGTAAAACTCACCAGGGATTGTCTCTCTTTTATTAATAGGATATGAAAATAGTTGTAAAAACTCACCCAGGCGAATGTCTCTATTTATTAATAGGAGCTGATAAATAGGTAAAACTCACCCAGAGCGAAGGTCTTATTTTATTAATCGGTATGATAAATAGGTAAAACTCACCCAGGGGAAATTTTCTCTATTTATTAATAGGATATGAACTAGTGTAAACTCACCCAGGCGAATTCTTATTTTATTAATAGGATATGATAAATAGTGTAAACTCACAGGGAATTGTCTCTATTTTATCCTAGGATATGATGTGTAAAACTCACCCGGTGAATTTCTCTATTTTATAAATAGGAGATGATAAATAGTTAAAACTCACCCCAGGGCGAATTTTCTCTATTTATAATAGGCCCTTTATGAAAATAGTGTAAAAACTCACCAGGTGAATTTCTCTAATTTATAATAGGTATGATAAATAGTGTAAAAAACTCACCCAGGGAAGTGTCTCTTTTAATGAATAATAGGATATGATAATAGGTTAAAACTCACCCAGGTGAATTTGTCTCTATTTTATTAATAAGATATGATAAATAGTGAAAACCTCACCAGGTGAATTGTCTCTATTTTATACTAGGATATGTGATAAATAGGAAAAACTCACCCCAGGTGAATTTTCTCTATTTTATTATAGGATATGAAAAATAGTGTAAAACTCACCCAGGGGAATTTTCTCTATTTTATTAAGAGGAATTGATAAATAGTTGTTGATAAACTCACCCAGGTTGAATTTGTATCTATTTTATTAATAGGATTATGATAAATAGTTGTGTAAAAACTCACCCAGGTGATTACTCTTTTTTTCTTAATTAGGATATGATAAATAGTGTTAAAACTCACCCAGGGGAATTGTATCTAATTTATTAAAGGATGTGATTAAATAGTGATAAAACTCACCCAGGTGAATTTTCGCTATTTTATATAGGAATGTAAATAGTGTAAAAATCACCCAGGGGATTGTCTCTATTTTATTAATAGGATATGATAATAGTGTAAAACTCACACCAGGTGAATTTCTCTATTTTATATAGGATATGATAAATAGTGTAAAACTCACCAGGTGAATTTTCTCTATTTATTAATGAGGATCCCATGACAAAAGTGTAAAAAACTCACCCCGGGGAATTGTCTCTTTTATTAATAGGATATGTGATAAATAGTGTAAAACTCACCAGTGTGAATTTCTCTATTTTACTAATAGGATATGATAAATAGTGTAAAAACTCACCCAGTGATGTCTCTATTTATTAATAGGATATGATAAAATAGTGTAAAACCTCACCCAGGGGAATTTTCTTATTTTATACTAGGGATATGAAAATAGTGTAAAATCCCACCCAGGCGAATGTCTATATTTTATTAATAGGATATGATAAAATAGTGTAAAAACTCCACCCAGGCGAATGGTCTCTATTTTATTAATAGTATATGATAAATAGTGTAAAAACTCACCAGGCGAAATTGCTCTATTTATTAATAGGATATGATAAATAGTGTAAAATACCAGGCGAAGTCTCTATTTTATAAATAGGATAGGATAAATAGTGTTAAAACTCACCCAGGGGAATTTGTCTCTAATTTTATTAATAGGATATGATAAACGTATTAAAATCACCCAGGCGAATTGTCTCTATGTTATTAATAGGATATGATAAATAGTGTAAAACTCACCCAGTGAATTGGTCTCTATTTATTATAGGATATGATAAATAGTGGTAAAACTCACCCAGTGAATTTCTCTATTTATAATAGGATTATGATAAATAGTGTAAAACTCACCCAGTGATTTTCTCTATTATTAATAGGATATGATTTAACTAGCGTAAAACACACACCCAGGAGAATGGTCTTATTTATTAATAGGATATGATAAATAGTGTAAAAACTCACCAGGGGAATTGTTCTCTATTTATTATAGGATATGATAAAAGCGTAAAACTCACCCAGGCGAATTTTCTCTATTTTATTAATCGGATATGAGAACCCCCATAGTGTAAAACTCACCACAGGAGAACCTTCTTTTCTATGATTTTTATTAATAGGATATGATAAATAGTGTAAAACTCACACAGGGAATCATTTCTCTATTTTATTATAGGAATGATTATAGTGTTAACCTCACCCAGGCGAAGTGTTTCTCTCTTTATTAATAGGATATGATAAAGTGAAAACTCCACCCAGGTGAATTTACCTATTTTATTAAAAGGATATAATAAATAGTATTAAAACTCACCCAGGGGAATTGTCTCTATTTGCTTAATAGGATATGAAAAATAGTTGTAAAACTCACCCAGGGTGAATTGTCTCTATTTATTAATAGGGATTATGATAAATAGGTTAAAAACTCACCCAGGTGAGGGTGAATGTCTCTATTTATAATAGGGATATGATAAATAGTGTAAAACTCACCCTCAGGTGAATTGTCTCTATTTTATTAATGGATATGAATAAATAGTGATAAAAACTCGCCCAGGGGAATTGTTTCTATTTTATTAAGGATATGAGTGAAATAGTGTATAACTCACCCAGGGGTGAAATTGTCTCTATTTTATTAATAGGATATGCTTAAATAGGGCTTAAAACTCACCAAGGTTTGAAGTGTCTCTATTTTGTCATAGGATATGAAAATAGTGTAAAAAACTCACCCAGGTGAATTTCTCTATGTTATTAATAGGACATGATAAATAGTGTAAAACTCACCAGTGGATGGTTAATTTCTAGAATAGGACATGATAAATAGTTGTAAAACTCACCCAGGTGAATTTCTCTCTTCTTCATCGGCTGCT
>CM033474.1:11886307-11991452 GCA_019447015.1 Hymenochirus boettgeri
GTCTGGATAACAGTTACATAGTACATAGTATTGGAGGTTGTATAAAGCATACATCCATCTAGTCCAACCTTTATACCCTACCCATAAGTCTGTGATAACAGTTACATAGTAACATAGTATTGGAGGTTGTATAAAGACATACATCCATCTAGTCCAACCTTTATACCCTACCCATAATGTCTGGTATAACAGTTACATAGTAAATAGTATTGGAGGTTGTTATAAAGACATCATCCAATTAGTCCAACCTTATACCCTACCCATATGTCTGTTAAAAGTTAAGTAACATAGTTTGGTGTTGATAAGACATACTCCATCTAGTTCAACCTTTATACCCTACCCATAATGTCTGTATAACCGTACAGTAACATAGTATTGGAGGTTGTATAAAGACATACGTCCATCTAGTCCAACCTTTATACCCTACCATAATGTCTGTATAACAGTTACACAGTAACATAGTATTGAGGGTTGTATAAAGACATACATCCATCTAGTCCAAACTTTATACCCTACCATAATGTCTGTATAACAGTTACATAGTAACATAGTATTGGAGGTTGTATAAAGACATACTCCATCTAGTCCAACCTTATTACCCTACCCATAATGTCTGTATAACAGTTACATAGAACATAGTATTGGAGGATGTATAAAGACATAGATCCATCTAGTCCAACCTTTATACCCTACCCTAATGTCTGTCAACAGTTACATAGTAACATAGTATTGGAGGTTGTATAAAGACATCCACCATCTAGTCCAACCTTTATACCTAACCATAATGTCTGTATAACAGTTACAAGTAACATAGTATTGGGGTTGTATAAAGACATACATCCATTTAGTACAAACCTTTATACCCTACCCATAATGTTGAAACAGTTACAAGTAACATAGTATGGAGGGATGTATAAGACATACGTCATCTAGTCCAACCTTTATACCCTACCCATAATGTCTGTATAACAGTTACACAGTAACATAGTATTGGAGGTGTATAAAGACATACGTCCATCTAGATCCAACCTTTAACCCTACCATAGTCTGTCTAACAGTTACATAGTAACATAGTATTGGAGGTTGTATAAAGACAACGTCTATCTAGTCCAACTTTATACCCTACCCAAATATCTGTATAACAGTTACATAGTAACATAGTATTGGAGGTTGTATAAAGACATACGTCCATCTAGTCAACCTTTATACCCTACCATAAGTCTGTATAACAGTTACATAGTAACATAGTATTGGAGGTTGTATAAACACATACGTCCATTAGTCCAACCTTTATACCCTACCCATAATGTCTGTAACAGTTACATAGTAACATAGTATTGGAGGTTGTATAAAGACCTACGTCCATCTAGTCCAACCTTTATACCCTACCCAATGTCTGTATAACAGTTACATAGTAACATAGTGATTGGAGGTTGTATAAAGACATACGTCTATCTAGTCCAACCTTTATACCCTACCCATAATGTCTGTATAAACAGTTACATAGTAACATAGTATTGGAGGTTGTATAAAGACATCCATCTAGTCCAACCTTTATACCCTACCCATAATGTCTGTATAACAGTTAGCATAATAACATAGTATTGGAGGTTGTATAAAGACAACGTCCATCTAGTCCAACCTTTATACCCTACCCATAATGTCTGTTAACAGTTACATAGTAACATAGTATGGAGGTTGTAAAGACAATGTCATCTAGTCCAACCTTTATACCCTACCCATAATGTCTGTATAACAGTTACATAGTAACATAGTATGGAGGTTGTAAAAGACATACGTCCATCTAGTTCAACCTTTATACTCTACCCATAATGTCTGTATAACAGTTACATAGTAACATAGTAGTGGAGGTTGTATAAGACATACGTCATCTGTCCAACCTTTATACCCTAATATGTCTGTATAACAGTACATAGTAACATAGTATGGAGGTTGTATAAAGACATACGTCCATCTAGCAACCTTTATACCCTAATCATAATGTCTGTAAACAGTTACATAGTAACATAGTATTGGAGGTTGTATAAAGACATACGTCCATCTAGTCCAACCTTATACCTACCCATAATGTCTGTATAACAGTTACATAGTAACAAGTATTGGAGGTTGTATAAAGACATCCATCCATTAGTCCAACCTTTATACCCTACCCATAATGTTCTGTATAACAGTTAATAGTAACATAGTTTTGGAGGTTGTATAAAGACATACGTCCATCTAGTCCAACCTTTATACCCACCCATAATGTCTGTATAACAGTTACAAGATAATAGTATTGGAGGTTGTATAAAGACATACGTCCATCTAGTCCAACCTTTATACCCTAACCATAATGTCTGTATAACAGTTACATAGTAACATAGTTTTGGAGGGTATAAAGACAACGTCCATCTAGTCCAACCTTTATACCCTACCCCTAATGTCTGTATAACAGGTACATAGAACATAGTATTGGAGGTTGATAAAGACATACATCCATCTAGTCCAACCTTTATACCCTACCCATAATGTCGTATAACAGTTACATAGTAACATAGTTTTGAGGTTGTTAAAGACATACGTCCATCTAGTCCAACCTTTATACCCTACCCATAATGTCTGTTAACAGTTACATAGTAACATAGTATTGGAGGTTGTATAAAGACAATACTCCATCTAGTCCAAACTTTATACCCTACCCATAATTTCTGAACAGTTACATAGTAACATAGTTTTGGAGGGTGTATAAAGACATACTCCATCTAGTCCAACCTTTATACCCTACCCATAATGTCTGTATAACAGTTACTAGTAACATAGTATTGGAAGTTGTATAAAGACATACATCCATCTAGTCCAACCTTTATACCCACCCATAATGTCTGTTAACAGTTACATAGTAAACATAGTATTGGAGGTTGTGTAAAAGACATACGTCCATCTAGTCCAAACTTTATACCCTACCATATGTCTGTATAACGTTACACAGTAACATAGTATTGGTGGTTGTATAAAGACATCATCCATCTAGTCAACCTTATACCCTACCATAATGTCTGTATAACAGTTACATAGTAACATAGTATTGGAGGTTGATAAAGACATTACATCCATTAGTCCAACCTTTATACCCTACCCATAATGTGATAACAGTTACATAGTAACATAGTATTGGAGGTTGTATAAAGACATACATCCATCTAGTCCAACCTTTATACCCTACCCATAATGTCTGTATAAAGTTACATAGAACATAGTATTGGAGGTTGTATAAAGACATCCATCCATCTAGTCCAACCTTTATACCCTACCCATAATGTCTGTTAACAGTTACACAGTAACATAGTTGGGTGTTGTATAAAGACAATACATCCATCTAGTACAACCTTTATACCTACCCATAATGTCTGTATAACAGTTAACAGTAACATAGTATTGGAGGTGTATAAAGACATACGTCCATCTAGTCAACCTTATACCCTACCCATAATGTCTGTATAACAGTTACACTAGTAACATAGTATTGGAGGTTGTATAAAGACATACGTCCATCTAGTCCAACCTTTATACCCTACCTAATGTCTGTATAACAGTTACACAGTAACATAGTATTGGTGGTTGTATAAAGACATACTCCAATTAGTCAACCTTATACCCTACCCATAAGTCTGTAATAGTTACATAGTAAAATAGTATTGGAGGTTGTATAAAGACATACTCCATCTAGTCCAACCTTTATACCCTACCATAATGTCTGTATAACAGTTACATAGAACATAGATTGGAGGTTGTATAAAGACATACATCCATCTAGTCCAACCTTTATACCCTACCAATAATGTATGTTAACAGTTACATAGTAACATAGTATTGGAGGTTGTATAAAGAATAGAAAATACATAATTGTTTTTTTGTTGTAATGTAGTGATGGGATTTCCAACCTTTATACCTACCCATAATGTCTGTATAACAGTTACACAGTAACATAGTATTGGTGGTTGTAAAGACATAATCCATCTTAGTCAACCTTTATACCCTACCCATAATGTCTGTATAACAGTTACACAGTAACATAGTATTGGAGGTAGTATAAAGAACATACGTCCATCTCAGTCCAACCTATACCCTACCCATATGTCTGTATAACAGTACAAGTAACATAGTATTGGAGGGTATAAAGACATACGTCCATCTAATCCACCTTTATACCCTACCCATATGTCTGTTAACGTTACATAGTAACATAGTATGGAGGTTGTATAAAGACATAGTTCTATCTAGTCCAACCTTTATACCCTACCCATAATGTCTGTATAACAGTTACATAGTAACATAGTATTGGAGGTGTATAAAGACATACGTCCATCTAGTCCAACCTTTATACCCTACCCATAATGGTCTGTAACAGTTACATAGTAACATAGTATTGGAGGTTGTATAAAGACATACGTCCATCTAGTCCAACCTTTATACCCTAACCCATAATGTGTCTGTATAACAGTTACATAGTAACATAGATTGGGTTGTATAAAGACATACGTACATCTAGTCCAACCTTTTAACCCTACCCCCCATAATGTCTTTATACCAGTTACATAGTAACATAGTATTGGAGGATGTATAAAGACATATGTCCATCTAGTCCAACCTTTATACCCCCCATAATGTCTGTATAACAGTTACACAGTAACATAGTATTGGAGGATGTATAAAGACATACGTCCATCTAGTCCAACCTTTATACCCCCCATAATGTCTTTATAACAGTTACATAGTAACATAGTATTGGAGGTTGTATAAAGACATACGTCCATCTAGTCCAACCTTTATACCCTACCCATAATGTCTGTATAACAGTTCATAGTAACATAGTATTGGAGTTGTATAAAGACATACTCCATCGAGTCCAACCTTTTACCTAATCATAATGTCTGTATAAACAGTTACATAGTAACATAGTATTGAGGTTGTATAAAGACATCGTCCATCTAGTCCAACCTTTATACCTACCCATAGGTCTGTATAACGTTACATAGTAACATAGTATTGGAGGTTTTATAAGACATCCATCCATAGTCCAACCTTTATACCCTACCCATAATGTCTGTATAACAGTTACATAGTAACATAGTTTTGGAGGTTGTATAAGACATACGTCCATCTAGTCCAACCTTTATACCCTACCCATAAGGTCTGTATAACAGTTACAAGTACAAGTATTGGAGGTTGAATAAAGACAATCGTCCATCTAGTCCAACCTTTATACCAACCATAATGTCTGTTAAACAGTTACATAGTAACATAGTTGGGAGGTTGTATAAAGACATACGTCCATCTAGTCCAACCTTTATACCCTACCCATAATGTCTGTATAACGTACATAGTAACATAGTATTGGAGGTTGTATAAGACATACTCCATCTAGTCCAACCTTTATACCCTACCCATAATTTCTGTATAACAGTTACATAGTTAACAGTTTTGAGGTGTATAAAGACATACGTCCATCTAGTCCAACCTTTATACCCTACCCATATGTCTGTTAACAGTTACATAGTAACATAGTATTGGAGGTGTATAAAGACATACGTTCCATCTAGTCCAACCTTTATACCCTACCCATATTTCTGTTAACAGTTACATAGTAACATAGTTTGGAGGTTGTATAAAGACATACGTCCATCTATTCCAACCTTTATACCACCCATAATGTCTGTATAACAGTCATAGTAACATAGTATTGGAGTTGTATAAAGACATACTCCATCTAGTCCAACCTTTATACCCTACCCATAATGTCTGTTAACAGTTACTAGTACATAGTATTGGAGGTTGTTAAGACATACGTCCATCAGTCCAACCTTTATATTATATTCACCTACTACCCATAATGTCTGTATAACAGTTACAGTACATATAGATTGGGGTGTATAAAGCAATCCATCATCGTACAACCTTTATACCCTACCATAATGTCTGTATAACAGTTACATAGTAACATAGTATTGGAGGTTGTATAAAGACATACGTCCATTAGTCCAACCTTTATACCCTACCCATAATGTCTATAACAGTTACATAGTAACATAGTATTGGAGGTTGTATAAAGACATACTCCATCTAGTCCAACCTTATACCCATACCCATAATGTCTGTAAACAGTTAATAGTAACATAGTATTGGAGGTTGTATAAAGACATCATCCATCTAGTCCAACCTTTATACCCTACCCATAATGTCTGTATAACAGTTACAGTAACATAGTTTGGGTTTGTATAAAGACATACTTCCATCTAGTCCACCTTTATACCCACCCATAATGTCTGTATAACAGTTACATAGTAACATAGTATTGAGGGTTGTATAAAGACATACGTCCATCTGTCCACCTTTATACCCTACCCTAATGTCTATAACAGTTACAAGTAACATAGTATTGGGGTTGTATAAAGACATACTCCATCAGTCAACCTTTATACCCTACCCATAATGTCTGTAAAGTTACATAGTAACATAGTTATGGAGGTTGTATAAGAAATACTCCATCTAGTCAAACCTTTATACCCTACCCATAATGTCTGTATAACAGTTACTAGAAACTAGTATTGGAGGTTGTATAAAGACATACATCCATCTAGTCCAACCTTATACCCTACCCATAATGTCTGTTACAGTTACATAGTAACATAGTATTGGAGGTTGTATAAAGACATACCATCCATCTAGTCCAACAGGCAACCTTTATACCCTACCCATAATTGTCTGTATAACAGTTACAAGTAACATAGTATTGGGGTTGTATAAAGACATACATCCATTTAGTCAACCTTTATACCCTACCCATAATGTCTGTATAACAGTTACAAGTAACATGTATTGGAGGTGTATAAAGACATACGTCCTTCTAGTCCAACCTTTATACCTACCCATAATGTCTGTATAACATTACAAAAGTAAAGTATTGGAGGTGTATAAAGACATACGTCCATCTAGTCCCAATTTATACCCTACCCATATGTCTGTTAACAGTTACATAGTAACATAGTATTGGAGGTTGTATAAAGACATACGTCCATCTAGTCCAACCTTTATACCCTACCCATATATCTGTATAACGTTACATAGTAACATAGTATTGGAGTGTTATAAAGACATACGTCCATCTAGTCAACCTTTATACCCTACCCATAATGTCTGTATAACAGTACATAGTAACATATTGGAGGTGTATAATAAACATACGTCCCTAGTCCAACCTTTATACCCCTACCCTACCCATAATGTCTGTATAACAGTTACATTATAGAATTGGAGGTTGTAAAGACATACTTCCATCTAGTCCAACCTTTTACCCTACCCATAATGTCTGTATAACATTACATAGTAACAGTATTGGAGGTTGTATAAAGACATACGTCATCTAGTCCAACCTTTATACCCTACCCATAATGTCTGTATAACAGTTACATAGTAACATAGTATTGGAGGTTGTATAAGACAATATCCATCTAGTCCAACCTTATACCCTACCCTAATGTCTGTATAACAGTTCATATAACATAGTATTGGAGGTTGTATAAAGACATACGCCATCTAGTCAACCTTTATACCCTACCCATAATGTCTGTTAACATTACATAGTAACATAGTATTGGAGGTTGTATAAGACATAGTCCATCTAGTCCACCCTTTAACCCTACCCATAATGTCTGTATAACAGTTCATAGTAACATAGTATTGGAGGTTGTATAAGACATACTTCCATCTAGTCAACCTTTATACCCTACCCATAATGTCTGTATAACAGTTACATAGTAACATAGTATTGGAGGTTGTATAAAGACATACGTCCATCAGTCCAACCTTTATACCCTACATGTCTGTATAACGTTACATAGTAACATAGTATTGGAGGTTGTATAAAGACACGTCCATCTATCCACCTTTATACCCTATCAATATGTCTGTATAACAGTTACATAGTAACATAGTATTGGAGGTTGTATAAAGACATACGTCCATCTAGTCCAACCTTATACCTACCCATAAGTCTGTATAACAGTTACTAGTAACATATTATTGGAGGTTGTATAAAGACATCCATCCATAGTCCAACCTTTTATACCTACCCATAATGTCTGTATAACAGTTACATAGTAACATAGTTTGGAGGTTGTATAAGACATACGTCCATCTAGTCCAACCTTTATACCCTACCCTACCATAATGTCTGTATACATTTACATAGTACATAGTATTGGAGGTTGTATAAAGACATCCCCATCTAGTCCAACCTTTATACCTACCCATAATGTCTGTATAACAGTTACAGTACATAGTATTGGGGTTGTATAAAGACATACGTCCATCTATTCCAACCTTTATCCCCTACCCATAATGTCTGTATAACAGTTACTAGTAACATAGTATTGGAGGTTGTTATAAGACATACGTCCATCTAGTCAACCTTTATACCCTACCCATAATGTCTGTATAACAGTTACATAGTAACATAGTATTGGAGGTTGTATAAAGACTACGTCCATCTAGTCAACCTTATACCCTACCCATAATGTCTGTATAACAGTTACATAGTAACATAGTATTGGAGGTTTTTAAAGACATACGTCCATCTAGTTCCAACCTTTATACCCTACTCATGTCTGTATAACAGTTACATAGTAACATGTATTGGAGGTTGTATAAAGACATACGTCCATCTAGTCCACCTTTATACCCTACATAATGTCTGTATAACAGTTACATGTAACATAGTATTGGAGGTTGTATAAAGACATACGTCCATTAGTCCAACCTTTATACCACTACCCATAATGTCTGTATAACAGTTACATAGTAACATAGTATTGGAGGTTGATAAAGACATCATCCATTTAGCCAACCTTTATACCCACCCATAATGTCTGTATAACAGTTACATAGTAACATAGTATTGAGGTTGTATAAAGACATACGTCCTCTAGTCCAACCTTTATACCCTACATAATGTCTGTATAACATACATAGAACATATTATTGGAGGTTGTATAAAACATACGTCCATCTAGTCCAACCTTTATACCCTACCCATAATGTCTGTATAACAGTTACATAGTAACATAGTATTGGAGGTTGTATAAAGACAATCGTCCATCTAGTCCAACCTTTATACCCTACCCTAATGTCTGTTAACAGTTACATAGTAACTAGTATTGGAGGTTGTATAAAGACATACGTCCATCTAGTCCACACCTTTATACCCTACCCATAATGTCTGTAACAGTTCATAGTAACTAAGTATTGGAGGTTTTTAAAGACACATCGTCCATCTAGTCCAACCTTTATACCCTACCCATAATGTCTGTTTAACATTTTACATAGTAACATAGTATTGGAGGTTGTATAAAGACACTACGTCCATCTAGTCCAACCTTTATACCTATACCCATAATGTCTGTATAACAGTTACAGTAACATAGTATTGGGGTTGTATAAAGACAACATCCATCTAGTCCAACCTTTATCCCTACCCATAATGTCTGTATAACAGTTACAAGTAACATAGTATTGGAGGTTGTATAAAGACATCATCCATCTAGTCCAACCTTTAACCCTACCCATATGTCTGTATAACAGTTACATTAACAGTATTGGAGGTTGTATAAAGACAATCGTCCATCTATCAACCTTTATACCCTACCCATAATGTCTGTATAACAGTTACATAGTAACATAGTATTGGAGTTGTATAAAGACATACGTCCATCTAGTCAACCTTTATACCTACCCATAATGTCTGTATAACAGTTACATAGTAACAAGTATTGGAGGTTGTATAAGACTAACTCCATCTAGTCCAACCTTTATACCCTACCATGTCTGTATACAGTTACATAGTAACATAGTATTGGAGGTTGTATAAAGACATACGTCCATCTAGTCCACCTTTATACCCTCCATAATGTCTGTATAACAGTTACTAGTAACATAGTATTGGAGGTTGTATAAAGACACGTCCATCTAGTCCAACCTTTATACCTACTACCCATATTTCTGTATAACAGTTACATAGTAACATAGTATTGGAGGTTTTATAAGACATCCATCCATCTAGTCCAACCTTTATACCCTACCCTAATGTCTGTATAACAGTTACATAGTAACATAGTTTTGGAGGTTGTATAAAGACATACTTCCATCTAGTCCAACCTTTATCCTACCCATAATGTCTGTATAACAGTTACAGTACATAGTATTGGAGGTTGAATAAAGACATACGTCCATCTAGTCCAACCTTTATACCCTACCATAATGTCTGTATAACAGTTACATAGTAACATAGTTTGGAGGTTGTATAAAGACATACGTCCATCTAGTCCACCTTATACCCTACCCATATGTCTGTATAACAGTTACATAGTAACTATATTGGAGTTTGTATAAAGACATACTCCATCTAGTCCAACCTTTATACCCTACCCATAATGTCTGTATAACAGTACTAGTAACATAGTTTGAGGTTGTATAAAGACATACGTCCATCTAGTCCAACCTTATAACCCTACCCATAATGTCTGTTAACAGTTACATAGTAACATAGTATTGGAGGTTGTATAAAGACATACGTCCATCTAGTCCAACCTTTATACCCTACCCATAATTCTGTAACAGTTACATAGTAACATAGTTTTGGAGGTTGTATAAAGACATACTCCATCTAGTCCAACCTTAACCCTACCCATAATGTTGTATAACAGTTACATAGTAACATAGTATTGGAGTTGTATAAGACATACATCCACTAGTCCAACCTTTATACCCTACCCATAATGTCTGTTAACAGTTACATAGTAACATAGTATTGGAGGTTGTTAAGACATACGTCCATCTACCAACCTTTATACCCTACCACATAATGTCTGTATAACGTTACAAAGTAACATAGGTATGGTGTTGTATAAAGACATCATCCACTAGTCAACCTTTATACCCTACCATAATGTCTGTATAACAGTTACATAGTAACATAGTATTGGAGGTTGTATAAAAAATACACCATGTAGTCCAACCTTTATACCCTACCCATAAGTCTGCATAACAGTTACATAGTAACATAGTATTGGAGGTTGTATAAAGACATACATCCATCTAGTCCAACCTTTATACCCTACCCATAATGTCTGGTATAACAGTTACATAGTAACATAGTATTGGAGGTGTTATAAAGACATCCATCCATTAGTCCAACCTTATACCCTACCCATGATGTCTGTATAAAAGTTACACGTAACTAGTGTTGGTCGTTGATAAGACATACGTCCATCTAGTACAACCTTTATACCCTACCCATAATGTCTGTATAACCGTACTAGTAACATAGTATTGGAGGTTGTATAAAGACATACGTCCATCTAGTCCAACCTTTATACCCTACCTAATGTCTGTATAACAGTTACACAGTAACATAGTATTGGTGGTTGTATAAAGACATACATCCATCTAGTACAACCTTTATACCCTACCCATAATGTCTGTATAATAGTTACATAGTAACATAGTATTGGAGGTTGTATAAAGACATACATCCATCTAGTCCAACCTTTATACCCTACCCATAATGTCTGTATAACAGTTACATAGAAACATAGTATTGGAGGTTGTATAAAGACATACATCCATCTAGTCCAACCTTTATACCCTACCCTAATGTCGTCAACAGTTACATAGTAACATAGTATTGGAGGTTGTATAAAGACATCCATCCATCTAGTCCAACCTTTATACCCTACCCATAATGTCTGTATAACAGTTACACAGTAACATAGTATTGGTGGTTGTATAAAGACATACATCCATTTAGTACAACCTTTATACCCTACCCATAATGTTAGAACAGTTACACAGAAACATAGTATTGGAGGATGTATAAGACATACGTCCTCTAGTCCAACCTTTATACCCTACCCATAATGTCTGTATAACAGTTACACAGTAACATAGTATTGGAGGATGTATAAAGACATACGTCCATCTATCCAACCTTTAACCCTACCCATGAGTCTGTCTAACAGTTACATAGTAACATAGTATTGGAGGTTGTATAAAGACAACGTCTATCTAGTCCAACTTTATACCCTACCCAAATATTGTATAACAGTTACATAGTAACATAGTATTGGAGGATTGTATAAAGACATACGTCCATCTAGTACAACCTTTATACCCTACCCATAATGTCTGTATAACAGTTACATAGTAACATAGTATTGGAGGTTGTATAAACACATACGTCCATTAGTCCAACCTTTATACCCTACCCATAATGTCTGTAACAGTTACATAGTAACATAGTATTGGAGGTTGTATAAAGACACTACGTCCATCTAGTCCAACCTTTATACCCTACCCATAATGTCTGTATAACAGTTACATAGTAACATAGTGATTGGAGGTTGTATAAAGACATACGTCTATCTAGTCCAACCTTTATACCCTACCCATAATGTCTGTATAACAAGTTACATAGTAACATAGTATTGGAGGTTGTATAAAGACATCCCATCTAGTCCAACCTTTATACCCTACCCATAATGTCTGTATAACAGTTGCATAATAACATAGTATTGGAGGTTGTATAAAGACATACGTCCATCTAGTACAACTTTATACCCTACCATAATGTCTGTCTAACAGTTACATAGTAACATAGTATTGGAGGTTGTAAAGACAATGTCCATCTAGTCCAACCTTTATACCCTACCCATAATGTCTGTATAACAGTTACATAGTAACATAGTATTGGAGGTGTAGAAAGCATACGTCCATCTAGTTCAACCTTTATACTCTACCCATAATGTTGTATAACAGTTACATAGTAACATAGTATGGAGGTTGTATAAAGACATACGTCCATCTAGTCCAACCTTTATACCCTACATCATGTCTGTATAACAGTTACATGTAACATAGTATGGAGGTTGTATAAAGACATACGTCCATCTAGTCCAACCTTTATACCCTAATCATAATGTCTGTATAACAGTTACATAGTAACATAGTATTGGAGGTTGTATAAAGACATACGTCCATCTAGTCCAACCTTATACTCTACCCATAATGTCTGTATAACAGTTACATAGTAAACAAGTATTGGAGGTTGTATAAAGACATCCATCCATTTAGTCCAACCTTTATACCCTACCCATAATGTCTGTATAACAGTTAATAGTAACATAGTTTTGGAGGTTGTATAAAGACATACGTCCATCTAGTCCAACCTTTATACCCTACCCATAAGTCTGTATAACAAGTTACACAGTAGATAGTATTGGAGGTTGATAAAGACATACGTCCATCTAGTCCAACCTTTATACCCTAACCATAAATGTCTGTATAACAGTTACATAGTAACATAGTTTTGGAGGTTGTATAAAGACAAAGTCCATCTAGTCCAACCTTTATACCCTACCCCTAATGTCTGTATAACAGGTACATAGTAACATAGTATTGGAGGTTGATAAAGGACATACATCCATCTAGTCCAACCTTTATACCCTACCCATAATGTCTGTAACAGTTACATAGTAACATAGTTTTAGAGGTTGTATAAAGACATACGTCCATCTAGTCCAACCTTATACCCTACCCATAATGTCTGTCTAACAGTTACATAGTAACATAGTATTGGAGGTTGTATAAAGACAATACGTCCATCTAGTCCAAACTTTATACCCTACCCATAATTTCTGCAACAGTTACATAGTAACATAGTTTTGGAGGTGTATAAAGACATACGTCCATCTAGTCCAACCTTTATACCCTACCCATAATGTCTGTATAACAGTTACATAGGAACATAGTATTGGAAGTTGTATAAAGACATACATCCATCTAGTCCAACCTTTATACCCTACCCATAATGTCTGTTAACAGTTACATAGTAACATAGTATTGGAGGTTGTGTAAAGACATACGTCCATCTAGTCCAAACTTTATACCCTACCCATAATGTCTGTATAACAGTTACACAGTAACATAGTATTGGTGGTTGTATAAAGACATCATCCATCTAGTACAACCTTTATACCCTATCCATAATGTCTGTATAACAGTTACATAGTAACATAGTATTGGAGGTTATAAAGACATTACATCCATTAGTCAACCTTTATACCCTACCCATAATGTGCATAACAGTTACATAGTAACATAGTATTGGAGGTTGTATAAAGACATACATCCATCTAGTCCAACCTTTATACCCTACCCATAATGTCTGTATAAAGTTACATAGTAACATAGTATTGGAGGTTGATAAAGACATCCATCATCTAGTACCAACCTTTATACCCTACCCATAATGTCTGTATAACAGTTACATAGTAACATAGTGGGTGTTGTATAAAGAAATACATCCATCTAGTACAACCTTTATACCTACCCATAATGTCTGTATAAACAGTTACATACAGTAAACATAGTATTGGAGGTTGTATAAAGACATACTCCATCTAGTACAACCTTATACCCTACCCATAATGTCTGTATAACAGTTACATAGTAACATAGTATTGGAGGTTGTATAAAGACATATCCATCTAGTCCAACCTTTATACCCTACCTAATGTCTGTATAACAGTTACACAGTAACATAGTATTGGAGGGTTGTATAAAGACATACTCCATCTAGTCAACTTTATACCCTACCCATAAGTCTGATAACAGTTACATAGTAAACATAGTATTGGAGGTGTATAAAGACATACTCCATCTAGTCCAACCTTTATACCCTACCCATAATGTCTGTATAAACAGTTACATAGTAACATAGATATGGAGGTTGTATAAAGACATCACATCCATCTAGTCCACCTTTATACCCTACCATAATGTCTGTCTAACAGTTACATAGTAACATAGTATTGGAGGTGTATAAGAAAGATAAAATTGTTTTTGTATTATATGGTTCCAACCTTTATACCTACCCATAATGTCTGTATAACAGTTACAAGTAACATAGTATTGGATGGTTGTAAAGACATAATCCATCTTAGTACACCTTATACCCTACCCATAATGTCTGTATAACAGTTACATAGTAACATAGTATTGGAGGAGTATAAAGAATACGTCCTTCAGTCCAACCTTATACCCTACCCATAATGTCTGTATAACAGTACAAGGAACATAGTATTGGAGGGTATAAAGACATACGTCCATCTAGTCCAACCTTTATACCCTACCCATATGTCTGTATAACTTACATAGTAACATAGTATGGAGGTTGTATAAAGACATAGTTCTATCTAGTCCAACCTTTATACCTACCCATAATGTCTGTATAACAGTTACATAGTAACATAGTATTGGAGGTGTATAAAGACATACGTCCATCTAGTCCAACCTTTATACCCTACCCATAAGTCTGTAACAGTTACATAGTAACATAGTATGGAGGTTGTATAAAACATACGTCCATCTAGTCCAACCTTTATACCCTACCCATAATGTGCTGTATAACAGTTACATAGAACATAGATTGGGGTTGTATAAAGACATACGTCCATCTAGTCCAACCTTTATACCCTACCATAATGTCTGTATAACAGTACATAGTAACATAGTATTGGAGGTTGTATAAAGACATACGCCATCTAGTCCAACCTTATACCCTACCCATAAGTCTGTATAACAGTTACATAGTAACATAGTATTGGAGGTTGTATAAAGACATACCATCCATCTAGTCCAACTTTATACCCTACACCATAATGTCTGTAACAGTTCATAATAACATAGTATGGGAGGTTGTATAAAGACATAGTCCATTAGTACAACCTTTATACCCTACCCATAATGTCTGTATAACAGTTACATAGTCACATAGTATTGGAGGATGTATAAAGACATACGTCCATCTAGTACAACCTTTATACCCTACCCATAATGTCTGTATAACAGTTACATAGTAACATAGTATTGGAGGTTGTATAAAGACATACGTCCATCTAGTCCAACCTTTATACCCTACCCATAATGTCTGTATAACAGTTACATAGTAATATAGTATTGGAGGTTGTATAAAGACATACGTCCATCTAGTCCAGTGGTGTTGTATAAAGACATACATCCATCTAGTACAACTTTATACCCTACCCATAATGGTATAACAGTTAACAGAACATAGTATTGGAGGGGTGTATAAAGACATACGTACTAGTCCAACCTTATACCCTACCCATAATGTCTGTATAACAGTTACAGTAAAAGTATTGGAGGTTGTATAAGAACATAAGTCCATCTAATCCAAACTTATACCCTACCCATAATGTCTGTTTAACAGTTACATAGTACATAGTATTGGAGGTTGTATAAAGACATACGTCATCTAGTCCAACTTTATACCCTACCCATAATGTCTGTATAACAGTTACATAGTAAACAGTATTGGAGTTGTTTAAAGACATACGTCCATCTAGTCCAACCTTATACCCTACCCATAATGTCTGTATAACAGTTACATAGTAACATAGTATTGGAGGTTGTATAAAACATACGTCCATCTAGTCCAACCTTATACCCTACCCATAATGTCTGTATAACAGTTACATAGTAACATAGTATTGGAGGTTGTATAAAGACATACGTCCATCTAGTCCAACCTTTATACCCTACCCATAATGTCTGTTATAACAGTTACATAGTAACATAGTATTGGAGGTTGTATAAAAGACATACGTCCATTAGTCCAACCTTTATACCCTCCCATAATGTCTGTATAACAGTTACATAGTACATAGTATTGGAGGTTGTATAAAGACATCCATCATCTAGTCCAACCTTTATACCCTACCCATAATGTCTGTATAACGTTCATAATAACATAGTATTGGAGGTTGTATAAAGACATACGTCCATCTAGTCCAACCTTTATACCCACCCATAAGTGTTAACAGGTACATAGTAACATAGTATTGGAGGTTGTATAAAGACTAGTCCATCTAGTCCAACCTTTATACCCTACCCATAATGTCTGTATAACAGTTACATAGTAACATAGTATGGAGGTTGTAAAGACATAGTCCATCTAGTTCAACCTTTATACCCTACCAAATGTCTGTAACAGTTACATAGTAACATAGTATTGGAGGTTGTATAAAGACATACGTCATCTAGTCCAACTTTATACCCTATATGTCTGTATAACAGTACATAGAACATAGTATTGGAGGTTGTATAAAGACATACGTCCATCTAGTCCAACCTTTATACCCTACACATAATGTCTGTATAACAGTTACATAGTAACATAGTATTGGAGGTTGTATAAAGACATACGTCCATCTAGTCCAACCTTATACCTACCCATAATGTCTGTATAACAGTTACATAGTAACATAGTTGGAGGTTTATAAAGACATCATCCATCTAGTCCAACCTTTATACCCTACCCATAATGTCTGTAAACAGTTACATAGTAACATAGTATTGGAGGTTGTATAAAGACATACGTCCATCAGTCAACACTTTAACCTACCCATAATGTCTGTATAAACAGTTACATAGTAACATAGTATGGAGGTTGTATAAAGACATCCTCATCTAGTCCAACCTTTATACCCTACCCATAATGTCTGTATAACAGTTACAAGTAACATAGTATTGGGGTTGTATAAAGACATACGTCCATCTAGTCCAACCTTTATACCCTACCCTAATGTCTGTATAAAAGTTACATAGTAACATAGTATGGGGTTGTATAAAGACATACGTCCATCTAGTCCAACCTTTAACCCTACCCATAATGTCTGTATAACAGTTACATAGTAACATAGTATTGGAGGTTGTATAAAGACATACGTCCATCTAGTCCAACCTTATACCTACCCATAATGTCTGTATAAAAGTTACATAGTAACATAGTATTGGAGGGTGTATAAGACATACGTCCATCTAGTCCAACCTTTATACCTACCTCATGTCTGTATAACAGTTACATAGTAACAATAGTATTGGAGGTTGTATAAAGACATACGTCCATCTAGTCAACCTTTATACCCTACCACATAATGTCTGTATAACAGTTACATAGTAACATAGTATTGGAGGTTGTATAAAGACATACGTCCATCTAGTCCAACCTTTATACCCTACCCATAATGTCTGTATAACAGTTACATAGTAACATAGTATTGGAGGTTGTATAAAGACATCCATCATAGCCAACCTTTTACCCTACCCATAATGTCTGTATAACAGTTACATAGTAACATAGTATGGAGGTTGTTATAAGACATACGTCCATAGTCCAACCTTTATACCCATATAATGTCTGTATAACAGTTACATAGTAAACAGTATTGGAGGTTGTATAAGACATACGTCACTAGTCCAACCTTTATACCTACCCATAATGTCTGTATAACAGTTACATAGTAACATAGTTTTGGAGGTTGTATAAAGACATACGTCCATCTAGTCCAACCTTATACCCTACCATAATGTCTGTTAACAGTTACATAGTAACATAGTATTGGAGGTTGTATAAAGACATACGTCCATCTAGTCCAACCTTTATACCCTACCCATAATGTCTGATAACAGTTACATAGTAACATAGTATTGGAGGTTTATAAAGACATACGTCCATCTAGTCCAACCTTTATACCCTACCCATAATGTCTGTTAACAGTTACATAGTAACATAGTATTGGAGGTGTGTATAAAACAACGTCCATCTAGTCCAACCTTATACCCTACCCATAATGTCTGTATAACAGTTACATAGTAACATAGTATTGGGGGGTATAAAGACATCCATCCATCTAGTCCAACCTTTATACCCTACCATAATGTCTGTATAACAGTTACAAGTACATAGTATTGGAGGTTGTATAAAGACATGTCCATCTAGTCCAACCTTTATACCCTACCCATAATGTCTGTATAACATACTAGTAAAAACAGTATTGGAGGTTGTATAAAGACATACGTCCATCTAGTCCAACCTTATACCCTACCCATAATGTCTGATAACAGTTACATAGTAACATAGTATTGGAGGTTGTATAAAGACATACGTCCATCTAGTCAACCTTTATACCCTACCCATAATGTCTGTATAACAGTTACATAGTAACATAGTATTGGAGGTTGTATAAAGACATACGCATCTAGTCCAACCTTTATACCCTACCTAATGTCTGTATAACAGTTACATAGTAACATAGTATGGAGGTTGTATAAAAGACATACGTCCATCTAGTCCAACCTTATACCCTACCATAAGTTCTGTATAACAGTTACATAGTAACATAGTATGGAGGTTGTAAAAGACATACGTCCATCTAGTCCAACCTTTATACCCTACCCATAATGTCTGTTATAACAGTTACATAGTAACATAGTATTGGAGGTTGTATAAAGACATCCATCCATTAGTCCAACCTTTATACCCTACCCATAATGTCTGTTTAACAGTTACATAGTAACATAGTATTGGAGGTTGTATAAAGACATACGTCCATCTAGTCCAACCTTTATACCCTAACCATAATGTCTGTATAACAGTTACAAGTACATAGTATTGGAGGTTGATAAAGACATAGTCCATCTAGTCCAACTTATACCCTACCATAATGTCTGTATAACAGTTACATAGTAACATAGTATTGGAGGTTGTATAAAGACATACGTCCATCTAGTCCAACCTTTATACCCTACCCATAATGTCTGTATAAAGTTACATAGTAACATAGTATTGGAGGTTGTATAAAGACATAGTCCATCTAGTCCAACCTTTATACCCTACCCATAATGTCTGTATAACAGTTACATAGTAACATAGTATTAGGTTGTATAAAGACATACGTCCATCTAGTCCAACCTTTATACCCTACCCATAATGTCTGTATAACAGTTACATAGTAACATAGTATTGGAGGTGTATAAAGACATACGTCCATCTAGTCCAACCTTATACCCTACCCATAATGTCTGTATAACAGTTACATAGTAACATAGTATTTGGAGGTTGTATAAAGACATAAGTCCATCTAGTCCAACCTTTATACCCTACCCATAATGTCTGTATAACAGTTACATAGTAAAATAGTATTGGAGGTTGTATAAAGACATACTCCATCTAGTCCAACCTTTATACCCTAACCATAATGTCGTTAAACAGTTACATAGTAACATAGTATTGGAGGTGTTAAAGACATACGTCCATCTAGTCCAACCTATACCCTACCCATAATGTCTGTATAACAGTTACATAGTAACATAGTATTGGGGTGTATAAAGACATAGTCCATCTAGTCCAACCTTTATACCCTACCATAATGTCTGTATAACAGTTACATAGTAACATAGTATTGGAGGTTGTATAAAGACATAGTCCATCTAGTCCAACCTTTATACCCTACCCATAATGTCTGATAACAGTTACATAGTAACATAGTATTGGAGGTTGTATAAGAATACGTCCATCTAGTCCAACCTTTATACCCTACCATAATGTCTGTATAACAGTTACATAGTAACATAGTATTGGAGGTTGTATAAAGACATCCATCCATCTAGTCCAACTTTATACCCTACCCATATGTCTGTATAACAGTTACAAGTAACATAGTATTGGAGGTTGTATAAAGACATACGTCCATCTAGTCAACCTTTATACCCTACCCATAATGTCTGTATAACAGTTACATAGTAACATAGTATGGAGGTTGTATAAAGACATACGTCCATCTAGTCCAACCTTTATACCCTACCTAATGTCTGTAAACAGTACAAGTAACATAGTATTGGGTTGTATAAAGACATACGTCCATCTAGTCAACCTTTATACCCTACCCATAATGTCTGTATAACAGTTACATAGTAACATAGTATTGGAGGTTGTATAAAGACATACTCCATCTAGTCCAACCTTATACCCTACCATAATGTCTGTATAACAGTTACATAGTAACATAGTATTGGAGGTTGTATAAAGACATACTCCATCTAGTCCAACCTTTATACCCTACCATAATGTCTGTATAACAGTTACATAGTGAACATAGTATTGGAGGTTGTATAAAGACATCCATCTAGTCCAACCTTATACCCTACCCATAATGTCTGTATAACAGTTACATAGTAACATAGTATTGGAGGTTGTATAAAGACATCCCATCTAGTCCAACCTTATACCCTACCCATAATGTCTGTATAACAGTTACAGTAACAATAGTATTGGGGTGTATAAAGACATACGTCCATCTAGTCCAACCTTATACCCTACCATAATGTCTGTATAAACAGTTACATAGTAACATAGTATTGGAGGTTGTATAAAGACATACGTCCATCTAGTCCAACCTTTATACCCTACCCATATGTTGTCTAAAAGTTACATAGTAACATAGTATGGAGGTTGTATAAAGACATACGTCCATCTAGTCCAACCTTATACCCTACCCATAATGTCTGTAAACAGTTACATAGTAACATAGTATTGGAGGTTGTATAAAGACATACGTCCATCTAGTCCAACCTTTATACCCTACCCATAATGTCTGTATAACATTACATAGTAACATAGTATGGAGGTTGTATAAACATACGTCCATCTTAGCAACCTTTATACCCTACCCATAATGTCTGTTAACAGTTACATAGTAACATAGTATTGGAGGTTGTATAAAGACATACGTCCATCTAGTCCAACTTTATACCCTACCCATAATGTCTGTATAACAGTTACATAGTAACATAGTATTGGAGGTTGTATAAGACATACGTCCATCTAGTCCAACCTTTATACCCTACCCATAATGTCTGTATAAAGTACATAGTAACATAGTATGGAGGTTGATAAAGACATCCATCCATCTAGTCCAACCTTTATACCCTACCCATAATGTCTGTATAACAGTTTCATATAACATAGTATTGGAGGTTGTATAAAGACATACGTCCATCTAGTCCAACACTTATACCCTACCCATAATGTCTGTATAACAGTTACATAGTAACATAGTATTGGAGGTTGTATAAAGACATACGTCCATCTAGTCCAACCTTATACCCTACCCATAATGTCTGTATAAAAGTTACATAGAACATAGTATTGGAGGTTTATAAAGACATACGTCCATCTAGTCAACCTTATACCTACCCATAATGTCTGTATAACAGTTACATAGTAACATAGTATTGGAGGTTGTATAAAGACATACGTCCATCTAGTCCAACCTTTATACCCCCCATAATGTCTGTATAACAGTTACATAGTAACATAGTATTGGAGGTTGTATAAAGAATACGTCCATCTAGTCCACCCCTTTATACCCTACATAATGTCTGTATAACAGTTACATGTAACATAGTATTGGAGGTTGTATAAAGACATACGCCATCTAGTCCAACCTTTATACCTACCCTAATGTCTGTTATAACAGTTACATAGTAACATAGTATTGGAGGTGTATAAAGACATCCATCTAGTCCAACCTTTATACCCTACCCATAATGTCTGTTAAACAGTTACATAGTAACATAGTATTGGAGGTGTATAAAGACATACGTCCATCTAGTCCAACCTTTATACCCTACCCATAATGTCTGTATAACAGTTACATAGTAAAGATTGGAGGTTGATAAAGACATACGTCCATCTAGTCCAACCTTTATACCCTAACCATAATGTCTGTATAAAAGTTACATAGTAACATAGTATTGGAGGTTGTATAAAAGACATACGTCCATCTAGTCCAACTTTATACCCTACCCATAATGTCTGTATAACAGTACATAGAACATAGTATTGGGGTTGTATAAAGACATAATCCATCTAGTCCAACCTTTATACCCTACCCATAATGTCTGTATAAACAGTTACTAGTAAACAAGTTTAGAGGGTTGTATAATTGTATAAAGACATACTCCATCTAGTCCAACCTTTATACCCTACCCATAATGTCTGTCTAACAGTTACATAGTAACATAGATTGGGAGGTTGTATAAAGACATACATCCATCTAGTCCAACCTTATACCCTACCCATAATGTCTGTTAAACAGTTACTAGTGAACATAGTATGGAGGTTGTATAAAGACATCCATCCATTAGTCCAACCTTTACCCTACCCTAAGTCTGTATAACAGTTACATAGTAACACAGTATTGGAGGGTGTATAAAGACATTACGTCCATCTAGTTCAACCTTTATACCTACCCATAATGTCTGTATAACAGTTACATAGTAACATAGTATTGAAGGTGTATAAAACATACGTCCATCTAGTTCAACCTTATACTCTACCCATATGTCTGTATAACATTACATAGTAACATAGTATTGGAGTTGTATAAAGACATACGTCCATCTAGTCCAACCTTTATACCCTACTCATGTGTATAACAGTTACATAGTAACCATAGTATGGAGGTGTATAAAGACATACGGTCCATCTAGTCCAAACCTTTTACCTAATCATAATGTCTGTATAACAGTTACATAGTAACATAGTATTGGAGTTGTTATAAAAGACATACGTCCATATAGTCCAACCTTTATACTCTAACCCATAATGTCTGTATACAGGTACATAGTAACATAGTATTGGAGGTTGGATAAAGACATCCATCCATTAGTCCAAACCTTTATACCCTACCCATAATGTCTGTATAACAGTTACATAGTAACATAGTTTTGGAGGTTGTATAAAGACATACGTCCATTAGTCCAACCTTTATACCCTACCCATAAATGTCTGTATAACAGTTACACAGTAGCATAGTATTGGAGGTTGTGAAAAGGACATAGTCCATCTAGTCCAACCTTTATACCCTAACCATAATGTTGATTATAACAGTTACATAGTAACATAGTTTTGGAGGTTGTATATAAAGACATACGTCCATCTAGTCCAACCTTTATACCCTACCTAATGTCTGTATAAACAGGTACCATAGTAACATAGTATTGGAGGTTGTATAAAAGACATATTCATCCAATCTAGTCCAACCTTTATACCCTACCCATAAATGTCTGTATAACAGTTACATAGTAACATAGTTTTAGAGGTTGTATAATAAAATACGTCCATCTAGTCCAACCTTTATACCCTACCCATAATGTCGTCAACAGTTACATAGTACATAGTATTGGAGGTTGTATAAAGACATACGTCCTCTAGTCCAACCTTTACCCTACCCATAATTTCTGTCTACGTTACATAGTAACATAGTTTGGAGGTTGTATAAAGACATACGTCCATCTAGTCCACCTTTATACCCTACCCATAATGTCGTATAACAGTACATAGTACATAGTATTGGAAGTTGTTAAAGACAACACCATCTAGTCCAACTTATACCCTACCCAAATGTCTGTCTAACAGTTACATATGTAAACATAGTATTGGAGGTTGTGTAAAGACATACGTCCATCTAGTCCAACTATACCCTACCATAATGTCTGTATAACAGTTACACAGTAAAATAGTATTGGTGGTTGTATAAAGACATCCATCATCTAGTACAACCTTTATACCCTATCCATAATGTCTGTAGAACAGTTACTAGTAACATAGTATTGGAGGTGATTAAGGCATTACATCCATAGTCCAACCTTTATACCCTACCCATAATTGCATAACAGTTACATAGTAACATAGTATGGAGGTTGTATAAAGACATACATCCATCTAGTCCAACCTTTTACCCTAACCATAATGTCGTATAACAGTTACTAGTAACATAGTATTGGAGGTTGTATAAAGACATCCATCATCTAGTCCAACCTTTATACCCTACCCATAATGTCTGTATAAACAGTTACACAGTAACATAGTGTTGGTGTTGTATAAAGGGACATACGTCACATCTAGTACAACCTTTATACCCTACCCATATGTCTGTATAACAGTTACATAGAACATAGTATTGGAGGTTGTTATAAAGACATACGTCCATCTAGTCCAAACTTTATACCCTACCTAATGTTGTTATAACAGTTACACAGAGAACATAGTATTGGTGGTTGTGATAAAAGGACATACATCCATCTAGTACAACCTTTATACCCTACCCATAATGTCTGTATAATAGTTACATAGTAACATAGTATTGGAGGTTGTATAAAGACATTAATCCATCTAGTCCAACCTTTATACCCTACCCATAATGTTGGTATAACAGTTACATAGAAACATAGTATTGGAGGTTGATAAAGACATAATCCATCTAGTCCAAACCTTTATACCCATACCATAATGTCTGTCTAAACAGTTAATAGTAACATAGTATTGGAGGTTTGTATAAAGACATCCATCCATCTAGTCCAACCTTATACCCTACCCATATATGTCGATAACAGTTACACAGTAACATAGGTATTGGTGGTTGTATAAAGACATACATCATTTAGTACACCTTATACCCTACCATAATGTCTGTATAACAGTTACACAGTAACATAGTATTGGAGGATGTATAAAGACATACGTCCTTCTAGTCACCTTTATACCCTACCCATAATGTCGTCTATAACGTTACACAGTAACATGTATTGGAGGATGTATAAGACATACGTCCATCTAATCCAACCTTTATACCCTACCCATGATGTCTGTCTAACAGTTACATAGTAACCATAGTATTGGAGGTGGTATAAAGGCATACGTCTATCTAGTCCAACCTTATACCCTACCCATAATTATATGTATAAACAGTTACATAGTAACATAGTATTGGAGGATGTATTAAAGACATTCGTCCATCTAGTACAACCTTTATACCTACCCATAATGTCTGTATAACAGTTACATAGTAACATGGTATGGGAGGTTGTATAAACACATACGTCCATTAGTCCAACCTTTATACCCTACCCATAATGTCTGTTAACAGTACATAGTAAACAGTAGAATTGGAGGTTGTATAAAGACATACGTCCATCTAGTCCAACCTTATACCCTACCCATAATGCTGTATAACAGTTACATAGTAAATAGTATTGGAGGTTGTATAACAGACATACGTCATATCTAGTCCAACCTTATACCCTACCCATAATGTCTTGCTATAACAGTACATTAGTAACATAGTATTGGAGGTTGTATAAAGAACATCCATGCCAGTCCAACCTTTTATACCCTACCCATAATGTCTGTATAACAGTTCATAATACATAGTATTGGAGGGTGTATAAAGACATAGTCCATCGAGTACAACCTTTATACCCTACCCCATAATGTCGTAAACAGTTACATTAGTAACATAGTATTGGAGGTGTTGATAAAGACATACTGTCCATCTAGTCAACCTTTATACCCTACCCATAAGTCTGTATAACAGAGTTACATAGTAACATAGTATTGGAGGTTGTTATAAAGCATACGTCCATCTAGTCAACCTTTATACTACCATAAATGTCTGTATATAACAGTTACATAGTAACATAGTATTGAGGTTGTATAAAGACATACGTCCATCTGTCCAACCTTTATACCCTACTATGTTCTGTATAACAGTTACATAGTAACATATGTATTGGAGGTGTATAAAGACATACGTCCATCTAGTCAACCTTTATACCCTAATATATGTCTGTTAATCAGTTACTAGTAACATATGTATGGAGGTTGTATAAAGACATACGTCCATCTAGTCCAACCTTTATACCTACCCATAATGTCTGTTAAACAGTTCACAGTAACATAGTATTGGGAGGTTGTATAAGACATCATCCTTTAGTCCAAACCTTTATACCCTACCATAATGTCTGTTATAACAGTTAATAGTAACATAGTTTGGAGGTTGTATAAAGACATACGTCCATCTAGTCCAACCTTATACCCTACCCATAATGCTGGATAACAGTTACATAGTAACATAGTATTGAGGTTGTATAAAGGACATCCACATCTAGTCCAACCTTTATACCCTACCCATAATGTCTGTATAAACAGTTACACAGTAACATAGTATTGGTGGTTGTATAAAGACAATCCGTCCATCTAGTCCAACCTTTATACCTACCCATAATGTCTGTATAACAGTTACATAGTAACATAGTATTGGGGTTGTATAAAGACATACGTCCATCTAGTTCAACCTTTATACCCTACCCATATGTCTGTCTAACAGTTACATGTAACATAGTATTGGAGGTTGTATATAAAGACATACGTCCATTCTAGTTCAACCTATTATACCTACCCATAATGTCTGTTATAACAGTTACATTAGTAAACATAGTATTGGGGGTTGTATAAAGACATACGTCCACTAGTCCAACCTTTAACCCTACAATGTCTGTATAACAGTTACACAGTAACATAGTATTGGAGGTTGTATAAGACTACGTCCCATCTAGTCCAACCTTTATACCCTACAATAATGTTGTAAACGTTACATAGTAACATAGTATTGGAGGTTGTATAAAGACTACTCCATCTAGCCAACCTTTATCCTCTACCAATAATGTCTGTATAACAGTTACATAGTAACATAGTATGGAGGTTGAATAAAGACATACATCCAGTTAGTCCAACCTTATACCCTACCATAATGTCTGGATACAGTTACATAGTACATAGTATGTAGAGTTGTATAAAGACATACGTCCATCTAGTCCAACCTTTTATAACATAGCATAATGTCTGTTATAACAGTTACATAGTAACATAGTATTGGAGGTTGGTATAAAACTACTCCATCTAGTCCAACCTTATACTTACCCATAATGTCTGTATAACAGTTACAAGTAACATAGTTTGGAGGTGTATAAAGACATACGTCCATCTAGTCCAACCTTTATACCCTACCCATAATGTCTGTATAAACAGTTACAAGTAACATAGTATTGGAGGTGTATTAAAGACATAGTCATCTAAGCCACACTTTATACCCTACCCATAATGTCATGCTAACAGTACATAGTAACATAGTATGGAGGTTGTATAAAGACATACGGTCCATCTAGTCCAACCTTTATACCCTACCAACTAATAGTCTGTCTAACAGTTACATAGTAACATAGTATTGGAGGTTGATAAAACAATACGTCCATCTAGTCCAACCTTTATACCCTACGCCATAATGTCTGTATAACAGTTACACAGTAACATAGTATTGGAGGTTGTATAAAGAACATCCATCATTAGTCCAACCTTTATACCCTACCCATAATGTCTGTATAACAGTTACACATAACATAGTATTGGAGGTTGTATAAAGACATCCATCTATACCAACCTTTATACCCCTACCATAAGTCTGTATAAACAGTTACATAGTTAAACAGTATTGGAGGTTGTTAAAGACATACGTCCATCTAGTTCAACTTTATACCCTACCATAATGTCTGTATAACAGTACATAGTAACATAGTATTGGAAGGTTGTATAAAGACATACGTCATCTAGTCTCAACCTTTATACTTACCCATAAGTTCTGATAACAGTTACATAGTAACATAGTATTGGAGGTGTATAAAGACATACGTCCATCTAGCCAACCTTATACCATACTCATGTCTGTTAACAGTACATAGTAAACATAGTATTGGAGGTTGTGATAAAAGACATACGTCCATCTAGTCCACCTTTATATACCATCATAATGTCTGTATAACAGTTACATAGTAACATAGTATTGGAGGTGTATAAAGACATACGTCCATCTAGTCCAACTTTATACCCTCACCCATAATGTCTGTTATAACAGTACATAGAACATAGTATTGGAGGTTGTATAAAGACATCCTCCATTTAGTCCAACCTTTATACCCTACCCATATGTCTGTATAAACAGTTACATAGTAACATAGTTTGGAGGTTGTATAAAGACATACGTCCATCTAGTCCAACCTTTATACCCTACCATAATGTCTGTATAACAGTTACACAGTGATGTATTGGAGGTTGAATAAAGACATACGTCATCTAGTCCAACCTTTATACCCTACACCATAATGTTGTATAACAGTTACATAGAACATAGTTTTGGAGGTTGTATAAAGACATAGTCCATCTAGTCCAACCTTTATACCCTACCATAATGTCTGTATAACAGTGTCATTAGTAAAAATAGTATTGGAGGTTGTATAAAGACATACATCCATCTAGTCAACCTTATACCCTACCCATAAGTTGTATAAACAGGTACATAGTAACATAGTTGTAGAGTTGTATAAAGAAAATGTCCATCTAGTCCAACCTTTATACCCTACCCATAATGTCTGTCAAACAGTACATAGTAACATAGTATTGGAGGTTGTATAAAGACATGTCCATCTAGTCCAAACCTTATACCCTAATAACCATATTTCTGTTAACAGTACATAGTAACATAGTTTTGGAGGTTGTATAAAGACAACGTCCATTAGTCCAACACTTTATACCCTACCATAATGTCTGTATAAACAGTTACATAGTAACATAGTATTGAAGGTGTATAAAGACATACATCCATCTAGTCCAACCCTTTATACCCTACCCATAATGTCTGTCTCACCTAGTTACATAGTAACATTAGTATTGGAGGTGTGTAAAAGAATACGTCCATCTAGTCCAAACCTTTATACCCTACCATAGTTGTATAACGAGTTCACATAAAATAGTATGGTGGTTGTATAAGGCATCCATCCATCTAGTACAAATTTATACCCTAATCCGTAATGTCGTCTGGATAACAGTTACATAGTAACATAGTATTGGAGGTTGTATAAAGACATACATCCATGTAGTCCAACCTTTATACCCTACCCATAAGTCTGCATAACAGTTACATAGTAACATAGTATTGGAGGTTGTATAAAGACATACATCCATCTAGTCCAACCTTTATACCCTACCCATAATGTCTGGTATAACAGTTACATAGTAACATAGTATTGGAGGTGTTATAAAGACATCCATCCATTAGTCCAACCTTATACCCTACCCATGATGTCTGTATAAACAGTTACACGTAACTAGTGTTGGTCGTTGATAAAGACATACGTCCATCTAGTACAACCTTTATACCCTACCCATAATGTCTGTATAACAGTACAGTAACATAGTATTGGAGGTTGTATAAAGACATACGTCCATCTAGTCCAACCTTTATACCCTACCTAATGTCTGTATAACAGTTACACAGTAACATAGTATTGGTGGTTGTATAAAGACATACATCCATCTAGTACAAACCTTTATAACCCTACCATAATGTCTGTATAATCGTTACATAGTAACATAGTATTGGAGGTTGTATAAAGACATACATCCATCTAGTCCAACCTTATTACCCTACCCATAATGTCTGTATAACAGTACATAGAAACATAGTATTGGAGGTTGTATAAAGACATACATCCATCTAGTCCAACCTTTATACCCTACCCTAATGTCGTCAACAGTACATAGTAACATAGTATTGGGGTTGTATAAAGACATCCATCCATCTAGTCCAACCTTTATACCTACACCATAATGTCTGTATAACAGTTACACAGTAACATAGTATTGGTGGTTGTATAAAGACATACATCCATTTAGTACAACCTTTATACCCTACCCATAATGTCTGTATAACAGTTACACAGTAACATAGTATTGGAGGATGTATAAAGACATACGTCCTTCTAGTCCAACCTTTATACCCTACCCATAATGTCTGTATAACAGTTACACAGTAACATAGTATTGGAGGATGTATAAAGACATACGTCCATCTAATCCAACCTTTATACCCTACCCATGAGTCTGTCTAACAGTTACATAGTAACATAGTATTGGAGGTTGTATAAAGACAACGTCTATCTAGTCCAACTTTATACCCTACCCAAATATTGTATAACAGTTACATAGTAACATAGTATTGGAGGATGTATAAAGACATACGTCCATCTAGTACAACCTTTATACCCTACCATAATGTCTGTATAACAGTTACATAGTAACATAGTATTGGAGGTTGTATAAACACATACGTCCATTAGTCCAACCTTTATACCCTACCCATAATGTCTGTTAACAGTTACATAGTAACATATATTGGAGGTTGTATAAGACATACGTCCATCTAGTCCAACCTTTATACCCTACCCATGATGTCTGTCTAACAGTTACATAGTAACATAGTATTGGAGGTTGTATAAAGACATACGTCTATCTAGTCCAACCTTTATACCCTACCCATAATATCTGTATAAACAGTTACATAGTAACATAGTATTGGAGGTTGTATAAAGACCATCCCCATCTAGTCCAACCTTTATACCCTACCCATAATGTCTGTATAACAGTTGCATAATAACATAGTATTGGAGGTTGTATAAAGACATACGTCCATCTAGTACAACTTTATACCCTACCCATAATGTCTGTCTAACAGTTACATAGTAACATAGTATGGAGGTTGTAAAGACAATGTCCATCTAGTCCAACCTTTATACCCTACCCATAATGTCTGTATAACAGTTACATAGTAACATAGTATTGGAGGTTGTATAAAGACATACGTCCATCTAGTTCAACCTTTATACTCTACCCATAATGTCTGTATAACAGTTACATAGTAACATAGTATTGGAGGTTGTATAAAGACATACGTCCATCTAGTCCAACCTTTATACCCTACTCATGTCTGTATAACAGTTACATAGTAACATAGTATTGGAGGTTGTATAAAGACATACGTCCATCTAGTCCAACCTTTATACCCTAATCATAATGTCTGTATAACAGTTACATAGTAACATAGTATTGGAGGTTGTATAAAGACATACGTCCATCTAGTCCAACCTTTATACTCTACCCATAATGTCTGTATAACAGTTACATAGTAACATAGTATTGGAGGTTGTATAAAGACATCCATCCATTTAGTCCAACCTTTATACCCTACCCATAATGTCTGTATAACAGTTACATAGTAACATAGTTTTGGAGGTTGTATAAAGACATACGTCCATCTAGTCCAACCTTTATACCCTACCCATAATGTCTGTATAACAAGTTACACAGTAGATAGTATTGGAGGTTGAATAAAGACATACGTCCATCTAGTCCAACCTTTATACCCTAACCATAATGTCTGTATAACAGTTACATAGTAACATAGTTTTGGAGGTGTATAAAGACAACGTCCATCTAGTCCAACCTTATACCCTACCCATAATGTCTGTATAACAGTTACATAGTAACATAGTATTGGAGGTTGTATAAAGACATACATCCATCTAGTCCAACCTTTATACCCTACCCATAATCTCTGTATAACAGTTACATAGTAACATAGTTTTAGAGGTTGTATAAAGACATACGTCCATCTAGTCCAACCTTATACCCTACCCATAATGTCTGTCTAACAGTTACATAGTAACATAGTATTGGAGGTTGTATAAAGACATACGTCCATCTAGTCCAACCTTTATACCCTACCCATAATTTCTGTCTAACAGTTACATAGTAACATAGTTTTGGAGGTTGTATAAAGACATACGTCCATCTAGTCCAACCTTTATACCCTACCCATAATGTCTGTATAACAGTTACATAGAACATAGTATTGGAAGTTGTATAAAGACATACATCCATCTAGTCCAACCTTTATACCCTACCCATAATGTCTGTCTAACAGTTACATAGTAACATAGTATTGGAGGTTGTGTAAAGACATACGTCCATCTAGTCCAACACTTTATACCCTACCCATAATGTCTGTATAACAGTTACACAGTAACATAGTATTGGTGGTTGTATAAAGACATCCATCCATCTAGTACAACCTTTATACCCTATCCATAATGTCTGTATAACAGTTACATAGTAACATAGTATTGGAGGTTGATAAAGACATACATCCATGTAGTCCAACCTTTATACCCTACCCATAATGTCTGCATAACAGTTACATAGTAACATAGTATTGGAGGTTGTATAAAGACATACATCCATCTAGTCCAACCTTTATACCCTACCCATAATGTCTGTATAAGAGTTACATAGTAACATAGTATTGGAGGTTGTATAAAGACATCCATCCATCTAGTCCAACCTTTATACCCTACCCATAATGTCTGTATAACAGTTACACAGTAACATAGTGTTGGTCGTTGTATAAAGACAATACATCCATCTAGTACAACCTTTATACTCTACCCATAATGTCTGTATAACAGTTAACAGTAACATAGTATTGGAGGATGTATAAAGACATACGTCCATCTAGTACAACCTTTATACCCTACCCATAATGTCTGTATAACAGTTACATAGTAACATAGTATTGGAGGTTGTATAAAGACATACGTCCATCTAGTCCAACCTTTATACCCTACCTAATGTCTGTATAACAGTTACACAGTAACATAGTATTGGTGGTTGTATAAAGACATACATCCATCTAGTACAACCTTTATACCCTACCCATAAGTCTGTAATAGTTACATAGTAAACATAGTATTGGAGGTTGTATAAAGACATACATCCATCTAGTCCAAACCTTTATACCCTACCCATAATGTCTGTATAACAGTTACATAGAAACATAGATTGGAGGTTGTATAAAGACATACATCCATCTAGTCCAACCTTTATACCTTACCCATAATGTCTGTCTAACAGTTACATAGTAACATAGTATTGGAGGTTGTATAAAGAAAGAAAATAAAATTTTTTTTTGTTTAATTAGTATGGATTTTCCAACCTTTATACCCTACCCATAATGTCTGTATAACAGTTACACAGTAACATAGTATTGGTGGTTGTATAAAGACATACATCCATTTAGTACAACCTTTATACCCTACCCATAATGTCTGTATAACAGTTACACAGTAACATAGTATTGGAGGATGTATAAAGACATACGTCCTTCTAGTCCAACCTTATACCCTACCCATAATGTCTGTATAACAGGTTACAAGAACATAGTATTGGAGGATGTATAAAGACATACGTCCATCTAATCCAACCTTTATACCCTACCCATGATGTCTGTCTAACAGTTACATAGTAACATAGTATTGGAGGTTGTATAAAGACATACGTCTATCTAGTCCAACCTTTATACCCTACCATAATGTCTGTATAACAGTTACATAGTAACATAGTATTGGAGGTGTATAAAGACATACGTCCATCTAGTACCAACCTTTATACCCTACCCATAAGTCTGTAACAGTTACATAGTAACATAGTATTGGAGGTTGTATAAAACATACGTCCATCTAGTCCAACCTTTTATACCCTACCCTAATGTCTGTATAACAGTTACATAGTAACATAGTATTGGAGGTTGTATAAAGACATACGTCATCTAGTCCAACCTTTATACCCTACCATAATGTCTGTATAACAGTGACATAGTAACATAGTATTGGAGGTTGTATAAAGACATACGTCTATCTAGTCCAACCTTATACCCTACCCATAATGTCTGTATAACAGTTACATGTAACATAGTATTGGAGGTTGTATAAAGACATCATCCATCTAGTCCAACCTTTATACCCTAACCATAATGTCTGTTAACAGTTCATAATAACATAGTATGGAGGTTGTATAAAGACATAGTCCATCTAGTACAACCTTTATACCCTACCATAATGTCTGTCTAACAGTTACATAGTAACATAGTATGGAGGTTGTATAAAGACATAGTCCATCTAGTCCAACCTTTATACCCTACCATAATGTCTGCTATAACAGTTACATAGTAACAAGTATTGGAGGTTGTATAAAGACATACGTCCATCTAGTCCAACCTTTATACCCTACCCATAATGTCTGTCTGTATAACAGTTACTAGTAAAATAGTATTGGAGGTTATAAAGACATACGTCCATCTAGGCCAACCTTATTACCCTCCCATAAGTCTGTCGAACAGGTACATCTAGTAACATAGTATTGGAGGTTGTATAAAGACATACGTCCATCTAGTCCAACCTTTATACCCTACCCATAATGTCTGTCTGTATAACAGTTACCCACAGTATTAACCAAAGAAAAATGCTAAAATTTGAATACAAAATCGATGGGACAGTAAGAAATTAATTTTAATAAACAATAGGCGTCAGTAGCAGTAAGATATAAATGGGTGATAATAGAGATATGAAATCTTAGTTGGGTCCTTAAACTCATTCTGGTGGGCCCCAATACCCCAGTCCGACACTGATCAGGACAATGTTTATAGCAACTTGTTTCCTATCTGTGTGTGTTTTCAGTGTGGGTGAAGATCCACGGGACAGGCAGGGGGAGTTCTCAGCTGACTGAATACTGTATATAAATAGGATTTGGCTAACAAGCTCTTTCTCTCGTACATGTGTAGACTTGCTTTGAATGAACTTTTTACGTTTTTTTTTTTGGATGATCACCGGACTGGACTTTTAGAAGGCGCACTTTGGACTAGGACCCACTTATGGTTCCTTAAACATGGGACCTACTGTGTACCTGCATCTTAAGGATAAAGGACATACCTTTGAAGATTGTAATGTTAACATACTGGCGAAGGAACGTGACTGGTACAAGAGAGGTGTTAAGGAGGCCATTTATGTGAAAATAAAGAAACCAAGCCTAAATAGAGGTGGGGGGGTTCGACACCAACTGTCTGCCATGTACAATGCTGTTTTAACACCTTACTCTGGGCGTTCCTATAACACCTCTTAGCCACTATCCAATCACACCCTTAACACCTGGCTGTGATATGCTAATTGGGATTTTCCAGGGTACATAATTGCCACAGATTCTTGTACAAGTCATTCTGAATTGAGAAAGCCAGTCGGATGACTAGTGAAACGTCTTCAAGAACTAAACTTCAAGTCCAGTTGATCTAATTGAATACAACAGATATAGATGTTCCAGTGGATTTTCTTCTCATAGTTGTGGCTGTGGTTTGCTAGGTAAAGGGGTCCATATACGTCCATGACTCATGTAAAGGTGTTCATACACTGTCGTACCTACAGACGTTCCGAACAATCGCCCAGCATCATAACTTTATGACCGATGTTACAAACGCATTAAGTTAACCGTCCAGTTCACCAGCCAATGTTAAGGATAATTCTGCCAATCCGATATCAAGCTGGGCCACAACTCGGCATTTTTACATGCATTCTGATCACGTGTTAATCGCAACGTTTCTGATGCGCTAGGACATGTTGTAGTGTTGCCTCACCCTTATTTGTGTGCGGAGAGTTTTAAAACTAACATATCTATAGTACTGATAGAGAGGGGAGAACATTTCAAACTATGTTCTAAGTAAATACGTCTTTTCATTGATGTGCGGTTCTTATATCTCTAAGGCGAGTTTATCCAGTAAGTTCAACGATCAACTAGGTCATTTGAACCATTGTTTTTACCACCACCTGAAAGTGACACTCCCACAATAAAACTACGCCCCCAGTATGCCATTTATGTAGGTAGGATGTTGGGGGGTAGAATGGGTTAAATAAATTCCTGGACTGGTGAAAATTGTAAACCAATTAGATTCAGATTTGTTGATTAAGGTATCTGATCCTGCCTCTGCCTGCCATCACATCTGCCAGAGTAAAATAACTTAAATTACAAGTCACTGTGGTAAACTTATATGTACCAGAATTTTCATGCAGTCACTGTCGGCAACTCGCATTTAACAGTCAGTGTGGGCAACTTGCATGTACCAGTCACTGTGGGCACTTATATTTACCAGTCTCGGGGGCACTGGCACATATATTGACACCCTACGTGTTATATATGCATGTCAGCCCTCCGGTTCCCTGGCCACTTTTAGGTCAACTCTCCAGTTCCTCAGGTAATGTTAAGTCAACACTATCTGGTGAAGTGTAGGGCTAACCTAACAGTGGCTGGTGAACTGGAGGGCTGATCTAACAATGTCAGATAACTGAAGGCTGGGGGGTTCAGCAGCCACTGTTATGTCAGCCCTCCAGTTCACCAGCCAGAGTCAAGTCGCTGTAAGTAACTCATCCCTTTGTTTACTTATATTATGTATTACTTGTGTATGTAATAAGTATGACTTTGTATAACAAGTATTACCCTGTATGTAATGTAGGACTATGTAATTGTAAAGCGCCACGGAAGATGTCGGCGCTCTATAAATCCATAATAATAAAATCCCTTCCTTCTCCCCCTGCCCCCAACATACGGTGCCACATGTTAAGCATAAAGTCTTATATTACTACCTATACACAGGAATGTAAATAGCAGCTCTCACAATGAAAATTATTGCATTAGATCCTTCATTTCTCCTGATGGGAACATGGAAGTTTATCCATCAAATGAAAAATTGTACATAGGTAAATCCCTCTGCGCAAAACTGCAATAGTGAGAAATCTTAAGCTGGCCATACACACGCAGATATTCCTCAGATTTCCCAGCGAGTTCAATCATCGGAAATACGATCTGAATAATTGTTCAAAGCCTCCCACCTTCTCGATATCGTTAAGCAGTCAATGGGAAAAACTGAAAAAACTAGCTGCTTCCTTGAAGCATGTGCAAGCTCATTGAGCTCATAAAACTCTAAGAGGATACAGAAAGAGGCAGAGTGCAGTATTTGAACTATTGTAGCTTCGGGGTGGGGTAAACGGATGTATAATTTTTCATTGGGGGGTGGGGCATAAAATCAAAATCCCTTTCAGACCAGGGACATCTCCTGCTATGAAGATTACAACTTGCATATTACGTTTAACACAAAAAAAACAAAAAAACACAAGACAGAAATTATTTTACAAATTTTATTGTAAGTATAATGGATATTTTCTTCATATTGCTTTAATGAAATGACAGCAGCTGCAACATTTCTCTTTTTTACTTTGCAAAATAAAATGATAGTTAAAATAAAAATACCCCCTCAAAGGAAAAATCTATATAGATTTCACAATATTTACACAAATGGAAAAAGGCAGAGCCAACGAGAAGATTCATATCGAGCGCATTAAGCAGTAATAAATATCTACGTAAAAAATTAAAATAAACAAATTAGTATAACAATGGAAACAAAAACACCTTAACTTGCCCTTGGGGTGAAAAAAAACCAAAACATGGTGTTTGGCACAGCTATATAAATTAAATGCACGTATTTATAAAGGCAAGTATTGGGATTTGTTTTCAATTAAATAGTGGTGGATTTATGCAACAAGACAGACATTCGGATGTTTTAGAATTGTAAAAGATCAGTACAAAGGTAATTTACTGCCTTAAGCCAAACGGTACACAAAGTAATTAAAAGGGCATGTCTACCCTTAAAACAAAAAACTGGCGACTTGTCCGTTATATTGGCCTGCAACGCCAACTGCTATTTTTACCAGTTTATTACAAGGATTTGTAACCAGATACTTAAGAATTTAAGTTCTATTCCTTAAAAGGTATCTGCCTCCTTCCTCTGCTCAACGAGCTTTTTATAAGCTTGAGCATGTGCAGAGGAGGCAGCCATTGGCTGTGATGTCATTTGTCCCAGCCTTGATTGACTGCATGGAGTGAGTGGCCGGCTAACTGCCAGAATTGAGACAATAATTATCTTTAAATATCTGGTTGGTAATGCAGGTAATAAAGTGCTAAATATATCAGTTGGGGTTGGGGGCAGGTAAATGACAATTGACCAGTTTTCTGTTTTAAGGGTGGACATTCCCTTTAAGGAATGTAGAAAAATAAATAAAGTACTAAATAATAATGATCTGCAAATTAATAAGTTAATTGGTTCAACCAGAAGTGTCCGTAATACGATGTCAGAGGGGTGCAGGACATAGTATTTTGTACAGGTGAATAAAATAAACTAGATCGCGGCCCAGATGTTCTTTAGAAGTTTTTTTTTTAAAAAAAATTAAAAAAAACGACACAACGTAATAAAGAAAACAAGATTTTAGTTTGGTGGGAAATGATCGAAATGGGAATTGACTTATTTTTATAGTGTAACAGAAATACACAAGATAAAGATTATTTTTGCCAATTTTAAAAACAAGAATTTTCATTCGCGAGGGAAAAAAAACCTGACCGCATATTCCACCTCGTAAAAATAAATCTAATACCAAGACCTGCCTTGTGCTGCTGCTGTAACACAGGATTTTATAGTTACCATATGTCCGTAATGTATTGCACACGCACAACTCCAAAACAAGCTCTTGCCGTAACTACTGAAATCCGAACTGTGATTTCTTATACAATTGCCAACCGTCCTACAAGCTGGATTACACACACACACACAAAAAAAAGGTATTCTAAGGGATGGAAGACGTGGCAGACTTATTTATCGGACTGCTTAGTTCTCTATGGACATACGCAATCACAAAACTCTTAGGATTTAAAGTACAAACTAATAAAGTTGCCCCCTAAATGGCCAAGTTCATTAAAGAGTACAATGAGTATCTGGGACATATGTGTCTCTTCTGAGTTACGTCTACGTCTTCTAGTGCCCAGTGGGCCGCACATGAGCAGAACTTGATGATGTCATTAAAGACAGAAAAGTACTCAAGATACAAAGATAAAGAGCGCAGAATATTCATAGTTCACTTGTGGGCTGTTCTACCCTTTTAAATATAAATTATATTAAATATCTTCCTTTAGGCTTCGCTTCTAAAATAAAATATTAACGGTTTGGACTAATATTTCTTAGGTGTAGGTGGTGTAAACCGCTGCATTCATAGAAAATAAATAGCTAACATTTTCCCAAATAAATAGATTGCTTTCTGCATTAAAGTGAAAAATAAAGGTTTCTAAATATAAAATTAGGGACTTCATGTGTATTTTACCTCAACCCATCATACGCTTTTTCGACCAATCACAGTTCAGTTAAGTCAAGCAGATCATTCACAGTATGCATATCTTGAGCACTGGGAACATTTGGTAACTTAAAATTGCTGAATCAGCAGAAAACAAATGCACCATTAAGTATTAAGAGGACCACACACCTTACAATCGGTTTTTTTTTACAATCTAAAATTTTTTAAGCGTGACTATTAAGTAACAGGAAGTGTCTCCTTGAAATTAACTTTTATTACGATGGAGTCAATGAAGAAAGTATCTTTAAGTGATCAGACAGCTAAGTAGTGACTATGGTAAACCCAACTTAGATAACATGAGCCTGTCAACCATATGTCACCTCTAATTTACAATTTAATTCCCAACAAACTACACGCTATTTTAATTTTTTTTTATACGGAGGCACTTGGGTGCACATAATCAGTAGAAATGATCAATTAATTCAATCAATTGAAATTTAACATAGATACCTCAAATGTTTGGCCATTTAAAAGGCAAAATAAAAAAAAGGGACTGCGGAAACATAAAAAAAAAAAAAAAATCTACTAGGAACGATTGTTCCTCACCCCAAATATGGACCGATCCGCTCGGATAACGTTCAACAAAAATGTCCCAAACAACAGTCCCCAGATCTATTTGTTCTAGACAATTCATTTCGCCCAACCAGCGATGACATCACATTAATCAAGTCTATGTCACACAGGGAATAATAGAGATGTTAGTTTAACCTAATGTAACAGGATTGTGGCCTAGGAACTTCCAATTGGCTTTGACAGCAATTCAGTACTCAGCTTCTTACAGATCACAGGCAGACTGGATCCGACCAAAGCCGGATAGTACCGAATGGCTATGGAATAGCTTTGTAGCTGATATTTTGCCATAAAAGCAATAATGTTAATGTAATGCGTTTATAATAAAGACATTCAGAAAAAAAATTCTATATTTCAAAATGTATACAAATTGCATATTTCATTTATATTGGTTGTGTACCATAAAAAGGTCCATTGTATTAACATTATTACTTAAATATTGGCAAATTTGATTATTTTAAAGCTTGAACATAAAAGATCAGATTTAAATAGAATTAAAAAAAAAATCTGTTATAAATGACTATTGAAGCAATAAATAATCATATATCTTATTACCTTTTCTGTCATTAACATATGAAATTTATTATAAAATAAAAACAACAAAAAATATATATATATGTATAAATAGTCTCAATGATATAATTTCATAGTTCGATTGAAAGGATTTTAAAATGTGGAAGGAACATTTGTATACAAGCGATCATTTGCTACAATTACTTTTCCAGCTTGGAGTAAAATTCTATAGCCTGGTCCCTGTCCCTTGAACTGCCATCTGATGTTGACCAAAATGACCTTACACTCTGGGAGGGGCTCTGACATCAGAATCATCCCTAGAAAGAGAGAAGAGATAGTCCAGTCTACATGATACAGGAGTGCCAGGGGAAAATACTTTTTCTCTCCTTTAAAAGGACACAACCTGTTCGCCAGCATGGATTAAATTTCATTTATTTTCCTTGGAACAGCAACACAAACTTTGTTGTATGTGAATAAAGTCAATCTCTGCATATTTTAGTGGAGCTTCCATATTGCTTTAAAAACACAGATTCCAATGTCCGGTGGAAAACATCTAACAAAAGATCAATATTCTACACATACCGTAAGCCATAAAATATAGCTGTCCCTTTAAAAAGGAAAAAAAGGGCAAGATAGACCACACATGCCCAATAACTTGTTTATTTCCCTATAAAACATTCAAAGTCCTTGTGGCATTTCCTTCTTTAAAAAAAAAAAAAAAAAAAAATTAAAATAATAATAATACAAATAAATTAGGAAATAATTTATGAAAGACTTAAATATGTGGAATTCATATTATTCTTTAAAAAAAAAAAGTATGGCTTGTTACTGGAGCTGAAACATATGCAAAAAAAGGGGAACATACCAAGATTGGTCTAGGAAAGGGGGGAGAGGGGAATAAGAGGTTCTGCACTTCCATTTAACTTGCCTTTGGGATATTTCATTATAAATAATATAAATATAATTGCTGGAAATTAGTGGGTATAGAGAATAGATATTATGTTTATTGTTCCTGTAAGCACTCACAGAGTTTCTTGACATGATGTCTACCCTCTTTTATGAATGCCATATTTATTGCACCACCTATTCCTGACCAGCGTGAGCGCTGTTGTTTAAGAAAAATCAACATTAGAACCCGTGCCTTCATACTCATATAAACCAATTCAAGAGAAATTTGCCTAAATTCGCTTTGTGTAAATAAATAATATACATTTTCTTCTTTTTAATGCACAGTTTGCTCTCTGCTATTGCACTGTTGGGGGTGTGCAGGAAAGGGTTAAAGATGGGGGGGAATTAGGTTTATAAATAAAGATATATTATGGAGGATGAAGGGGGGTGATTGTACTCCTTATAGGTCTGAGGTATTTTAACCCTTTGAGAGCCAGGGCAGCCTTTTTTTTTTTTTTGGTCTGTCATTTCAAGCTTCCAATTGCTTCCTAGATTTTGCAATAAATAAAACGGTTCGATTTAACGTACATTATTCTGCTTTCATTTTCTTTCTGTAAACAGGAATAGCGGGAATGTTAAGTAGCTGGAGCATTTAGAGGTGGAAAAATTTGCAGTGACCAATTAAATGTTCGCTTAATGACTTTACCCCAGTTATAAGCCATTTGATTGGTTGGCACAAATTTTCGCATCAGCCCCTTAGCCGCTTAGGATTTTGTGTATCTAATTTCCCCCCATACAATAAATACTTATAAATTCCATTTTAAAAGCATCAAAAAAGTATTCCAATGGTATATTTGTACGACCACAAGAATATTTTTTTTTTTTTTTTTAGAGGTCTTACAAATAAATAACAATTTCTTTCAAGTCTATTTACAAGTTAGTTATTTAGAAAAAAAAATAATAATAAATGGTTGAATTTCTTTTGTTCAATTCAAACTGATACGCGGATAAACATTGTGGCAGTATTCCAAAAAGAAAAAAAAAAGTTTTTTTCTGTACAAAAAAAAATACCCCAAAAAACATTTTCCCAATTTTTTTTTTTCAGATCTGCAGATACATAAAATTATTTTTCTTCTTTTTTTTTTATACCGTCAAAGTTTCCATTAAAGACGACTTAAAGGCATCTTCAAGAAGTAGATTGTCCGTAAAAGGGGCGGGGGTATCAGGAATAGATTCCGATAAACCGATTAACGATTCCAGAAAGCAAGATGTCTGCTCTCCAGACTGATTAATTCCAGTAATGGTAGGTAACTGAAATGACAAGTTATCAACATTCTCGTATTCCTTTAAGGAGTTGTAAAGGGGTCCTAAATTGTAATCGGGATAGGCCTGAAATAAGTCCAAGGAATCCGAAGAAAGGCTAATGTCAGTGTAACTTTTAGAATTTGTATCGGTTTGAATTAAATTGTAATCGCTAGGTGCATTGGAAGATGCTGCATCATCTGAAAAGCCACTTGTGTCCTGATTGGCATTATCGTCTAGACATTTTGACAAAGAACTTGAATAGGGGCCGGTGGCAAATTTTTCTGAGCAAGACAGGGGCTGGTAGATATTGTCACAGAAAAAGTCTGCCGGGTGGAAGAAGCTTAAATTATCCTGACAGTCGCTGCTGTTCTCCTCGTACTCGGAGTCATTGAAATGAAGAATCCTCGCAAGATAATCATCATCGACATCAGACTGGGACTTATCAGAGGGAGGGGTTTCGTAAGGCTCTTCAGAGTCTTCACTCTGATTGGACGAAGAGGAGGTATCAGTCATATCGCTGCTGCAACTGTTTTCCCCTACGGTTTCCATACCAACGGCAAACTGAAAAGCTGGAATCGGTGGAGAAGTCCTCTCTTCGACTGGGCTTATTACAACAGGCGTGCAAACTTGGGAATTAAGACGCTCACTCCTTGATTCCTCTGGATCCCTAATGCTGCTTTTATGCTTTTCTTCTAGTTCAAGCCTCATTACCGTATGGATGAAGTGGGTTTGAACCCGGGATGAATTAAATTCTATTCTTCCATTTTGGTTACCGCAGCCTTCCTTTGTGCAGCCACATGGGAAATTTGAATGATCTCTCTGAAAATGAGAAAAAAACACATTATAAATTTGCCAATTGTTAAAGTTACTGGCTACGTACATGTGGGTTGGAGAAATACAGTATATAAAGCAGTCTGGTATGACTAAAGGAACTTTTATCCTCTGGGGCAGGGCTTAATTAACTTTACTCTTCTTGGGCAGGGCCAGAGCCTAGTAGGGGTGGGGCTAGGCACCCTGTGAATATTAAAGGACAACTATAGTTGGCTTCCCCCCTGCCTTTAAAAGAATCGCTTGGTTCTAGCCTCTGGGTTCAGCTTCGAAGTCCTCGCGCAATGTTTCCCGCCTCCTTCTGCTCACCCGAGGCTCACCAATAGGAAGACACGCTTCTTCAACGGCATGTCTTCCTAATGGCTAGCTCGCGGACCAGAAGGAGAAAGCAGGGAACATCGAATATTACAGATATACCGTGACCTGGATGGATAGATATTACAGATATACCATGACCTGGATGAATGAATATTACAGATATACCGTGACCTGGATGAATGAATATTACAGATATACCGTGACCTGGATGGATGAATATTACAGATATACCATGACCTGGATGGATGAATATTACAGATATACCGTGACCTGGATGAATGAATATTACAGATATACCATGACCTGGATGGATGAATATTACAGATATACCATGACCTGGATGGATGAATATTACAGATATACCGTGACCTGGATGGATGAATATTACAGATATACCATGACCTGGATGGATGAATATTACAGATATACCATGACCAGGATGGATGAATATTACAGATATACCATGACCTGGATGGATGAATATTACAGATATACCGTGACCTGGATGGATGAATAATACAGATATACCGTGACCTGGATGAATGAATATTACAGATATACCATGACCTGGATGGATGAATATTACAGATATACCATGATCTGGATGAATGAATATTACAGATATACCGTTATTTTTTTACGCACACGCACGAGTATTACTGATATTAGATTACAAAAACGCATGCGCAATACGGGTGAATCGCATAATAAAGCACACCCAAATGCAAGCGCATACGATAATGCAAAAAAAATATGATTTAAATACCTTAAGTGCAAAGATTGATGGGGTGACAAAACACGAGTCATGGGATTTCATCTGCACTGATCCAGATATCACTAGACAGATGTGAAAATTTACTTAAACAATCCAATTGGCTAGTGTGGCTCGATGGCAATAATAATCTAAAATATGTGTACCCATGATAACCTTACTCTACCCTCCAAACGCCCCATGTGGCAAAGATATTATCACACTGCAATCTTAAAAAGAGAAGAAAGAGTGGTATAGTGAAACTGGACTAAAAAGTTGGTACACATGTACGATTTGGAAACCGAGATAATGACCCCAAAACGATGATATAATTCGTGCGATCGTTCGCCGATCGCACTGGCGGCTTTATTGATATTAACTTTTGGTCCATTGTTTTCCGTATCATATCCTCTGTCAGGCCAGAGTAAATTACTCAGTATTTCTCATTTTAAATACCCTTCATATTAGTTACAGTCCCTGCCTATAAGGACAGGATTGTCTACTATAGTGTATACAGAGTGAATATCCTCATTTCTACCCTCCCCCAAATAATTTTGAGCAGTCCTGCTATAAGGACGAGGATTCTTCTCGTTAGTGTATACAGAGTGAATATTCCTCATTTAACCCTTCATCATTATTACAGCCCTGCTATAAGGACTAGGATTCGATTAGTGTAACAGAGGAAAATTCCTCATTTATACCCTTCATATATTACAGTCCTGCTATAGGACTAAGTTTCTCTATAGTGTGATACAGAGTGAATATCCCCATTATTACACCTTCAGTAGAATTATTACGTTCCCCCTTTCTAAGGACTGGATTCTCTATAGTGTATAAGGAAGTTGATATACTTCTCTCATTTTACCCTATAGTATTACATACTGCTAAAGGGCTAGGATTCTCTATAGTGATAACAGAGTGAATAATTCCTTGATTATTTACCCCTTTATATTATTACAGTCCTCCCGCTATAAACAAGGCTAGTTCTTATAGTGATACAGAGTGAATATTCCCTCATTTATACCTTCATATATTACAGTCCCTCGCTATAAGGATAGGATTCCATATGTGTATCAGAGTGACTATTCCTCATTATAACCCTTCATATTATTACAGTCCCGCGCTATAATGACTAGGATTTCTCTATAGTGTATCACAGTAAGAATATTCCTAATTATACCTCTCATATTAAATTAAGTCCCTGCTATAGGACTAGGATTCTTATAGTGTAATACAGAGTGAATATTCCTCATGTATACCCTTCATAGTTATTCCAGTCCCCCTGCTATAAGGCTAGGATTCTCTATAGTGATACAGAGTGATATTCCTCATTTATACCTTATATTATTACAGTCTGCTATAAGGAACATTAGATTCTCTATATGTAATACCAAGAGTGAATATTCCTCATTATACCTATATATTACAGTCCCGCTATAAGGGCTAGGATTCTCTATAGTGTAAGAGTGAATATTCCTCATTTATACCTTCATATTATTACAGGTCCCTGCTATAAGGACTGTAGGATTCTCTATAGTGTGTACAGAGTGATATTCCTCATTTATACCCTTCATATTATTACAGTCCCTGCTATAAGGACTAGGATTTCTATAGTGTTACAGAGTGAATATCCTCATTTATACCCGTCATATTATTACAGTCCTGCTATAAGGACTAGGATTCTCTATAGTGTGACAGAGTGAATTCCCTCATTTATACCCTTCATATTAGTACAGCCCGCTTAAGGAATAGGTTCTCTATAGTGTATACAGAGTGAATATTACTCATTTATACCCTCATATATTACAGTCCCTGCTATAAGGACTAGGATTCTATATAGTGATGGACAGAGTTGATATCCTCATTTATACCCTTCATATTTCTTCAGCCATGCTTAAAGGACTAGGATTCTCTATAGTGTATACAGAGTGAATATTCCTCATTTATACCCTCATATATTATTACAGTACCCTGCTATAAGGACTAGATTCTTATAGTGATTACAGAGTGAATTATTCCTCATTAGACCTTCATATTATTACAGTCCCTGCTATAAGGACTCGGATTCTCTATAGTGTGTACAGAGTGAATATTCCTCATTTATACCCTTCATATTTTTACAGTCCCTGCTATAAGGATATGTGATTTCTTATAGAGATGTATACAGAGTTGAATATCATACAATTTATCACCCTCTCCATATATTACAGGCCCGCTATAAGGACTAGGATCTTGTATAGTGTATACAGAGTGAATATTCCTGTTTTCCCCCCCCCCCCCCCCCCCATTTATACCCTTCATATTATTACCAGTCCTGCTATAAGGACGAGGATTCTGCTATAGTGTGTACAGAGTGAATCTCCCTCATTTATACCCTTTCCATTTTTTTTATTTACAGTCCCTTGCTATAAGATAGGATTCTCTATAGTGATATACGAGTGAATATTCATTCATTTTACCCTTCATATTATTACAGTCCTGCCTATAAGGACTAGGATTCTCTATGTGTATACAGAGTGAATATTCCTCATTTAATACCCTTCATATTATTACAGTCCCTGCTATAAGGACTAGGTTCTCTATAGGTATACAGAGTGAAAAAATCCTCATTTATACCCTATATTATTACAGTCCCGCTAAAGACTAGGCTTCTATAGTGAATACGAGTGGAATATCCTCTCATTTATTACCCGTCTATATACAGTCCCCGCCTATAAGGACTAGGATTCTCTATGTGTATACAGAGTGAATATTCCTCATTTATACCCTTCATATTATACAGTGCCTGACTATTAAAGGACTAGGATTCTCATAGTGAACAAGAGTGAATATTCCTTATTTCATACCTTTATATTATTACAGTCCCCGCTATAAGGACTAGGATTTCTATAGTATATTCAGTGCGAATATCCCTACCATTTATACCCTTTCATATTAGTACAGTCCCCTGCTAAACAAATGGGGACTAGGATTCTCTATAGTGATAAGAGTGAATATTCCTCATTATACCCTATATTATTACAGTCCCCGCTATAAGCGACTAGGATCTCTTAGTGTATACAGAATGAATATTCCTCATTATACCCTTATCTTTATCCAGTCCTGCTATAAGGACTAGGATTCTCTATAGTGAATCAGAGTGAATATTCCTATTATACCCTTTATATTACAGTCCCCGCTATAAGGACTAGGATCTCTATAGTGTATACAGAGTGAATATTCCCTCATTTATACCCTTCATATTATACGAGCCCTGCTATAAGGACTAGGACTTCTCTATAGTGAATACAGAGTGAAATTCCCTCATTTTATACCCTTCATATATTACAGCCCCGCTATAAGGAATAGGATTCTATGTGTGATCGGAAGTGAATATCCTTCATTTATACCCTTCAATTATTTATTACAGTCCCGCCTATAAGGACTGGATTCTCTATAGTGATACAGAGTGAAATTCCCTTAATTTATCCTCCATATATTACAGTCCCCGCTATAAGGACTAGGATTCTCTATAGGTTATACAGAGTGAATATTCCTCATTTATACCCTTCATATTATTACAGTCCCTTGCTATAGATACTAGGATTCTCTATAGTGATATACAGATGGTAATATCCCTTATTTATACCCTCATATTATTACAGTCCCCCTATGAGGACTAGGATTCTCTATTAGTGTATACAGAGTGAAATTCCCATTTATACCCTTCATATTATTACCGTCCCCGCTATAGATAGGATTCTCTATAGTGAATACAGAGTGAATATTCCAATATATCCTCCATATTATTACAGTCATGCTATAAGGACTAGGATTCTCTATAGTGTTATACAGAGTGAATATTCTTCATTTATTACCCTTCATATTATTACAGGTCCCTGCTATAGGATAGGATTCTCTATAGTGTATACAGAGTGTAATTTCCTCATTTATACCTTCATATTATTACAGTCCCCTGCTATAAGGACTAGGGTTCTCTATGTGTATAAGAGTGAATATCCCTCATTTATACCCTGTCATATTATTACAGCCCTGTATAGGAAGGATTCTCTATGTGATATACGAGTGAATATCCTCATTATACCCTTCATATTATTACGTCCCTGCTATAAGGACTAGGATTCTCTATAGTGAATCAGAGTTGAATATTCCCTATTTATACCCTCCATATTATTACAGTCCCCCGCTAAGGACTAGGATTCTCTAAGTGTATACAGAGTGAATATTCCTCATTTATTCTTCATATTATATCAGTCCCCGCTATAAGGACTAGGTTTCTCTATAGTTATACAGAGTGAATATTCCCTCATTTATACTTCATATTATACAGTCCCCGCTATAAGGACTAGGGTTCTCTAGGTATACGAGTGAGATCCTCATTTATACCCTTACATAGTATTACAGTCCCGCTTATAACAGGACTAGGATCTCTATAGTTGGTATACAGAGGTGAAGATCCTCCCATTTATACCCTCATATTTACAGTCCCGCCTATAATGACTTAGGATTCTCTGATTAGTGTATACAGAGTGAATATCCCTCATTTATACCCTTCATATTATTAACAGTCCCTGCTATAAGGACTAGGATCTCTATATGTGTATACAGAGTGAATATCCTCCTTTATTACCCTTCATATTAGTACAGTCCCGCTATAAGGACTAGGGTTTCACTAGTGAATACAGAGTGAATATCCCTCATTTATACCCTTCCATTATTACAGTCCCTGCTATAAGGACTAGGATTCCTCATAGTGATGTACAGAGTGAATATCTCCTCATTTATACCTTCTATTATTACAGTCCCCGCTATAAGGACAGGATTCTCTATAGAGGAACAGAGTTAGTGATTCCTCATTTATACCCTTCATATTATACAGTCCCCGCTATAAGACTAGGATTCTCTATAGTCTATACTAGAGTGATATCCCTCATTTATACCCTTCATATTATTACAGTCCCTGCTTAAGGACTAGGATTCTCTATAGTGTAACAGAGTGAATATCCTCATTTATACCCTTCATATTATTACAGTCCCTGCTATAAGGACTAGGATTCTCTATAGTTATACAGAGTGAATATTCCCATTATTACCTTCATATTATTACAGACCCTGCTATAAGGAAGGATTCTTATAGTGATACAGAGTGATATCTCTCATTTATACCCTTCATATTATTCAGTCACTGCTAAAGACTAGGATCTCTATAGCTTATACAGAGTGAATATTCCACATTTATACCCTTCATATTAGTACAGTCCCCCGTATAAGGACTAGGGGTCTCTATATGAATACAGAGTGAGATTCCCTCATTTATACCCTTCATATTATTACAGTCCCTGCTATAAGGACTAGGATTCTCTTAGTGTATACGAGTGAATATTCCTATTATATACCCTTCTATTATTACAGTCCTCCGCTATAAGGACTAGGATTCTCTATAGTGTATACAGAGTGAATATTCCTCATTTATACCCTCATATTATACAGTCCTGCTAAAGGGATAGGATTCTCTATAGTGATACAGAGTGAATATCCTCATTTATACCCTTCTATATTACAAGTCCCTGCTATAAGGATAGGATTCTCTTAGTGTATACAGAGTGATATTCCTCATTTATACACCTTAAATATAGTCACAGTCCCGCTATAAGGACTAGGGTTCTCTATAGTGATACAGAGTGAATATCCTCCTTTATACCTTCATATTATTACAGTCCTGCTATAAGGACTAGGATTCTCTATAGTGTGTTACAGAGTGGATATCCTCATTTATACCCTTCATATTATTACATGTCCTGCCTATAAGGATAGGATTCTCTATAGTGATACAGAGTGAATCATCCCTTCATTTATACCCTCTATATTACAGTCCCCGCTATAAGGACTAGGATTCATCTATAGATGTATCAGAGTGAATATTCCTCACTTATACCCTTCATATTATACAGTCCCCGCTATAAGGACTAGGGTCTCTATAGTATTATAGAGAGGAATATCCCTCATTTATACCCTTCATTATTATTACAGTCCCTGCTATAAGGACTAGGATTCTCTATAGTGTATACAGAGTGAATATTCCTCATTTATACCCTTCATAATTTACCAGTCCCCTGTATAAGGATAGGATTCTCTATAGTGTATACAGAGTGAATATTCCTCATTTATTACACCTCATTTTATTACAGCCCCTGCTATAAGGACAGGATTCTCTATAGTGATACAGAGTGAATATTCTCATTTATACCCTTCATATTATTCAGTCCTGCTATAAGGACTAGGATTCTATATGGCGTATTACGAGTAATATCTCATTAACCCTTCATTATTAGACAGTCCCCGCTATAAAGGACTAGGGTTCTCTATAGTGAATACGCGGTGTAATATTCCCTCATGTATAGACCCTTTCATATTATTACAGTCCTGCTATAAGGACTAGGATTCCTATAGTGTATACAGAGTGATATCCTTCATTTATAACCTCATATTATTATACAGTACCCCGCTATAGGACTAGGATTCTCTATGGTATACAGAGTGAATATTCCTCATTTAACCCTTCATATTATTACAGTCCCCTGCTATAAGGATAGGATTCTCTATTGGTATACAGAGTGATATCCCTCATTTATACCTTCAATATTATAGTCCTGCTATAAGGTACTAGGATTCTCTATAGTGTATACAGAGTGAATATTCCTCATTTATACCCTTCATATTAGTTACAGTCCACCTGCTATAAGGACTAGGACTTCTATAGTTAATAAGAGTGAATATCCCTCATTTATACCCTTCATATTATTACATCCATGCTAAAGGACTAGGATTTCTATAGTGTATACAAGAGTGAATATTCCTCATTTATACCCTTCATATTATTACAGTCCCTGCATAAGGACTAGGATTCTATAGCGTATACAGAGAGTGAATATTCTCATTTAACCTCATATTATGTACAGTCCCTGCTATAGGACTAGGATCTCAAGTGATACAGAGTGAATATCCTCATTTATACCCTTATTGTACAGTCCCTGCTATAGACCTGGATCTCTATAGGGTATACAGAGTGAATATTCCTCATTTTACCCTCTATTTATTACAGTCCTGCTATAAGGACTAGGATTCTCATAGTGTATACAGAGTGAATATTCCTCATTTATCCTTCATATTATTACAACCCTGCTGTAGGACTAGGATTATTTATAGTGATACAGAGTGAATATCCTCATTTATACCCTTCATATTATTACAGTCCCTCCTATAAAAAGACTAGGATTCTCTATAGTGTTACAGAGTGATTATCCTCATTTATACCCTTCATATTATGTACAGTCCCTGCTATAAGGACTAGGATCTCTCATAGTCTGATACAGAGATAATATCCTATTATATACCCTTCATATTATTACAGTCCCTGCTATAAGGAACTAGGATTCTCTCTAGTGATTTACAGAGTGATATTCCTCATTATACCCTTTCATTATTACAGGTCCCTGCTATAAGGACTAGGATTCTCTATAGGAGTATACAGAGTGAATATTCCTCTTTATACCTTCATATTATTACAGTCCCCGCTTTAGGACAGGTGGATTCTCTATAGTGTATAAGGAGTGAATAATCTCATTTATACCCTTATATTATTACAGTCCCTGCTATAAGGATAGGATTCTCTATAGTGATACAGAGTGAATATTCTCATATACCCTTATATTATTACAGTCCCGTATAAGGACTAGATCTATATAGGTATACAGAGTGATATTCCTCATTATACCCTCATATTATACAGTCCCCGCTATAAGGACTAGGATTCTCTATAGTGTATACAGCGTGATATTTCCTCATATACCCTTCATATTATTACGCGTACATGCTATAAGGATAGGATTCTCTATAGTGAATACAGAGTGAATATCCCTTATATTATACCCCCTATTATTACAGTCCCGTATAAGGACTAGGATTCTCTATAGGTTACAGATGAATATCCTCATTTATACTTCATATTATTAAAGTCCCTGCATAAGGACTAGGATCTCTATAGTGTATACAGAGTGAATATTCCTCATTTATACACTTCATATTAATACAGTCCCGCTATAAGGACTAGGGTCTCTATTATAGTGATACAGAGTGAAATCCCTCATTTATACCCTTTAATTACAGTCCCTGCTATAGGACTAGGATTTTATGTGATTACAGAGTGAATATTCCTATTTTCCCTTCATATATACAGTCCCCTATAAGGATTAGGAGATTCTCTATAGGTATTAACAGAGGGAATATTCTCATTATACCCTATATTACAGCCCCTGCTATAAGGATTAGGATTCTCTATAGTGTATACAGAGTGAATCCCTCATTTATACCCTTCATATTATAAAGTCCCTGCTATAGGACTAGGATCTCTATAGTATATACGAGTGAATATTCCTCATTTATACCTTCATATTATACAGTCCCTGCTATAAGGACTAGGGTTTCTATAGTATGTACAGAGTGAATATCCTCATTATACCTTCATATTATTTCAGTCCCTGCTATAAGGGATAGGATTATCTATGTGTTACAGAGTGAATTCCTCATTTATACCCTTCATATTATTACAGTCCTGATAAAGGATTAGGATTCTCATAGTGTTACAGGTGAATACCTCTTTATACCTTCGTATTATTCAGCCACGCTATAGGACTAGGATTCTTATAGTGTATACAGAGTGAATATTCTCATTATACCCTTCTATATTTTACAGTCCCCGCTATAAGGACTAGGATTCTCTATAGTTATATCAGAGTGAATATCCCTCATTTATACCCTTCATATTATTACAGTCCTGCCTATAAGGAATAGGATTTCTATAGTGTATACAGAGTGATATTCCTCATTTATACCCTTCCTATTATCAGTCCCTGATATAAGGACTAGGATTCTCTATAGTGTTACAGAGTGAATATTCCTCATATACCCTTCATATTATACAAGCTCCCTGCTATAAGGACAGGTTTCTATAGTGAATACAGAGTGAATATCCTCATTATACCCCTTCATATTAATTGCATCCCTGCTATAGGACTAGGATTTCTATCTAGTGTATACAGGTGAATATTCCTCATTTATACCCTTCATATTATTACAGTCCCCGCATAAGGACTAGGGTTCTCTATAGTGAATACAGAGTGAATATCCCTATTTATACCCCTTCATATTATTACAGTCCGCTATACAGGACTAGGATTTCTCTATAGTGTATACAGAGTGAATATTCCTCATTTATACCCTTCATATTATTACAGTCCCTGCTATAAGGACTAGGATCTCTATAGTGTATACAGAGTGAATATTCCTCATTTATACCCTTCAATTATTACAGTCCGTGCTGTATTTCTTTATAAGCGGAGATATTATAGATATATAATAGATTGAATACTCTATGATATAGATCATATATCACAATTGTATGAATATTATATTCAAGATTAATTCCTATATATTCTGGTAAATTAATTAGATGAATAGAATATATTATATATATTAATTATATAGCGAGCTATAATATTTTAGTATAAATATACCCTTAATATGATTATATACCTTAGGATTATCTAGGATTCTCTTATAGCTGTATACAGAGTGTAATATCCTCATTATACCCTTCAATGATTACAGTCCCCTCTATAAGGACTAGGATTCTCTATAGTGATACAGAGGATATTCCTCATTATACCCTTCAATTAGTACAGTCCGCTAAGGATAGGATTTCTATATCTATAAGGGATATCCCTCATTTATACCTTCATTTATGACAGTCCCGCTATAAGGACTAGGATTCTCTATAGTGTATACAGAGTGAATATTCCTCATTTATACCATTCATATTATTACAGACCTGCTATAAGGACTAGGATCTCTATAGTGTATACAAGGTGAATATTCCTCATTTATATACCCTCATATTATTACAGTCCATGCCCCTATAAGGACTAGGTCTCTAGTTAGTGTAAGAGTGAATTCATCCTATTTTATACCATCACTTTATTTACAACACGCCTTATAGGACCTGAGGATTACTTATAGTGACATACGAGTGATTATCCTTCATTTATACCCCTTCATCATTCATTCCAGCCCTGACACTGAATAAAGGGACTAGGATTCTCTACGTAGTGTTATACAGATCGTGTAACTTTATCCCTCATTCCCCTAAGACCAACCTTCATTCCCTTACTAATTATACAAGTACCTGCTATAAGGACTAGGATTCTATAGTGAATACCAGAGGAATATCTTATCGCCATTTCATCTCTCATATTCACTAGTCACCCTGCTATTAAGGACTAGGATTCTCTATTTTGAGTGAATACAGACGTGAACATCCTATTTTATACCCCCTCACATTATTACGCCCCTGCCTATAAGGACTAGGATTCTCTTATAGTTGTATACAGAGTGAATATCCTATGTTTACCATTCACTATTACAGTCCCCCTGCTATAGGACTAGGATTTCTATGGGATACAGAGTGAAAAGTCCCTCATTATACCCGTCTATTATTACAGTCCCGGCTCTATAAGGACTAGGATTCTCTATAGGATATTACGAGAGGAATATTCCACTTCATTTAACCATCATATTATTACAACCCTGCTGTAAGAGCCTAGACTTTCTATATTTACGAGTGAATATTCCTCCTATACCCTTTATTTTTTACAGTCCCCGCTAGTAAAGACTAGATTTCTCGATAGTGTTATTCCACAGAGGTGGATATCCTCATTTATACCCATTCATATTATTACAGTCCCTGCTAGAAGGACTAGGGATTTCTATATGTAATACAGAGAGAATATTCCTTCATTTATACCCTTTGATATTATTACAGTCCCTGCTATAAAGGACGGAGTCTCTATAGTGCCAATTACGAGTGAATATTCCTAATTTATACCCTTCAATTATTAAGATCCCTGCTATAAGGACTAGGATTCTCTATAGTGTATACAGAGTGAATATTCCGCATTTATACCTTCCTATTATTACAGTCCCGCTGTAAGGACTAGGATTCTCTATAGTGATATACGAGTGAAAATCCCCATTTATACCCTTCATATTATTAAGTCCCGTTTGGGCTTAAGGACTTAGGATTTTATAGTGAATACAGAGTGAATTTCCTCATTTACCTTCATATTATCACAGCCCTGTATAAGGGACTAGGATTCTCTATAGTGTATACAGAGTGAATATTCTCTTATTCCCTTCCATATTATTACAGTCCCGCTATAAAGGACTAGGATTCTCTATAGTGTATACAGAGTGGGATGGATATTCCTTTTCATTTATACCCTTCATAGTATTACAGCCCTGCTATAAGGGACTAGGATTCTCTATAGTGTATACAGAGTGAATATTCTCATTTAACCCTTTCATATATTACAGTCCTGCTATAAGGACTAGGATTCTCTATTCTATAGTGAATACAGATGAATATTCCTCATTTAACCCTTCACTATATTACAGTCCCTGTCTAAGGACTAGATTCTCATATAGTGTATACAGAGGGAATATCCTCATTTATTACCTTCATAGTATTACAGTCCTTGCGATAAGGAACTAGGATCTTATAGTGAATACAGAGGAATATTCCTCATTTAACCCTTCATATTTACAGTCCCTTGCTATAGGACAGGATTCTCTATAGTGAATTACAGAGTGATATTCCTCATTATATACCTTCATATTTACAGTCCCTGCTATAAGCGGCTGGATTCTTATAGTGTAACAGAGTGATATTCCTCATTTATCCCATATTAGTACATTATTATTTATTATTTACAGTCACCCGATACCCTACCCATAATGTCTGTCTAACAGTTACATAGTAACATAGTACTGGAGGTTGTATAAAGACATACTTCTGTCTAGTCTAAACTTTATACCCTACACATAATGTCTTACTAACAGTTACATAGTAACATAGTTTTGGAGGTTGTATAAAGACATACGTCCATCTAGTCCAACCTTTATACCCTACCCACTAATGTCTGTATAACAGGTACATAGTAACATAGTATTGGAGGTTGTATAAGACATCCATCCATCTAGTCCAACCTTATTACCTACCCATAATGTCTGTATAACAGTTACATAGTAAACATAGTTTTAGAGGTTGTATAAAGACATACTCCATTAGTCCAACCTTATACCCTACCCATAATGTCTGTCTAACAGTTACATAGTAACATAGTATTGGAGGTTGTATAAAGACTAAGTCCATCTAGTCCAACCTTATACCCTACCCATAATTTCTGTCTAACAGTTACATAGTAACAGTTTTGGAGGTTGTATAAAGACATAGTCCATCTAGTCCAACCTTTATACCCTACCCATAATGTCGTATAACAGTTACATAGTAACATAGTATTGGAAGTTGTATAAAGACATACATCCATCTAGTCCAACCTTATACCCTACCCATAATTCGTCTAACAGTTACATAGTAACATAGTATTGGAGGGTGTGTAAAGACATACGTCCATCTAGTCCAACCTTTATACCCCCACCCATAATGTCTGTATAACAGTTACACAGTAACATAGTATTGGTGGTTGTATAAAGACATACATCCATCTAGTACAACCTTTATACCCTACCCATAATGTCTGTATAATAGTTACATAGTAACATAGTATGGAGGTTGTATAAAGATATACATCCATGTAGTCCAACCTTTATACCCTACCCAATAATGTCCGCATAACAGTTACATAGAACATAGTATTGGAGGTTGTATAAAGACATACATCCATCTAGTCCAACCTTTATACCCTACCCATAATGTCTGTATACAGTTACATAGTAACATAGTATTGGAGGTTGTATAAGACATCCATCCATCTAGTCCAACCTTTATAACCTACCCATAATGTCTGTATAACAGTTACAGTAACATAGTGTTGGGTGTATAAAGACATACTCCATCTAGTACAACCTTTATACCTACCATAATGTCTGTAACAGTTACACAGTAACATAGTATTGGAGGAGTATAAAGACATACGTCCATCTAGTACAACCTTTATACCTACCCAAATGTCTGTATAACAGTTACATAGTAACATAGTATTGGAGGTTGTATAAAGAACATACCATCTAGTCCAACCTTTATACCCTACCATAATGTCTGTATAACAGTTACACAGTAACATAGTATTGGGGTTGTATAAAGACATACATCCATCTAGTCAACCTTTAAATACCATAATGTTGTATACAGTTACATAGTAACATAGTATTGGAGGTTGTATAAAGACATACATCCATCTAGTCCAACCTTTATACCCTACCCTAATGTCTGTATAACAGTACATAGAAACATGATTGGAGGTTTGTATAAAGACATACAGTCCATCTATCCAACACTTTAACCCTAACCATAATGTCTGTATAACAGTTACATAGTAACATAGTATTGGAGGTTGTATAAAGACATACGTCCATCTAGTCCAACCTTTATACCCTACCCATAATGTCTGTATAACAGTTACATAGTAACATAGTATTGGAAGTTGTATAAAGACATACATCCATCTAGTCCAACCTTTATACCCTACCCATGCCTGGATGAATGAATAGTTAACAGATATAACCGTTGACCTGGATGATGAATATACAGATATACCATGACCTGGATGGATGATATTTACAGATATAACCATGACCAGGATGGATGAATATTACAGATATACCATACCTGATGGATGAATATTACAGATATACCTGACCTGGATGGATGAATATTACAGATATACGTGACCTGGATGAATAAATATTACACGATATCACATACCTGACCTGGATGGATGAATATTACAGATATACCACCATTATCTGGATGAATGAATATTACAGATATACCGTAACCTGGATGAATGAATATTACAGATATACCATGACCTGATGAATGAATATTACAAGATATACCGTGACCTGGATGAATGAATATTACAGATATACCATGACCTGTGATGAATGAATATTACAGATAGACCGTGACTGTGTATTAAATGAATATTACAAATGAGACTGTGGCGTGGATGAATGAGAACAATCACAATTAACTCTAACACTTCTACTATGATGTCATCTTACCTGACATTTAACTCCGGCCAAATTGCAACTGCAGGTCTCTGATCACAAAATCTTGACAGCTGCATCCGCAATTTTCCCTGGAGCGTCGGATTTCATTAAGACTCGTGCTTCTCCGATTTGTCAATCTTCTTTAAGCCTTCCCTTTTGAGTAAAGCCCTTCGCTTCTTAGGGGGGTACATCCGCGGAGAGAAGCCTCGTCCATTTCGCCGCTGTTTATGTCGATGTCTTCGTCACAGATATCATCAATGGAGAGGTTATTGTTTTTTCGGATTCTTTCGTACCATTCATCGTTAACTGAAAAATACAACAAATGTTAAATTTTCATAGAAACTGTCTACACACGGGATCAACTGAAATGCAGCAAAGTTGTAAACAAGTAAAGAACAAGCCTTCAAGGTCTTTATAAGTTTGACTGTCTTATTAAAACATGTCTTCCCATCTTAAGAGACAGAAGCATGTATTTTTCTATACATCTCTATAAATTATCTATGGAGCCGTACCATGTTTTTCAAATTCAAGCTTCTCCTCTTAATCTTTCTTTGAGTTTTTCCTGCCTGGTGTCAGTTGCTCCTTAGGAATTCTTCCAGAGTGTACTGCCGACTATGGTGATGCCTTTTCCTCATTCCTAGGGTGCACCCCCCCTCGGTAGGAATGCTGGTGAATCCCTGGCATCGCTGGAAGTAAAAGACGACCACCCATCGAATGCTACATTGTTCTTCTTCGAGTGCTTTCCTTTCTTCACAATGGATGTAGTATAAAAAAACAAATATATATACAATATTATTATTAAGACTTTCTTCCAAATCAACAATGACATCATCGCTATAACAAATGATGCGTAAACATTTAATGATCATTGGCTCTCTTTGACCAGCAAATAACTTTGTCCACATAAAGTCAATGGCGTCTATTAAATTATCCCTCTTTGTGCATGAATAGACAGTTACATCACAGCTAGACAATGCAATTCCCCTACTTGCTGCTCTGAGCGTGTGAAAGCTCAGAGAGCTTGGCCAGAGCGGAAACCTTTTGTGAGTCAGACAGAAGGAAAGAAAAACTTTTGCATTGATATACGTCACGTTGAAACTATTGCAGTTTGGGGGGTAATTAACCTAAATATACGTTTCATTTCAGTGGTTGAATTGCCCTAGATGTTGTGGAGTGTCAAGGCACTTCGAATGAAATCCGTGATAAGGGCTTGGCGCTGAAGGTGTACTCCTCATCAGATTCACTGCCCGAGACGTAAGGGAAGATAGCGGAGAAGCAGAGGATGAGGAGCATGTGGAATCGTCTTCCAGCTCTTCGTACTCGGCTTTAAAACACCCCAGTCATGGTTGACGCGGCTTTATCACAGGCCCCTAAAGAAGGTGAAAAGTAACAAATAAAACTTTAATATTGTGACACAGGGTGACAAAGGAACAAGTGGTTAAGACACCGTACAGAGCAGGATTCCTACAGACCGCCCCAGCTATAAACACATTCTATGGATGGAGAGACTCCGGGAATAAAATTCACATGGAATCCCATAGACTGTTCTGTTTGCCTGTACCTCTGTCTAGTAGCTGTGTGGGGAAGGATCATGGCTCATTATTGAGGGGATGTGTAAGCGTGATGAGCCGCTCGTCTGCGTGAGTCTCTGTTATTCACTGTCAGACGTGACTGATCGGAATGGTGAGGACAATGAGTTTGCTGGAGAGAGAATTGGGGCAACTTCCTTCCTACGTCAGCCAGACTATTCACAGTTGTCATGGTAGATGTGGGGAAATAGTAGGCAAGACACAGGATGTTGAGAGAATGACTGGAGGCAGTGGTTTTCCATAAAGGGTAAGCGAGTTATACAAACTCTTATTTAATTAGAACCATTGACGAGATGCTACTTGGAATCAGGAGTTTAAAGGGACAGGCTTCTAATCACATGTCTGCTATAGACACTAACAAGTCACTAGAGGTCAAACTAGGGGAAAAAGACTCTCTGACCCTGTAACGGATTTCACTAGAACCAGTATCATTTTTTTAACTATAATATATTTCCGCATTTATATAGCGCCACACATCTCCGTACGCTTTCAATGACATGTATACATTCACTCACCTGCCCCGAAGAGCTTACAATCTAAGCACATTTATTTGACACATACAACCTATCAGTATGTCTTTATGAGTGTGGGGGAAACCGGATGTGCCCGGAGGAAACCCACGCAGCACGGGGAGAACATAACAACTCCTTGCAGATGTGTCCAAGGGTGGAATCGAACTCAGACTACAGCGCTGCAAGTCATCAGCGATAACCACTGAGCCACCGTGATACCTCTTGGCTTCAAATTTGCAACCATTTGGTATAGTATATAGCCCTAGTATAAGGGTTAAAACCAATATAACCAAGGCAGAAAGATTATTATGGCTCGTTAGGCTCCAACGATCTGGTCCATATACATATAGTAATTCCCAGGTAACCGACCCAACGTTTCGGCACACTCTGACTTATCATAAAGATGTTTTCATGGTTGGTGTGCCCAGGAATTAGGGTACATATGTGGATCTAAAGGTGCAGGAAGGAACGATATGGAAATTGGAACATTGGTTTGGGGGATGTTCTGTAAGTAGCAGTGCGGTAGACAGGGCTCGTTCATTTCACAGTAAGCAGAACAGATTGTTAACTACGAAGTACGGCCAGGTTATGGGAATCTTCTCATCCGTGCCAGCTAAAATAAACGGTTTTGTTGAAAGCCAGAGAGGGCGATAGACATCACTGTTCTGGATCAATTCCCATTGGTCGGGTGATTGGCCAGACGCAAGCAGAGTAGCCCTTCCGCCTGTAAACCTTCACTATTAATATCCGGCGCACAGCAGAAGGAAATGTTTAACCCAGCGAAACGCGTCGGGCAGGCGATTAAAACTGCTGAGATGCACCGGAGTGAAGCCAGGAGCCGTTAATTATTTACGAGACTGTTATGCGAGACCAGCTGGGTTACTGCTCTTTCATTTAGTGGTAATTGTTTCAAAATACCCTCAATGACAGGAGGTTAAAGGCTACACCGGCAAAGGAGAAAATCTCAACCTAACAGGGAACTGCAAGATGCAGTACTACAACCTCCCAGCATTCTGCACAAACGAACAACTAACTGCAAACAGAGTTCATTCATTCACAGGCTGCACGTCTCTGCCTTATTCCACCTCTAATTATTAAATATATTCCATTTCTAATGAGATTTGTAATTGTGCTCATAAAAATTACCCCCCTGCCTATACGCAGACATAAACCGACACCCCCTACTGGTTAGTTAGAATAACAGCCACTAATTGCTGGTGACATGTTATAATATAATTATGATAATGTTTTTGTTAGATGTAACCAAACAAGAGCTGGTTGTACAGATTAAAATGAGTGTTAGTTAACCGCAGCCACAAGGCCACCAGAATTGTTGGACTGTCATTTTCGGTAGGAAGAAAAACCCCAAAACCCCAAGAAGCAGCCAAAGGCAACCAGACAAACACACAACCCTCTCTCGCAACAATCACCGTGTGTTGACATAGAGTTCCAATAGGGCACGTTAATGTACACAGTGCAAGGCTGAGCCAGGGAGGGATGTGCAAGCCTGCCAAGTACGAAAATATTTCTAACAATACGTCATCACACACATTGGCAGATAAACATCGGGTACCAGCTGTTATTACCGAACAAGAGCAGGAACATTCTGTAATGCTTCTCCCTTAAAGGGCAAACCCTCACCCAAAAATGCCTGTCAGAGTCCCTACAACTAGGGGCGGCCGTTCGCGGATCCGAACCCGGATCCGCCGCGGATTTATCCCGTTCGCGAACGGCGGATTGTCCGGATTTTCCGCCTTCTGAACCGCGGATTTCTCGTATTTTCGAAAATTTTCAAAATTACGAGGATTTCTCGTATTTCCGAGGATTTTTTTCATTTTAATGGGTCCGCCCAGATTTGACTTTTCGATTTTTCTCGAAATTCGCAGATCCTCGAGCGGACCGGATTTTGCGAAGTTCGGACATCTCTACCTACAACATGGCCAGGAATCTAGTTTTGTAAAATTCCATTTAGTTGGAAATATTTAGCACTGCAATACAAGAGACGGGATTTATCCCACCAACTGCTCGCCATTAGCGAGCCGTCGGCTAGGACAAATCATAGATTATAATGTATGACATAGCTAAGTGACAATTATAGATTATAATGTATGACATAGCTAAGTGACAATTATAGATTATAATGTATGACATAGCTAAGTAACGATTATAAGGCATCCATAAAAATATATCATACTAATTACCGTGGAACCATTTTGTATACGAGTTTATTGCCTTCCAATACAAATTACATCAATTGGAAAGTAAAATTAACTTTAGGCAGGAAAATAAAGACTGGCGTAGTTTGTGTTAAAGACCAACATTCCGTCACATACAGAAGGACCATTTAGATGTTATTTTTTTAAATAACCTGAAATAAAATAATCTGCCTTAATTGCCACTGCCAAAAAAGACATTCTGTTCTTGGCTCAAGTCACCTTACTCATCTATTTTAGTAAAAACAGCTTTTTAAAACAGTCAAACAGTCGATGGACCAAGTCCGCAGGAATTTCACGCTGGCCAGCTCTTACCAAGGGGAGGAAGGGGGGGGGGTGGTTAGGGAATTAAAGGAGCAGAGCATGTTTATATCAGGGCTAACAGATCTCAGGAGCCAGTAGCCAAGGATCCTACAAATTTGTCCCTGGTAACTTTTTACATATGGTGGCTCCGATTCAATATGTGTAATAAGCACACACAGGTCAATAATTCAGCCCAGATCAACCAAATATTGGTTTTGAAAGGTTTTCCTATTGAGAGTTGAATCCTTTTAAAAGAAAGAATCTGAACATTCCATTACCAATCTACAAATGAAGTAATTGCTCAGCTATAAATATAGTAATATTATTAGTCCCATGTCTATAAAGCACAGATCATGACCTAGTTGAGCGCTAATTATAGGTTATAATTTACAGCAGAGCCGTGCACACTGCATATATTACACCAGAGGTCCGATTTATAAAATAGTATCAATGTTTTACATGTAACCTCCCAGTCCTTAAAAAATAAAAATCCATCCTACAGATAATTACCCACAATTACAATGGTAATGATTTATAATGTGAGGAGCAGAAAAAGGTTTTATAGGCGGATTCATTTTCTATGTTCCCAAACCAAACGCCGATTAACCCAGGCCACTTTAATTGACCCCTTTATTACAAACCAGTTCACGGTATAGGCAAACTATTTCCCAGAGCCTCAAGATGTTGTGGGATTCAAATCAGATCAGCTGATTACAAATGTCAATATAGCCGATTGTTCCATAAAACATTTCTTGCACAATTAGTTTGCAAGCAATATTAGGGAAGTAAAAACTGCCCTAAATATTTTACCAAGACTTGTATAACCATAGACTGAGAATTAAAATTATGTTATCACTTTGCCTTTCTATGTTAAATGTATTTTCCATTCTTAGGTTTATCTTTAAAGTAGTCAGGGCCCCTTATACCTGCCCTCTACAGATTTATGGCCCGGGCATGCCCAGTGTGTACTTCATCCAATGGGGGGGGGGGGGGGAGAGATACTTGTTTAAACGAAGTTGACTTGGTGTATCAATTAACTACAGAATATAGAAACATAACAGCAGGTGTCAGTACAGTGTAGGAGAGATCTTTGAATTGCATAACACTCGAGTGAATTTTTGGTTTCTAAAAGCTGCCATACGGAGTTCCTTTCTGAAAGCAGGCCATCTGTTTACTCACATGTGCACTAATGTGACAGCCCAGGAACGCAAACACAGAGCTCCATAATAAGAGCAAATCTCAAGTTTTAAGCTTCTTGCGCAGTTAGCCCCGGGCTACTAGTCTTATGATTTCCCATTATGAATACACAGGGAGATGGCTGGAAGGCTCTGCCTCACCTTACATAGTAACAGCTGATCCTAAATGCAAAAAAAATATCTTTCTGTGCTAATGTGCATTGATTATTCACCCAAAGTCACAAAAACTTTACAGTACAGAAAGCAGGAACTGCCCCTCCCAAAAGCTCAGTAAGCTCTGACATGCTCAGTTAGATTACCCCAAGAAGAAAGAAACAACAATTCTCCAATTTTTTTCAGTTTTTTAACCAACAATTTATTTTAGCAAAATATCAAGTAGAAAGGCAATCATACATCATCTTCTGCCCTGGAAGTCAGGTAAAACGTAATAGCCAAAAAAGATGTCATATAAAACAGCAAGCACAACTCTAATGTATCTGCAATTATACTGGCTGGTTATTACAACCGAAATCTCTGCTGTCCCCAGGTTTTATCGTTTCACTACCCAAACATAACAAGATTCTAATTAACATTGGCCCTGACCAAAACGGTTTGGGCAGTGCCGGATAGAAAATCTCTCCAACAGCAACCTGTCAGTCTCATCTGATCCAGGTATTTTAAGCCATGTGTACACACAGCTGATTTAGCCCCTGAAATTCTAGCTGCAGGGGCTGTGTGTTTTAACAAGCAATCCGATCCAAGTTAAAAAGTGTGAGCTTATGTTCGCCAATTGTCTAGCCATTCTCGGAGAACATGCAATCACCATTCTGTGAATCAAAATTCCACTGAATGCAGTGAAAGCGGACAGTAAAGTGCAGGTAAATATGCGTTTTCCCACCCATTACCATCAGGTGTAGTGTGGCCTCAGCCTGAAGGTGGCCATACATACGATCCACGACAGGATTTACCCATTATCGTTCATGTGTATGGGCTTTTCCCGACCGACCGAGTGCCGATGAACGACCATATTCGCCACTACGTCGGTCGGGAAAAATGTGTATGGCCCCCTTTACTATATAACGATTGGTAGTCGATCGGTTGAAATTAAAGCAACGGCAGTGATTTACATAGTCCAAATAAACCACCATCCAACCCCACCAAAATAAGGGGGTCAATCTTATAATCTTACAATCTATAAACTCTTATCCATCAGCTGCCCCAAGCTCCAACGAGACTTCGTTATGATGTCACATATCTGAAGGAATTTTAAGCAGATGTAAAAGCAATAATAATAACAGGTCAGTCTGTACTGAGAGTCGCTGTTCTAATATAGGACGTTTAGCACCAGGAGCCCCTCCTACGTCCACGGGAAACATTCCGTATGACGGGATGGAGACTGGTGTTCATTTATAAGGCGGTTGCTAAAACAATGAGTTGCCTCTTGGCACAATTTCCAAGAACTGGAATCGTATCCACCGAGGACAAAGTGTAACAGGATAGATAGGAAACCGATCATGTAATTGAACAGGAGTGAGTGTTACTAGAGTTAAAGGACCGATTTTACATTCTAATAACATTACGGAATTCGAGTTAAAGGGTATCTACATTAGAAAGAATTTATAATTGCTCATTACTGGAAACTATCATTCATCCCAACTATCACATTATTTGTTGATCTGTCCCTTTATTTATTAGAAATCCAATCTGAACCATCTTAGATTTCAGCGTCAATCAAGTGCCTTATATCATAAACTCTTGTGTGCAGTTTTTTGACAGTTGGTATGTGGTGGAATTCCCTCCCCCAGTGCTGCCCATAGTGATACTGAGCATGCTTGCCCTCATAGTTGTCAGAGAGTCAGGATAAGGAATACTGGATTAAAGAAATGCAGCAAAACACACCAAGGGCTAGGGCGCGATTCTGAGTGTGTTTTGCTCTATGACAGCACTTCCAATGGAAGTGTTTCGATCTGTATTGCATGCGTGCACGGCTTTTTGCGTTTCAATTACACAGATGTGTCCAGGAGCGCTGTGCCCATAGCATATCAAGACGGCAGTGCATTGCCAAATACTGAATTCGCTGCCTAACCCTTAAAGTGCTGGTTATAATTCTATAAACCTTGGGGCATTGAAAGGGTTAAATAGCTGGTTACAAATAATAAAAGGGCCTTATCACTTGTATAAGGCACAGAACCAGCATTATTCTACCGGTATGGAGAACATAGGAGCGTCCCCTCCAGTGATAACAGAATTTCCCACAGAATACAATGCAAGGAAAGGAAATGGGGGATGGAACGAATGCAAGAAGGGGGGGTTGGGGTTGTGTTAATACAGAGGAGGAGATTGGCGTCTTGTAGTATCCAATGTAAAATATACATAGGGCCACTGGCCGCTGCGGAAATGCATTTAATGCCCTAAGTAAACAGATTGAATACAAGAGACTCGCTGAGCAAACACTGACACCAGCCAATGAACATGTTTATGGCAATAACATTAATGACAGGAGCGCCATTAACAAAATCCACCATAAAGATAAATTGCTGGTATCCATGTAAAGTCTACATATCAATTTCCACAACTAGGGGAATATAAATAGATCAAATAATCCAATGCAAATTCCTAACAAAGTTTAAATAAGTTAGAGCCTACCAACAATGGAACCGTAACACGACACCAGGATATTCAATACTAGATTTATCAGAAAATATCTTTTGCATGGCTCACTTCCTGCTAAGTGCATCTCCCAAGACAGGAAATAGAAAATGCAAAAAAATTTTTTTTTTTTTTAAATTGTCATAAATTTCTTCACATAGAAAGTCGGATTTTTTTAATGTTATATTTGGAACTGCAAGGTCAGCCGATACAACCCAAGGCATCCTAGGTACCAGCCTTTGATTTGCTGAAGGATGTCTGGGAAATGTAGTGAACTAGAATATCTAATTCTATAAACATAAAATTGTAAGTTTGCTTTTTGAAAAAGAAAAAGTGGAGCTGCCACACATATTTCACAAGTGTGAAGGAATGTTTACACTCCCTCTGGCTAGTCCCGCCACTCCACAGGGGCACCCTACAATTCACCTCCTGTGCAGTGTACACATTCTATTCATAGTAGTATCATTATTAATCAGCTTATAACATAAAGCCATAACATTCCTTTAAGTTTTGCAGTGCATTGTGGATAGCCTGAGCATGTGAATTCCACAGTTTTTTCCCCCTGAAAGGGTTAATGGCTATTACCCTTTACTATACTTTCTCATGCATCCACTCAGACTGCAGCAACAAATATCCAGAATGCACTTTGTAAGATGCCAGCAGGAGGCGGGGCTTGGAGGGGAATGGAGATGCCATACCGATGGTGTAAATCAAACAAACTTTCCAAGGAAAAGTAGTTATGACTCACCAAGCGCGTCACCAATTCACATTTTCCTACATCCATAACCCAGTGACGTATCATGGCTATGGACACACGTGGGGCTGTGTTAATCACTAGGACAAACAGGTTGAAATGAATCAGGTTTTTCCCCATCATGGTACAACTACAACATCTGCACAGAGGGGAATCTGGGGTGGGGGGAGACATTGTGCAAAGTTCCATAGTCTATAAGGTTCACCTGCAGCTCCTTGTTTTGGTGAACTACAATTCCAGAAGCCCCAGGAGAGAGCGCGGGGGGGGGTGTGTCTCAAAACCTTCCAAACAACAGAGAACTACAAAGATCAAGCATACACAGAAATTAAAGGAGAACTAAAAGCGATTATACATTTCCCCCCCCCCAAAAAAAAGTACCTGGTGCAGAGAGGTAGGTTTGGAACTTTCACCTCCCAATATTGTTTATATGAGAAGCCCACCATGAAGAAAACTGCTTCTGCCAGTCTGAGTGCTTCAGTCCTATCTTTAATACAGGAAGGCCCAGGACATTAAAGTTGCCCTGCATCATGTACTTACCCTCTACCTATCCGCGAATATTGATTGAATTCGTGAATCGGCCGGAGGGTAAGTACTAATGCATGGGCACCTTAACTTGATAAAAGTTTTTATCGTTAAAAATGGTGCTACTTTTTGCCCCAACCAATCACATATGATTTAACATTTGAAAGCTAACATCTGATTGGAATGGGGCACAATTAACACCATTTTTAACCATTAAGAACTTTTATGAATAACCCTGTTTATGTAGTACCTCCTCATTGAAACATATTGGGAGGTAGAAATAATAACTTCTACCTCCTAGCCCCAGGTATTTTTCATTTTTAAAAGTACATTTTATAGTAGTTATCTTCAATATACCAAGTGATAATAAACCAGACCATTAATATCCAGTGATAATAAATCAAGACCATTAATATCCAGTGATAATAAACCATTATCCCATGATAATAAACCATACCATTAACATCCAGTGATAATAAATCATAGACCATTAATATCCAGTGATAATAAACCATTAATCCCCCAGTGATAATAAACCATACCATTAACATCCAGTGTAATACATCATAGACCATTATATCCAGTGATAATAAACCATTAATACCCAGTCATAATAAACCATACCATTAATATCCAGTGATAATAAATCATAGACCATTAATATCCGGTGATATAAACCATAATACCCAGTCATAATAAACCATACCATTAATATCCAGTGATAATAACCATTAATACCCAGTCATAATAAACCAAACCATTATATCCAGTGATATAAACCATTAATACCCATAATTATAAACCATTAATACCCAGTGATAATAACTATAGACCATTAAATCCAGTGATAATAAACCATTATATCCAGTGATAATAAACCAGACCATTAATATCCGGTGATAATAACCATTAATACCCAGTGGATAATAAACCATTAATACCCCATTGATAATAACCATTAATACCCAGTGATGTAAAACCATTAATCCCCAGTGAATATAAACCATTAATACCCAGTGATAATAAACTCCAATAATAACCAGTGATAATAAACTCCAATAATAACCAAGTGATAATAAACCATAATACTCCGTGATATAAACCTTAATACCCTGTGATAACAAACCAATATAACCCAGTGATAATAAACTATTAATACCATTGATAATAACTCCAATAATAACCCAGATCCATGGATGAACACAATCCCCGGAAATCCCAATGTAATAAATGATCAACCTGCAGAATTGAAACATTGTTGGCAAAAGTTTTTAAAGCGCCAAACTCTATCTGCCCACGGTTTCCCCGCCTGCAACACTAGAGGCCGCGCTGCGCTCGCTCACCAACACTGGCTGCCCAGACTGCACGGTATATCAGTCACTGACGGAGCTTCCTTTGTAATCCAGTCACTTTCAGTTCATTCCCTATGACAGGCGCCCCCAGCACGGAATCGCCCGTCTACCCTTTAGCAGGACACGCCTCCCTCGTCTACCCCTCCAGCTGATGGCCCACCTTGCCTCTGGTCCTCCTGCTGATCGGGCGCTGTGCAGCAGCGCTATCCCCTTCTCATAGCCCGGCACGTCCTGCTCCCTGCCTGCTCCCCCGGCTCTGTCTCCTCTTCACCAGGAGCTCAGTGGAAAACTCCTGAGCTGGTGACGCAGGCGGTGAGCAAGGGAACCAGAACAGCCCACCCCAGCCAGTCAGGGGGCGGCCCAGCCCAGCCAGTCATAGGGCCGGGCCCGCTCTGCCTTCCACCCTCCCTCCTCCTCCACTCACTGCTTCCTGCTCTCCTTCATTCACAGCCGCAGGTGGCAGCTGCTATCCCTCCTCCAGGTCACAGGGACCTGCATATACCTTACCCCCCCTTAGTTAGCAGCCTGGGGCTGGGGGTGTAGCCGGACATTGACTCCAACACTCAGCACTGCAACAGGAAAGCTGCCTAATGATTCATTACGGGGACATATTAATACATCCTAGTGGCGCACAGAGCTTGCAATCTGATCGTTCCTGTATGTATTAAAAGCTGGTACACACGATGCAATAATTTGGACATTTCAGTGTCGGGCGAATTATTGTATGGCGGCTTTTTGAGGCCTTGACCGATCGCCGAACTAAAAAAAAAACACAAATCGGACGATAGTCCTTCTCCTGGCCCGACTGGCCGAAAGCTTCGAACCGTCGTCAGGAGGAGAGATTGTATAGTGTGTACCTAGATTTAGATGGGACAGCTTGGTAATTATCTGTTGTTTCGTGTGTGTATGGGGGGGTCACTCATGATCTTTCTGTCTATATAAAGGCCACACTGCAACATGTGCGATTCTGGGCGCTTTGCGCAGTTTGTTATTTACCGTTGTGGAAACGACACGGTGCGCAGGAATATTTGCGTTCCCCGCGATTTCATTGTATTTCAAACCACATGCGCAAACCGAGAAAATCGCGGTAGTGGAGCGTAGCCCTAAGACAGAATGATCATATGATCAAGGGGCTCATACACATACAATTCTCTTCCACATCGTACAATTGTTGGATTGTGTATCGGCTTAAAAAAAAAAGATCAGACCAAGTACGATCTGTCCATGTATGGTCTGCATTTGGTCCCATAGATTCTACAATCTGAATTGTACGGCGGAAAAAAAATAGAAACTGGCACAATAGAAAAAAATTCATATGATCGACGCCCATCGTCTATACACGATCTACGATTGTACGATATTGCATGTAGCAATATTATAACGACCAAGTTGAATCGTAGGGCCCCTTTAGACATTAAGGAGAACTTTTAACTTCACTAACAACCCTTCCAGTAGTTACATTCTGACATAACCTACCACATTGTCATGTGTTAGCACCATGTCAGAAATAAACGCCTGCCATATCTTTTTTTGTCGTCACCAAAATGAAAGATGGGGTGCAACAAGGCTCGGTGGGATTGTCCAATAACAATCGTACGTGATAAGTGCTAGCAGTTTATTGATTGAAAATCAAATCGGACAGGATGATAGATCCCATTGGTCCCTAGAGCAAAGCCGCGTACATGCCATGTAGTGCTTCTCACATTAGTCCAAGTGGTACATTTATCACTAATTCCAGATTTTCAAATCAGGACATTATCGATCAATTGTTAATAACAGTGCCCCATATACAATTGGCCGTGGCTCAGCATTGCTCAGTGTGGTGATCCAGAGAGCACGCTTATTCCAACTGGTACTGCATATCTCTCAGGGGAGAGAGAAAGTGAAATTGAAAACAGATGGTAATGCAGGGATTCCAGCCGTGAAACACAAGTGTATTTTCTGCTTAGGAATTAAATTTAAAAGTCAAGCATGCATCATTCTAATTAGCAAACTGGCTTTGTAAGGGCTAGGGCACACTAGCGTGTGCGCTCACTCCCTCGTGTTTTCAAATCTATTTAAGCTAGAAAGGCAGGAGCCGTGCATTTTCATTGTGGGGGGCCACATGCATCGCTGCTCTGTGACTGTAATCTTGTTTTTGCAAACGCCCACGCGGTTCATCATCTTTTTGGAATCGCAGGCCTTCCGATGACAAAAATTGCGCTCACAAGAGTATACGCGTGAAACAAACCGCCTAAGGTTCCATACACACTTTGACGGGCACACCACGATCCTTTGACAACGAGCGGCTAGCAAGCAGACGTATTAAATAATCACAAGTGTGTGGACTTTAAATTATTCAGGGCATTATTCATTGTTTTCTGCCGGTGTGGACACTAGCGACGCCTGATATATTGACGTTAATCACACCCTGCTCATTCGTAGGGGTTGTGTCTGTAGTGTGTGTGTACGAAACATGTTTTGGGATGGGGAAGTTTGGAACTTCCCCTCCCCCATTACATGTTGTCAAACAAGCACCTAAAAGCTTTTCAACAGAAAAGTAAGTGTGAACCAGCTTAAACAGAACTAAGATTCAATATCACTTAACTAACTTAAAGGATAAACTATAATTGTTAAAATTTTACTTTGAAAATGAGAGTACCTGGGGCAGGGAGGTCGGATTGATTAATCCCACTCACAATATAATTTTGTGAGGAGCTACATGCATGGTTTAGTTTTCCGGGTTGTTCATGGACTAGCCTCTAGTTAAAGAAGGGCTGAAGCCATAGGAAGGCTGGCACGAATCAGTCTTCTTTGGGCCTGGTGCTCCTCAAGAAACAATTTTAGGATATAATTTACAGTCCTCTCTCCCTGTCCCAAGTACTTTTATTTTAACTGTTTTATATTACACACAATAGTTATCCTTTAAGTCAATTTTATCACTTATTGGTTCCTACTAAGCCTGGTAAATGCCTTCCCCTGTCAATGGCTGTTCCCCAGAGTGGGCCCCTTTGTAGTCGGGGTCCAAGAAGAGCTCCATGTTTTTCCGTTTGATAGATCTGTCCCATGTGACAATACCAATGCAACTCGGTAATAGAAAATGTCCATAAGGATCAGTAAAGATAATCCGTAAGAGGAAATATAAGCATGATTTTTTTAAATGAACTAAACATAATCTGTTAAAAGATGGTGCAATTTTTTCCTTTCCAACCAATCAATCTTACTTACATTTTTAACAATAGAACTTTTATTAAATAACCCTGCATGTTTATGAAGAAAACATTCCTTAAGATTGAGATGTTCGTCTAGAAACCATAGTTAAAATGGTGTGTATTAGAATTATTTCCATCTTCTCATGGTCCTTAGCGTGACTTTTTAATATTTTCCACATAGGATGAAGAGAACTATCAAGAAATGTCCCTATTCAATTAACAACTAAAATTTAAAAAAGCCACTATTTCAACATTATCTGGTGTATTCAATTAGATCCAACTGGACTTGAAGTTTAGTTCTTGAAGACCGTTTCGCTAGTCATACCGACTGGTTTTCTCATTCTGAATTGAGAGATCGAGTTGGATGAACTAGCAAAAGCTCTTCAAGGACTAAACTTCAAGTCAGTTGATCTAACTGAATACACAGATATATCATGACCTGGATGAATGAATATTACAGATATACCATGACCTGGTGGATGAATATTTACAGATATACCGTGACCTGGATGAAGGAATATTACAGATATCCATGACCTGGGTGATGAATATTACAGATATACCCATGACCCTGGATGAATGAATATTACAGATAACCATGACCTGATTGATGATATTCAGATATACCATGACCTGGATGGGATAAATATTACGAATTACCGTGACCTGGATGAATGAATATTCGAATATTACCATGACCTTGAGATGATATACGATATACCATGAACCTGGATGAATGGATATTACAGATATACCATAACCTGGATGAATGAATATTACAGTATCCATGACCTGGATGAATGAATATTACCGATTATACCATGAACCTGGGAGGATGAAATATGTACAGATATCACCATGACCCTAGATGGATGAATATTACGATATACCATGACCTGGAATGAATGAAATATTACAGATAGAACCGGTGACCGGAAAAATGATATTCCAGATATACCATGACCTGGATGATGAATATTACAGATATACCATGACCTGGATGGATGGAATATTAACAGATATACCTACTGGATGAATGAATATTACAGATAACCATGACCTGGATGGATTGAATATTACAGATATACCATGACCTGGATGGATGGAATATTACAGACATACCTGACTGGCTGAATGAATATTACAGAAGACGTGACCGGAAAAAAATGAATATTCACAGATATACCATGACCTGGATGAATGAATATTACAGATATCCTGACCGGTGGATGATATTCAGATATACTGTGACCTGGATGAATGAATATTACAGATATACCATGACCTGGTATGGTATGAATTTACAGATAGGAGGACCTGGAAAAATGAATATTAACAGATTATCCATGAACCGGATGGAATGAATATTAACGATATACCATGGACCTGGATGAATGAATACTACAGATATACCATGACCGGATGGATTGAATATTACAGATATAGTGACCTTGGATGAATGAATTAACAGATATACCGTGACCGGAATGGATGAATATACAGATATACCGTGACTACTGGATGCTAAATATTACAGTATATAACCGTGACTGGATGACTGGAATATTACAGATATACGTGACCGGTGGATGAATGTACATATTACAGAGATACCGTGACCTGATGGTATGAATATACGATAATACCGTGGAACCTGATGGATGAATATTACAGATATACCGTGACCTGGATGAAGAATATTACAGATATACCGTGACCTGGATGTAATGAATTATTCAGATATAACCGTGACCTGGAATGATATTACAGTATTACCGTGACCTGGATGAATGAATATGACAGATATAACGTGACCTGGATGGTGATATTACAGATATACCATGACCTGGATGATGAATATTACAGATATACAGTGACCTGGACCTGAATGAATTATGTTAAGATATACCGTTACCTGGATGGTATTGAAATATTACAGTATACCGTGACCGATGGATGATTTAAAGATAATACCGTGACCCTGGATGGCATAATATTACAGATATACCGTGACCCTGGATGGATGAATATTACAGATTAAGTACGGAACTGGATGGAGTAATATTACAGATAAACCGATTCCTGGATAATATTTCCGATATACCATGCCTGGATGAATGAGATATTACAGATATACGGACCTGGATGGATGAATATAACAGATATACGTGATCTGTCGGACTGAATGAATATTACAATATACCATGACCGGATGATGAATACTACACGATCTATCGTGACCTGGATGGATGAGATATACAGATATACCGTTACCCTAGATGAAATTTACAGTATACAGTGACCTGGATGAATGAATATTACAGATTATACATGAGCCTGATGAATTAATTACAGATATACCACTGACCTGGATGAATAATATTATCCAGATAGACCGTGAACCTTGAAAAATAATATTACAGATATACCGTGACCTGGACGGATGAATATTACAGAATGATACCGCCGGACGTGGCCGAATGAATTTAAGATTATACCGTGACCTGGACTGAATGAATATTACAGATATACCGTGACCTGGACGGATGATTACAGATATCCGTGACTGGACGGATGAATATTACAGAGATACACGTGAACTGGATGGATGAATATTACAGATTACCGTTGACCTGGATGTAGAATATTACAGATTATACCGTGACCTGGAGTGGATGAATTGTTACAGATATACCGTGACCTGGATGGATGATATGAATATTACAGATATACCGTGCCTGGATGAATGTAAACGATAACCACTGGATAATGAATCAGAACGTGACCTGGATGAATGAATATTACAGATATACGCGTTGACCTATGATGAAAGAATACCGGACGATGAATAATGATTACATTCCGTGTACCTGGATGAATGAATATTACAGAAATACCGTTACCCTGGATAAATATTTTCAGATAATCCATGACCTGGGATGAATGAATATTACAGATATACCGTACTGGATGGATGATATTACAGATATACCGTGTCTGGATGAATGAATTTACAGTATACCGTGACCTGGATGAATGAATACTACGATATCGTGACCTGTGAGGATGAATATTACAGATAAACCGATACCTGGATGAATTTAATTAACAGATATCCGTGACCTGGATGGAAGAATATTACGATATATTACATGACCTGGATGATGAATATTACAGATACCAATGACCTGGATGAATGAAATATTACAGATAGACACGTGACCTTGAAAAATGAATATACAGATATCCTGACCTGTACATGGATGAATATTACATATATCAACAGTGACCTGGACGAATGAATTTAAACAGATATTACCCGGACCTGGACGAATGAATATTACATATATACCGTGACTGGACGGATGAATATTACAGATATACCGTGACCTGGACGACATGAATATTACAGATATACCTTGACCTGATTAATGATATTATACAGATATACCGTGACCTGGCGTGACATGAAATATACAGATATACCGTGACCTGATGAATGAATATTACAGATATACCGTGACCTGGATGGATGAATATTACAGAGATACCGTGACCTGGATGGATAAATTACACATATACCGTACCGGATGGATGATGAATATTGAGATATACCGTGACGGATGAATGAATATCACAGTATTTACGTGACCTGGATGAATGATATTAGCAGATATACGTGACCTGGATGAGTGAATATTACAGATATACCGTGACCGTGGATGAATAAAATATTCAGATTATACCGTGACCTGGATGACTGAAGATAATATTACAGATAACCATGACCTGGATGGATGAATGCATATTACAGATATACCCGTTACCTGGATGAATGAATATTACAATCGTTACCGGTTATCGACCTACCGTGATCCTGGAGAAATGAATTACAGATAGTACCGTGACCTGATGAAGATTCAGGTACGTGACGATATGATACAGATATACAGTGAACCTGGATTAATGAATATACAGATATACCGTTGGACTGGATGGATGAATATTACAGCATATACGTGTGACCCTGATGGATGAATATACAGACTATACCGTGACCTGGATGGAGTAATATACAGTATACCGTGCCTGGTGGATGAATATTCCAGAGATATCCGTGAACTGGATGGACTGAATCTTACAGATATACCGTTCCCTGGAGTAAACTATTTCCGATATACCATACCTGGATGATGAATATTACTATATACGTGACTGGATGGATGAATATTACAGATATACCGTGACGGGCGAATGAATGAATATTACAGATTATACATGTACATGGATGACATGAATACTCCAGATATTATCGGACCTGGATGGTGAATATTACAGATATTACCGTTACCTAGATGATATTAAGATATACGTGACCTGGATGAATGAATATTACAGAATTAACCATGACTGGATGAACTGAATATTACGATAACCGATGACCTGGATGAATGGATATTACAGATAGACCGTGACACCTTTAACAATGCAATATTACAGATTATACCGTGACATGGGACGGATGAATATTACAGATTACACGTTACCTGGCCGAATGACATATTACAGATATACCGTGACTGGACGAATATCGAATCACGTGTGACGATATTACAGATATAACCGTGACTGGACGGATGAATATTACAGAAGTCATTGATATACACCGTGACTGGACGTATGAATATTACAGATATACCGTGCTGAGGACTACCGGATTACGGACCTGGATTATAATTACAGATACTACCGTGACCTGGATGGATATGATATTACAGAATACCGTGACCGGGATGGATTGAATGAATATTACAGATATACGTGACCTGGATGAAGAATATTACAGATTATACCGTGCCTGAGAAGAATAGACCTGCCTGATGAATGAAATATTAACAGATTATACCGGGACCTGGATGAATGGAATATTACAATTACCGTGACCTGGATTGAATGAATTATTAAGACAATACCGTTACCTGGATTATAAATACTTTCAGATATACCAGACCCCTGGATGAATGAATATTTACAAGATGATACCGTGACCTGGATGGATGATATTACAGATATACCGTGATCTGGATATGAGATGATATTACAGATATACCGTGACCTGGATGAATGAATACTACAGAATATATGTGACCTGGATGGATGATAATTACGATAATACCGATACCGGATGAATAGTACAGATATACCGTTAACTGGATGAATGAATATACAGATATACCATGACCCTGGAGAATGATATTACAGATATTAACCCATGACCTGGATGAATGAATATTACAGATAGACCAGTGACCTTGAAACATGAGAATATTACAGATATACCCGTGACCTGGACGGATGAATATTACAGATATAACGTGACCGGACGAATGAATAAATTACCATATACGCGTGACCTGGACGAATTAATTATTACAGATATACCTGTGACTGGACGGATGAATATTCCAGATATACCGTGACCTCGGCGGATGAAATTACAGATATACCGGTGACCTGATGAATGAATATACAGATATACCTATGACCTGGAAGAATGAATATTACGATATACCGTGCTTGATGAATGAATGACAGATATACACGTTGACCTGGATGGATGAATTATTACAGATAACCCGGACTGGAAGGATGAAGTATTACACATATTCCGTGGGTGAGGGTTGACCTGGATGGATGAAGAATATTACAGATATACCGGACATGGATAATGAATATCACAGATATACCGTGACCTGGATGATAGTGAATATTACAGATATATCGTGACCTGGATGAATGAATATTAGAGATATACCGTGACCTGGATGAATAAATATTAAAGATTATACCGTGACTGGATGAATAAATAGTTCCAGATATACAGACCTGGATGATGAATTGATAATACAGATATACCGTGACCTGGATGAATGAAAGATATACGTGATGAATGATATAGGATACCGTGACCTGGATGAATGAATATTAACAGATTAACCGTGTACCCTGGATGACTGAATATTACAGATATACCGTGACCACTGATGAATGAATATTACAGATCATACCGTGACCTGGATCAAGATCATTACAGAATACCGTGACCTTGGATGAATGAATATTACAGATATACCGTGACCGTAATGATACATATACCGTGACTGTGAATTCAAATATTACAGATATACCGTGACCTGGATGAATGAATATTACGATATACCGTGACCTGGATGAATGAATATTACAGAACTACCGTGACCTGGATGAATGAATATTACAGATATACCGTGACCTGGATGAATAAAGTATTACACCGATATACACGTGACCTGATTGAATAAATTTACAGATATACCATGACCTGGATGGATGGAATGATTTACAGATAACCGTGACCGGATGAAATGAAATATATTACAGATATAACCGCGTGACCTGGATAATGAATATTACCGATATACCGTGACCTGGATGAATGAATATACAGAACTACCGTGACCTGGATGGAATGAATAGTTACAGATATACCGTGGACCTGGATGATGCAATATTAAGATATACGTAGACCGGGATGAATAAATATTACAGATATACCGTGACCTGGATGAATGAATTACAGAGATACCGTGGACCTGGTGAATAATATTACAATATACCGTGACTGGATGAATGATGACTTACAAATATACCGTGACCCTGATGAATGAATGATTACAGATATACGCTGACCTGGAATTGAATAATATACAGATATACCGTTACATGAAGAATGAATATTACAGATATACCGTGACCTGGAATGAAGAATATTAACAGATATACCGTGACCTGGATGAATGAGAACCTTCCACAAGCACTTATTTGAACGTTACATAATCTTGACTTACATAGTCCCCGTTTAATATCAGACGACTTGGTGAAATAGTTCTGTTGCAGGATTTGTCGAGATAATCAGTAATTTTACATTTAAAGTATCATTTTCTTATCTCGTCTCTTTATCATTGGAACAATGTAATTTACATGGTTGTGGGATAATCATTGTGATCGGTATATAAAAATAACCACTGTATTACTGGTAAACATTCGGCACTGTCAGCCAACAATCCTCCTTATCTCTATTGGTGTTTTTGGAAATTGCCATATTTGGTTTTGAACACTGAATGAAGAACTTTTATTAGTATTATAAGAGACTCCCTGCTTTAATCATTAGGTGTAATTGAGAATGCAGAAACATTCCTTGCTCATTTTATTTTTTAATAGAAGGAAGTTGGTAGTAATTAATAACTCTCGCTTTGCCTCATACTTGACATTCCCCAGCAGGCAGGAGTGTGGGGGATGGGCCAGAATGTAGGAAGTTCAGATTCATAGCACTCAGTTATTCGAGTGACCCACCTGGCTGCTCCACACCGTGCACTGATGAGGTTCCAAAAGGTGGGGTGCAATTTTTTTTCTTTTTTTTTAAAATGGGGTTTCAAACTCAAATACAGACAATCCACATCAGGACACAGGTCACTGTATATATTGGGACGTGCCGTGTAAAAAATTTTTGTATAATTTCAAGTATCCAATTATAGTATCCCTGTCAATCGTATTATATTATAGTGGATATGCACCCCCAACTGTAAATTTAAAGGATAAAGTCCCGGGAGTTCTGTGACCATTAAAATACGAGCCGCAGTTCCTCCCATAGAAAATTCACAACAGGGGTAGGTTATATAATAATTACGTTGGGGGTGCATTACCACTATATATAGCCATTACTTGATAAATTGGGGAGGCAAACTCATTTTAAGGTTCCAGGATGTACAGAACTTTTCCTCTGATTCGTCATGGCTGTAGCCCAACATCAGTTCTGGTTGAGGACTTTATGGGATCCTCTCCTAATGATTTCGGGTACTATAAAGTCCAGAGAAAATTAACTAAAGTAAAGCTCTGTACATACTGTTTAGATGATTGTCAGCAATAATCAGCCATGGCATTAGGTGTAGTATTTCCAACCTATATTGTTTAAAGCGATCTGTCAGCTGAATTGCTAAACGCATGCAGGACGCCCCATAGCTTTCATTCATTCCCTCTCTCATATCGTAGACACAGAGTGGATACTCGGCTACTCCAAGCAACCTGTCTTTATGGGAACAATGGATAACGGATTGGTAAGCCATACACTTGTTAGATAGATAATTTGAACATTTCAATGGCCAAATGAATATTTTTTAAAATCTATCTACATTTATGGCCATCTCCATCCTCAAACTAAAAAAGGACAGTCCACCCCCACAAACTAAAATTATACACTTACTGGCCACTATCAAAATTAGTTTAAAACAAGCCCTTACCTACATTCCTCTGCAAAATTGTTCCCATGGCTGTGCCCTCCCAAAGTCCAGGACTGCGTGATAGGAGCAGTGTGTGACTCATGCTGTTCCTGAGACTTCCTCAACCTCGTCCAAGGTTTGAAGGCACCTCAGTGCAGCGCCCTCCCCTCTCCTCTCTCCCTCTCCCTCTCTCTTCCCGTTTTTCTCTCCCTCCCACTAACATTTAAACCCTTTGGATGCGGTAGGGCATGCTCACCTCAGCCCAACCACAATTAACTATATTGTTAGAAATCCCCCAATCCTTACTTACCAACTTCCCTCTATCCTCCGCTATTTAGGAAACTCCCGGCAGCCCGCGACCGTGTTGCCGGTCCCGCCGCCCCTGTTTGCAATTCCCATGCAGGCCGAGGGCCGGAACATCGTGCGAGCGGAGGAGAGGGCAGGTGTAAGTAAGAATCGGGGACGTTTACTAACAATTATATTAATGCGGTTGGGGCCAGTTGGGGCTGGAGCATGCCCTACTCATATCAAAAGTTTTTGTAAGGGTTGGACACTGCCCTTTAAGCTATCACCCCAGAAAAAACCAGGGATGCAGAGTTTTAATAATGTCAGAGTGCGGGTAAGTTTGTTACTTAGGACGATGTCAGCATTTTTAGCCTAGGTTTGTGGGGTGGTTTTAGTAAGTTGTGGGGGGGAATATGACTCTTAAATCACATTACTGGGTACTTAAGCTGGGTACCACATAACGCTATAAAGCCCGTAAAACCGTCGGATCTGATGGTATCAGGCTTTATGTGAGGTGTGTACCTCGTTTCTTGTTTCCCGAACGAATCGATGCCCGTCGCGTCCGCCGAACGATCGGGTCGGCGGAAAGTCCGAAAATTTCATCGGCCGCGCTAGTCTCCCTATAGAGGAGTCTAGCGGTGGGCCGATGGAAACACCCGTCCGAGCGTTCTCCTATGACTGTTCATATGAATGTGTATATGATGTGGTGTATGCAGATCTTGCGATCCATCGTCATCTTTTCACTGATCTGTACTGTGTGCATTTCTTTCACCTCTGGTCTGTTGAGGACCTCCTTATAGGTTGCATTTGACTGTGTAGTCCATTTGTAGGAGGATAACAGGTTATAAAGACCAATTAGACTGTTGTGTTTGAGTGATTTATTTGAAGAGTTGATATATAGTAGAATTTGGTTGTGATCTGACAGGTGTGATTGGGGAGTGACTTTGAAGGCACCTATATTTGAAAAGTCCATGTCTGTAATGGCGTAGTCTACCACACTACTGCCCACGTGGGAATTTAGGGTGTATCTCCCAAAGGAGTCTCCCTTGGTTCTTCCATTTATTATGTGAATGAATATTCAGCCTAGGACTTCATTCATCCAGGAAAGACCTGGATGAATGAATATTGCAGATATACCATGACCTGGATGAATGAATATTACAGATATACCATGACCTGGATGGATGAATATTACAGATATAGCGTGACCTGGATGAAGGAATATTACAGATATACCGTGACCTGGATGAATGAATATTACAGATATACCATGACCTGGATGGATGAATATTACAGATATACCGTGACCTGGATGGAGGAATATTACAGATATAGCGTGACCTGGATGAATAAATATTACAGATATACCGTGACCTGGATGGATGAATATTACAGATATACCGTGACCTGGATGGCACATACTTGTGTGTCGTTGTAAAGACGATACGTCCCTTCCTATTAGTACAAAACCTTATACCTAATACTCTACCCATATGTCTGTATAACATTCAGTAACAACACGTACCATATATTGGAGATGTATAAAACAACGTCCAACATCTAGTACAAACTTATATACCCCTACCCTATGCTGTCTACCGTTTACCTAGAACATAGTATTGTAGGTTGTATAGAATACTCCATCTAGTCCAACCTTTATTACCCAACCAGGTCGTAAACAGTTTCACAGTAACTTAGTATTGGTTGGTTAGAACATTCACAGTACAATCCTCTTTAAATACCTAACCTTTATTCCCTTCACCCATAATGTCGTATAATAGTTACATAGTCAAGTATGGAGTTGTTTAAAGACATACATCCATCTAGTCCAACCTTTATAACCCTACCCTATGTCTGTAATAACAGTTACATAGAAACATGTTTGGAGGTTGTTAAATAAAGACATACACTCCTCTAGTCCAACTTATTATATACCCACCCATAATGTCTGTCTAACAGTTTACTAGTAACATAGATTATTGGAGTTGTAAAAGACATCCATCCACTAGTCCAACCTTTATCCCTACCCATAATGTCTGTATAACAGTTACAACAGTACATAGTATTGGGTTGTTGTATAAGCCATACATCCATTTACGGTTAACAACCTTTATACCCTAACCCATAATTGTCTGTATAACAGTTCACATAACATAGTATTGGAGGATGTATAAAGACATACGTCCTTCTAGTCCAACCTTTATACCCTACCCTAATGTCCTGTAAACAGTTACACAGTATCACATAGTATTGGAGGATGTATAAAGACATACGTCCATCTAATCCAACCTTTATACCCTACCCATGATGTCTTCTACAGCTTTACATAGTAACATAGTATTGGAGGTTGTATAAAAGACATACGTCTATATCTAGTCCAACCTTTATACCCTACCATAATCTGTTAACAGTTACATAGTAAACATAGTATTGGGAGGATGTATAAAGACATACGTTCCATCTACAACTCCTTTATACCCTACCCATAGTCTGTATACAGTATCATAGTCATATATTGGAGGGTTGTATAAACACATACGTCCATCTGTGCCAACCTTTATACCCTACCCTAATGTTGTATAACAGTTTACATATAACATAGTATTGGAGTTGTATAAAGACATACGTCCATCTAGTCCAAACCTTTATAACCTACCCATAATGTCTGTATAACAGTTACATAGTAACATGTATTGGGTTGTATAAAGACATACGTCATCTAGTCCAACCTTTATATCCCTACCCATAATGTCTGTATAACATTACATAGTAACATAGTATTGGAGGTTGTATAAAGACATCCATCCCTAGTCCAACTTTATACCCTACCCATAATGTCTGTATAACAGTTGCATAAAACATAGGATTGGAGGTTGTAATAAAGACATACGTCCATCTAGTAACAACCTTTATACCTAACCCATAATGTCTGTCTAACAGTTACATAGTAACTAGTATTGAGGTTGTATAAGAACATATGTCCATCTGTCCAACCTTTATACCCTACCATAATGTCTGTATAACAGTTTACATAGTAACAAGTATTGGAGGTTTGTAAAGACATACGTCCATCTAGTCCAAACCTTTATACCCTACCCATAATGTCTGTCTGTATAACAGTTACATAGTAACATAGTATTGGAGGTTGTTAAAAGACATACGTCCATCTAGTCCAACCCTTTATACCCTACCCATAATGTCTGTCTAACAGTTACATAGTAACATAGTATTGGAGGTTTATATAGAACATACTCCATCTAGTCCAAACCTTATACCCTACCCATAATGTCTGTCTGGTATAACAGTTACCCACAGTATTAACCAAGAAAATGCTCTAAAAAATTTGAATACAAAATCGATGGGACAGTAAGAAATTAATTTTTAATAAACAATAGCGTCATAGCAGTAAGATATAAATGGGTGATATAGAGATATGAAATCTTAGTTGGGTCCTCAAACTCATTCTGTGGGGCCCCAATACCCCAGTCGACACTGATCGGACAATGTTTATAACAACTTGTTTCTCTATCTGTGTGTGTTTTCAGTGTGGGTGAAGATCCACGGGACAGGCAGGGGAGTTCTCAGCTGACTGAATACTTTATATAAATAGGATTTGGGCTACAAGCTCTTTCTCTACGTCCATGTGTAGACTGCTTTGAATGAACTTTTATCGTTTTTTTTTTTTTTTTGGAGATCCCGGACTGACTTTTAGAAGGCGCACTTTGGACTAGGACCCTTATGGTTCCTTAAACATGGGACCCTACTGGGTACCTGCATCTTAAGGATAAAGGACATACCTTTGAAGATTGGTAATGTTAAACTGACTGGCGAAGGACCGTGACTGGTACAAGAGAGGTTGTTAAGGAGGCCATTTATGTGAAAATAAGAAACCAAGCCTAAATAGAGGTGGGGGGTTCACACCAACTGTCTGCCATGTACAATGCTGTTTTAACACCTTACTCTGGGCGTTCCTATAACACCTCTAGCCACTATCCATCCCACCCTTAAACAACCTCGACACTGGCTGTGATATGCTAATTGGGATTTTCCAGGGTACATAATTGCCACAGATTCTTGTACAGTCATTCTGAATTGAGAAAGCCAGTCGTATGACTAGTGAAGACGTCTTCAAGAACTAAACTTCAAGTCCAGTTGATCTAAGTTGAATAAACAATATGTGTTCCATGGATTTTCTTTCTCATAGTTTGTGGTGTGGTTTTGCTAGGTAAAGGGGGTCCATATACGTCCATGACTCATGTAAAGGTGTTCATACACTGTCGTACTACAGACTTTCCGAACAATCGCCCAGCATCTAACTTTATGACCTATGTTACAAAACGCATTAAGTTTAACCGTCCAGTTCACCAGCCAATGTTAAGGATATTCTGCCAATCCGTATCAAGCTGGGGCCACAACTCGGCATTTTACATGCATCTGATCACGTGTAATCGCAACGTTTCTGAGGCGCTAGGTACATGTTGTAGTGTTGCCTCACCCTTATTTGTGTGGCGGAGAGTTTTTAAAAACTAACATATCTATAGTACTGATAGAGAGGGGAGAACATTCAAACTATGTTCTAAGTAAGATGACCGTCTTTTTCATTTATGTGCGGTTCTTTATATCTCTAAGGCAGTAGTTTATCCAGTAAGTTCAACGATCACTAGGTCATTTGAACCATTGTTTTTACCACCACCTGAAAGTGACACTCCCACAATAAAACGCGCCCCCAGTATGCCATTTTGTAGGTTGGATGTTGGGGGGGTAAATGGGTTAATAAATTCCTGGACTGGTGAAATTGTAAACCAATTAGATTCAGATTTGTTATTAGGTACTGATCCGGCCTCTGCCTGCCATCACATCTGCCAGAGTAAATACTTAAATTCAACGTCACTGTGGTAAACTTATATTGTACCAGATTTTTTCATCGCAGTCACTGTCGGCAACTCGCATTTAACAGTCAGTGTGGGCACTTGCATTGTACCAGTCACTGTGGGCACTTATATTTACCAGTCTCGGGGCACTGGCACATATATTGACCCCTACGTGTTATATATGCATGTCAGCCCTCCGGTTCCCTGGCCACTTTTAGGTCAACTCTCCAGTTCCCAGGTAATGTTAATTCAACACTATCTGGTGAAGTGTAGGGCTAACCTACAACAGTGGTGGTGAACTGGAGGGCTGATCTAACAATGTCAGATACTGAAGGCTGGGGGGTTCACAGCCACTGTTATGTCAGCCCTCCAGTTCACCAGCAGCAGTCAAGTCGCTGTAAGTAACTCATCCCTTTGTTTACTTTATTTATTACTTGTGATGTAATAAGTATGACTTTGTTAAACAAGTATTACACCTGTATGTAATGTAGGACTATGTAATTGTAAAGCCCACGGAAGATGGTCGGCGCTCTATAAATCCATAATAATAAAATCCCTTCCTTCTCCCCCTGCCCCAACATACGGTGCCACATGTTAACATAAAGTCTTATATTACTACCTATACACAGGAATGTAAATAGCAGCTCTCACAATGAAATTATTGCATTAGATCCTTCTTTCTCCTGATGGAACATGGAAGTTTTATCCATCAATGAAAAATTGTACATAGGTAAATCCCTCTGCGCAAAACTGCAATAGTGAGCAATCTTAAGCTGGCCATACACAACGCCAGATATTCCTCAGATTTCCCAGCGAGTTCAATCATCGGAAATACGATCTGAATATTGTTCAAAGCCTCCCACCTTCCCGATATCGTTAAGCAGTCAATGGGAAAAACTGAAAAAACTAGCTGCTTCCTTGAAGCATGTGCAAGCTCATTGAGCTCATAAAACTCTAAGAGGATACAGAAAGGCAGAGTGCAGTATTTGAACTATTGTAGCTTCGGGGTGGGGTAAACGGATGTAGAATTTTCATTGGGGGTGGGGCATAAATCAAAATCCCTTTTCAGACCAGGGACAATCTCCTGCTATGAAATTACAACTTGCATATTACGTTTAACAACAAAAAAACAAAAAACACAAGACAAAATTATTTTACAAATTTTATGTAAGTATAATGGATATTTTTCTTCATATTGCTTTAATGAAATACGCAGCCTGCAAGCATTTCTCTTTTTTAACATTTTCATTTATACCTCATCCTCTATATAGATTTCACAATATTTACACAAATGAAAAAGGCAGAGCCAACGAGAAGATTCATCGAGCCGCATTAACAGTAATAAATATCTACGTAAAAAATTAAATAAACAAATTAGTATAACATGGAAACAAAAACACCTTAAACTTGCCCTTGGGGTGAAAAAAACCAAAACATGGTTTTGGCACGCTATATAAATTAAATGCACGTATTTAAAGGCAAGTATTGGATTGTTTCTCAATTAATAGTGGTGGATTTTCGCAACAAGACAAGACATGTCGGATGTTTTAGAATTGTAAAAGATCAGTAACAAAGGTAATTTACTGCCTTAAGCAAACGGTACACAAAGTAATTAAGGGCAGTGTATACCCTTAAAACAACAAAACTGGCGACTTGTCCGTTAATTGGCCTGCAACGCCACTGCTATTTTACCAGTTTATTACAAGGATTTGTAACCAGATACTTAGTTAAGTTCTATTCCTTAAGGTATCTGCCTCCTTCCCTCTGCTCAACGAGCTTTTTATACTTGAGCATGTGCGAGAGGAGGCAGCCATTGCTGTGATTCATTTGTCCCAGCCTTGATTGACTGCATGGAGTGAGTGGCCGCTAACTGCCAGAATTGAACAATATTATCTTAAATATCTGGTTGGTAATGCAGGTAATAAAGTGCTAAATTAATCATTTGGGGTTGGGGGCAGGTAAATGACAATTGACCAGTTTTTCTGTTTTAAGGGTGGACTTCCCTTTAGGAATGTAGAAAAATAAATAAAGTACAATAATAATGATCTGCAAATTAATAAGTTAATTGGTTCAACCAGAATTGTCCGTAATACGATGTCAGAGGGGTGCAGGACCATAGTATTTTGTACGGTGAATAAAATAAACTAGATCGGCGGCCCAGATGTTCTTTAGAAGTTTTTTTTAATAAAAATTAAAAAAAACGACACAAGTAATAAACGAAAACAAGATTTAGTTTTGGTGGGAAATGATCGGAAATGATTGACTATTTTATAGTGTAACGATACACGATACAATTATTTTTTGGCCAATAAATTTTAGAAAACCAAATTTTAATTCGAGAGTGAAAAAAACCTGACGCAGCGTAATATTCCACCACCACTCGTAAAAATAAATCTAATACCAAACCTGCCTTGTGCTGCTGCTGTAACACCAGGATTTTATAGTTACCATATGTCCGTAATGTATTCCCACCGCACAACTCCAAAACAAGCTCTGCCGTAACTACTGAAATCCAACTGTGATTTCTTATACATTGCCAACCGTCCTACAAGCTGGATACACACACAACACAAAAAAAAGGTATTCTAGAGGGATGGAAGACACGTGGCAGATCTATTTATCGGACTGCTTAGTTCTCTAGCTGGACATACGCAATCACAAACTTCTAGGATTTAAAGATTACACTAATATAAGAAATTGCCCCTAAATGGACAGTTCATTTAAAGAGTGTACATGAGTATCTGACATATGTGTCTTCTCTGAGTTACGTCTACGTCTTCTAGTGCCAGTGGGCCTCACATGAGCAGAACTTGATGATGTCATTAAGACAGAATCATAACCGATCTAAGATCCGAGGAAGTTTAATGACAGCGCATAGAATTTTAATGTTTCACTTTGGTGTCCTGTTCTACCTTTTAAAGTTAAATATATTAATAGTTCCTTAGGCTTCGCTTCTAAAATAAAATATTAACGGTTTGGACTATATTTCTAGTGTGTAGTTGGTGTAAACCGCTGCATTCATGAGAAATAAATAGCTAACATTTTCCCAATAAAGATTGCTTTCTGCATTCTGCATTAAAGTGAAAACTAAAAGGTTCGTCTTAAACGTAGCAATTATTCGAGGAACTTCAGTGGTATTTAACCCTCCAATCGCACGCCCGCAACATGGGTACTTAAAATTGCTGAATCAGCAGAAAACAAATGCACCTTAAGTTAAGGACACACACCCGTAATCGGTTTTTTTTTACAATCTAAAATTTTTTAAGCGTGACTATTAAGTAACAGGAAGTGTCTCCTTGAAATTAAACTTTTATTACGATGGATCATGAAGAAAGTATCTTATGTGATCAGACAGCTAAGTAGTGACTATGGTAAACCCAACTTAGTAACATGAGCCTGTCAACCATATGTCACCTCTAATTTACAATTAATTCCCAACAAACTACACGCTATTTAATTTTTTTTATATCGGAGGCACTTGGGTGCACATAATCAGTAGAAATGATCAATTAATTCAATCAATTGAAATTTAACATAGATACCTCAATGTTTGGCCATTAAAGGCAAAATAAAAAAAGGGATGCGGAAACATAAAAAAAAAAAAAAAATCTACTAGGAACGATTGTTCCTCACCCCAAATATGGCCGATCCGCTCGGATAACGTCAACAACAAATGTCCCAACAACAGTCCCCAGATCTATTTGTTCTAGCACATTCATTTCCCCAACCAGCGATGACATCACTTAATCAAGTCTTGTCACACAGGGAATAATAGAGATGTTAGTTTAACCTAATGTAACAGGATTGTGGCCTAGGAACTTCCAATTGGCTTTGACAGCATCAGTACTCAGCTTCTTACAGATCACAGGCAGACTGGATCCGACCAAAGCCGGATAGTTACCGAATGGCTATGGAATAGCTTTGTAGCTGATATTTTGCCATAAAAGCAATAATGTTAATGTAATGCTTTTATAAAGACATTCAGAAAAAAATTCTATATTTCAATCAAATGTATACAAATTGCATATTTCATTTATATTGGTTGTGTACCATAAAAGAGGTCCATTGTATTAACATTATTACTTAAATATTGGCAAATTTGATTTTATAAGCTTGAACATAAAAGATCAGATTAAATAGAATTAAAAAAAATCTGTTATAAATGACTATTGAAGCAATAAATAATCATATATCTTATTACCTTTTCTGTCATTAACATATGAAATTTATTATAAATAAAAACAAACAAAAATATATATATATGTATAAATAGTCTCAATGATATAATTTCATAGTTCGATTGAAAGGATTTTAAAATGTGGAAGGAACATTTGTATACAAGCGATCATTTGCTACAATTACTTTTCAGCTTGGAGTAAAATTCTATGCCTTTCCCTGTCCCTTGAACTGCCATCTGATGTTTGACCAAAATGACCTTACACTCTGGGAGGGGCTCTGACATCAGAATCATCCCTAGAAAGAGAGAAAGATAGTCCAGTCTACATGTACAGGAGTGCCAGGGGAAATACTTTTTCTCTCCTTTAAAAGGACACAACCTGTTCGCCAGCATGGATTAAATTTCATTTATTTTCCTTGGAACAGCAACACAAACTTTGTTGTATGTATAAAGTCATCTCTGCATATTTAGTGGAGCTTCCATATTGCTTTAAAACACAGATTCCATGTCCGGTGGAAAAACACTAACAAAAGATCAATATCTACACATATACCGTAAGCCATAAAATATAGCTGTCCCTTTAAAAAGGAAAAAAGGGCAAGATAGACCCCACATGCCCAATAATACTTTTTTATTTCCCTATAAAACATTCAAAGTCCTTGTGGCATTTCCTTCTTTAAAAAAAAAAAAAAAAAAATTAAAATAATAATAATCACATAAATTAGGAAATAATTTATGAAACTTAAATATGTGGAATTCATTATTCTTTAAAAAAAAAAAGTATGTTTGTTACTGGAGCTGACCATATGAAAAAAAGGGGAACATACCAAGATTGGGTCATAAAAGGGGGGAGAGGGAATAAGAGGTTCTGCACTTCCATTTAACTTGCCTTTGGATATTTCATTATAAATAATATAAATATAATTGCTGGAAATTAGTGGGTTAGGAGAATAGATTTATGTTTATTGTTCCTGTAAGCATCACGAGTTTTCTTGACATGATGTCTACCCTCTTTATGAATGCCATATTTATTGCACCACTATTTCGACCAGCGTGAGCGCTGTTGTTTAAGAAAATCAACATTAGAACCCGTGCCTTCATACTCATAAAACCAATTCAAGAGAAATTTGCCTAAATTCGCTTTGTGTAAATAATAATATACATTTTCTTCTTTTTAATGCACAGTTTGCTCTCTCTGCTATTGCACTGTTGGGGGTGTGCAGGAAAGGGTTAAGATGGGGGGAATTAGTTTTATAATAAAGATATATTATGGGAGGATGAAGGGGGGTGATTGTACTCCTTATGGTCTGAGGTATTTTAACCCTTTGAGACGCCAGGGCAGCCTTTTTTTTTTTTTGTTCTGCATTTCAAGCTTCCAATTGCTTCCTATATTTTGCAATAAATAAAACGTGTTCGATTTAACTGTACATTACTGCTTTCTTTTCTTTCTGTAAACGGAATAGCGGGAATTTAGTAGCTGGACATGTTAGAGTGTGAAAATTAAATAATGCGTACCATTAAGTGAGCTTATGACACCCCAGAGTAAGACATTTCGATTGGTTGGCACAAATTTTCGCATCAGCAGCCCTAAGCCGCTTAGGATTTTGTTGTATCATACCCCACTTACCACACTACAATAATCTTATAAATTTCCATTTTAAAAGCATCAAAAAAGTATTCCAATGGTATATTTGTACGACCACAAGAATATTTTTTTTTTTTTTTTTTTAGAGGTCTTACAATAATAACAATTTCTTTCAAGTCTATTACAGTTGTTATTTAGAAAAAAAATAATATATGGTTGAATTTCTTTTGTTCAATTCAAACGATACGCGGATAAACATTGTGCAGTATTCCAAAAAGAAAAAAAAAAGTTTTTTTCTGTCAAAAAAAAATACCCCAAAAAACATTTTCCCAATTTTTTTTTTTCAGATCTGCAGATACATAAAATTATTTTTCTTCTTTTTTTTTTATACCGTCAAAGTTTCCATTAAAGACGACTTAAGGCATCTTCAAGAGTAGATTGTCCGTAAAAGGGGCGGGGGTATCAGGATATATTCCGATAAACCGATTAACGTTCCAGAAAGCAAGAGATGCTGCTCTCCAGACTGATTAATTCCAGTAATGGTAGGTAACTGAAATGACAAGTTATCAACATTCTCGTATTCCTTTAAGGAGTTGTAAAGGGGTCCTAAATTGTAATCGGGATAGGCCTGAAATAAGTCCAAGGAATCCGAAGAAAGGCTAATGTCAGTGTAACTTTTAAATTTGTATCGGTTTGAATTAAATTGTAATCGCTAGGTGCATTGGAAGATGCTGCATCATCTGAAAAGCCACTTGTGTCCTGATGGCATATCGTCTAGACATTTTGACAAGAACTTGAATAGGGGCCGGTGGCAAATTTTTCTGAGCAAGACAGGGCTGGTAGATATTGTCACAGAAAAAGTCTGCCGGGTGGAAGAAGCTTAATTATCCTGACAGCGCTGCTGTTTCTCCTCGTATGGAGTCATGAAATGAAATCCTCGCAGAATAATCAATCATCGACATCGAACTGGGACTTATCAGAGGGAGGGGTTTCGTAAGTCTTCGTCAGTTCTTCACTCTGATTACAGAGGATGGCTCCGCATGCCTGCACCTGTCCCCCGGTTTCCTATGGGGCAAACTGAAAAGCTGGAATCGGTGGAGAAGTCCTCTCTTCGACTGGGCTTATTACAACAGGCGTGCAAACTTGGAATTAAGACGCTCACTCCTTGATTCCTCCTGGATCCCTAATGCTGCTTTTATGCTTTTCTTCTAGTTCAAGCCTCATTACCATGGATGAAGTGGGTTTGAACCCGATGATAAAATTCTATTCTTCCATTTTGGTTACCGCAGCCTTCCTTTGTGCAGCCACATGGGAAATTTGAATGAATCTCTCTGAAAATGAGAAAAAAACACATTATAAATTTGCCAATTGTTAAGTTACTGGCTACTTACATGTGGGTTGGAGAAATACAGTATAATAAGCAGTCTGGTATGACTAAAGGACTTTTATCCTCTGGGCAGGGCTTAATTAACTTTACTCTTCTTGGGCAGGGCCAGAGCCTAGTAGGGGGGTGGGGCTAGGCACCCTGTGAATATTAAAGGACAACTATAGTTGGCTTCCCCCCTGCCTTTAAAAGAATCGCTTGGTTCTAGCCTCTGGGTTCAGCTTCGAGTCCTCGCGCAATGTTTCCCGCTCCTTCTGCTCACCCGAGGCTCACCAATAGGAAGACACGCTTCTTCAACGGCATGTCTTCCTAATGCTAGCTCGCGACCAGAAGAAAGCAGGGAACACGAATATTACAATATCCTGACCTGGATGATAGATATTACAGATATACCATGACCTGGATGAATGAATATTACAGATATACCGTGACCTGGATGAATGAATATTACAGATATACCGTGACCTGGATGGATGAATATTACAGATATACCATGACCTGGATGGATGAATATTACAGATATACCGACCTGGATGATGAATATTACAGATATACCATGACCTGGATGGATGAATATTCCATATATCCCATGACCTGGATGGATGAATATTACAGATATACCGTGACCTGATGATGAATATTACAGATATACCGTGACCTGGATGATGAATTTACGATATACCGTGACCTGGATGAATGATATTACAGATATACCGTGACCTGGATGATGAATATTACAGATTACCATGACCTGGATGAATGAATATTACAGATATACCGTGACCTGGATGAATGAATATTACAGATTACCGTGACCTGGATGAATGAATATTACAGATATACCGTGACCTTGATGGAAAATATTACAGATATACCATAACCTGATGGAGGAATATTACAGATATACCGGACCTGGATGAATGAATATTACAGATATACCATGACCTGGATGAATGAATATTACAGATATACGGTGACCTGGATGAATGAATATTACAGATATACGGTGACCTGGATGAATGAATATTACAGATATACCGTGACCTGGATGGATGAATATTACAGATATACCATGACCTGGATGGATGAATATTACAGATATACCATGACCTGGATGGATGAATATTACAGATACCATGACTGGATGGATGAATATTACGATATACCGTGACCTGTGGATGAATAATACAGATATACCGTGACCTGGATAATGAATATTACGATATACCGATGACCTGGATGGATTAAAATATTACAGAATCTCCATGATCTGGATGAATGAAATTAAGATATACCGTGACGAATATTACAGATATACCGTGACCTGGATGAATGAATATTACAGATATACCATGACCTGGATGAATGAATATTACAGATAGACCGTGACCTGGATGAATGAATATTACAAATAGACTGTGGCGTGGATGAATGAGAACAATCACAATTAACTCTAACACTTCTACTATGATGTCATCTTACCTGACATTTAATCCCGGCCAAATTGCAACTGCAGGTCTCTGGATCACAAAAATCTTGACAGCTGCATCCGCAATTTTCCCTGGAGCGTCGGATTTCATTAAGCTCGTGCTTCTCCGATTTGTCAATCTTCTTTAAGCCTTCCCTTTTGAGTAAAGCCCTTCGCTTCTTAGGGGGGTACATCCGCGGAGAGAAGCCATCGTCCATTTCGCCGCTGTTTATGTCGATGTCTTCGTCACAGATATCATCAATGGAGAGGTTATTGGCTTTTTCGGATTCTTTCGTACCATTCATCGTTAACTGGAAAAATACAAACAAATGTTAAATTTTCATAGAAACTGTCTACACACGGGATCAACTGAAATGCAGCAAAGTTGTAAACAAGTAAAGAACAAGCCTTCAAGGTCTTTATAAGTTTGACTGTCTTATTAAAACATGTCTTCCCATCTTAAAGAGACAGAAGCATGTATTTTTCTATACATCTCTATAAATTATCTATGGAGCCGTACCATGTTTTTCAAAGATTCAAGCTTCTCCTCTTTTAATCTTTCTTTGAGTTTTTCCTGCCTGGTGTCAAGTTGCTCCTTAGAGAATTCTTCCAGAGTGTACTGCCGACTATGGTGATGCCTTTTCCTCATTCCTAGGGTGCACCCCCCTCGGCTAGGAATGCTGGTGAATCCCTGGCATCGCTGGAAGTAAAAGACGACCACCCGATCGAATGCTACATTGTTCTTCTTCGAGTGCTTTCCTTTCTTCACAATGGATGTAGCTATAAAAAAACAAATATATATACAATATTATTATTAAGACTTTCTTCCAAATCAACAATGACATCATCGCTATAACAATGATGCGTAAACATTTAATGATCATTGGCTCTCTTTGACCAGCAAATAAACTTTGTCCACATAAAGTCAATGGCGTCTATTAAATTATCCCTCTTTGTGCATGAATAGGACAGTTAACATCACAGCTAGACAATGCAATTCCCCTAGCTGTCTGCTCTGAGCGTGTGCAAGCTCAGAGAGCTTGGCCAGAAGGCGGAAACCTTTTGTGAGTCAGACAGAAGGAAAAGAAAAACATTTTGCATTTGATATACGTCAGCTTGAAACTATTGCAGTTTGGGGGGTAATTAACCTAAATATACCGTTTCATTTCAGTGGTTGAATTGCCCTAAGATGTTTGTGGAGTGTCAAGGCACTTACGAATGAAATCCGTGATGAAGGGCTTGGCGCTGAAGGTGTACTCCTCATCAGATTCACTGCCCGAGGACGTAAGGGAAGATAGCGGAGAAGCAGAGGATGAGGAGCATGTGGAATCGTCTTCCAGCTCTTCGTACTTGCGCTTTAAAACCCCAGTCATGGTTGACGCGGCTTTATCACAGGCCCCTAAAGAAGGTGAAAAGTAACAAATAAAACTTTAATATTGTGACACAGGGTGACAAAGGAACAAGTGGTTAAGACACCGTACAGAGCAGGATTCCTACAGACCGCCCCAGCTATAAACACATTCTATTGGATGGAGAGACTCCGGGAATAAAATTCACATGGAATCCCATAGACTGTTCTGTTGCCTGTACCTGCTGTCTAGTAGCTGTGTGGGGAAGGATCATGGCTCATTATTGAGGGGGATGTGTAAGCGTGATGAGCCGCTCGTCTGCGTGAGTCTCTGTTATTCACTGTCAGACGTGACTGATCGGAATGGTGAGGACAATGAGTTTGCTGGAGAGAGAATTGGGGCAACTTCCTTCCTACGTCAGCCAGACTATTCACAGTTGTCATGGTAGATGTGGGGAAATAGTAGGCAAGACACAGGATGTTGAGAGAATGACTGGAGCAGTGGTTTATCCATAAAGGGTAAGCGGAGTTATACAAACTCTTATTTAATTAGAAGCCATTGACGAGATGCCTACGTGGAATCAGGAGTTTAAAGGGACAGGCTTCTAATCACATGTCTGCTATAGACACTAACAAGAGGTCACTAGAGGTCAAACTAGGGGAAAAGAGACTCTCTGACCCTGTAACGGATTTCACTAGAACCAGGTATCATTTTTTTAACTATAATTATTATTCCGCATTTATATAGCGCCAACATCTTCCGTAGCGCTTTACAATGACATGTATACATTCACATCAGGCCCTGCCCCGAAGAGCTTACAATCTAAGCACATTTATTTGACACATACAACCTATCAGTATGTCTTTATGAGTGTGGGGGAAACCGGAGTGCCCGGAGGAAACCCACGCAAGCACGGGGAGAACATACAAACTCCTTGCAGATGTGTCCAAGGGTGGAATCGAACTCAGGACTACAGCGCTGCAAGTCATCAGCGATAACCACTGAGCCACCGTGATACCTCTTGGCTTCAAATTTGCAACCATTTGGTATAGTATATAGCCCTTAGTATAAGGGTTAAAAACAATATAACCAAGGCAGAAAGATTATTATGGCTCGTTAGGCTCCAACGATCTGGTCCATATACATATAGTAATTCCCAGGTAAACCGACCCAACGTTTCGGCACCACTCTGACTTATCATAAAGATGTTTTCATGGTTGGTGTGCCCAGGAATTAGGGTACATATGTGGATCTAAAGGTGCAGGAAGGAACGATATGGAAATTGGAACATTGGTTTTGGGATGTTCTGTAAGTAGCAGTGCGGTAGACAGGGCTCTGTTCATTTCACAGTAAGCAGAACAGATTGTTAACTACGAAAGTACGGCCAGGTTATGGGGAATCTTCTCATCCTGTGCCAGCTAAAAATAAAACGGTTTGTTGAAAGCCAGAGAGGGCGATAGACATCACTGTTCTGGATCAATTCCCATTGGTCGGGTGATTGGCCAGACGCAAGCAGAGTAGCCCTTCCGCCTGTAAACCTTCACTATTAATATCCGGCGCACAGCAGAAGGAAATGTTTAACCCAGCGAAACGCGTCGGGCAGGCGATTAAAACTGCTGTAGATGCACCGGAGTGAAGCCAGGAGCCGGTTAATTATTTACGAGACTGTTATGCGAGACCAGCTGGGTTACTGCTCTTTCATTTAGTGGTAATTGTTTCAAAATACCCTCAATGACAGGAGGTTAAAGGCTACACCGGCAAAGGAGAAAATCTCAACCTAACAGGGAACTGCAAGATGCAGTACTACAACTCCCAGCATTCTGCACAAACCGAACTAACTGCAAACAGAGTTCATTCATTCACAGGCTGCACGTCTCTGCCTTATTCCACCTCTAATTATTAAGTATATTCCATTTCTAATGAGATTTGTAAATTGTGCTCATAAAAATTACCCCCCTGCCTATACGCAGACATAAACCGACACCCCCTACTGGTTAGTTAGAATAACAGCAGCACTAATTGCTGGTGACAATGTTATAATAATATTATGATAATGTTTTTGTTAGATGTAACCAAACAAGAGCTGGTTGTACAGATTAAAATGAGTGTTAAGTTAACCGCAGCCACAAGGCCACCAGAATTGTTGACTGTCATTTCGGTAGGAAGAAAAACCCAAAACCCCAAGAAGCAGCCAAAGGCAACCAGAGCAAACACACAACTCCCTCTCTGCACAAATCACCGTGTGTTGACATAGGAGTTCCAATAGGGCACGTTAATTGTACACAGTGCAAGGCTGGAGCCAGGGAGGGATGTGCAAGCCTGCCAAGTACGAAAATGATTTCTAAACAATACGTCATCATCACCATTGGCAGATAAACATCGGGTACCAGCTGATTATTACCGAACAAGAGCAGGAACATTCTGTAATGCTTCTCCCTTAAAGGGCAAACCCTCACCCCAAAAATGCCTGTCAGAGTCCCTACAACTAGGGGCGGCCGGTTCGCGGATCCGAACCCGGATCCGCCGCGGATTTATCCCGTTCGCGAACGGCGGATTGTTCCGGATTTTCCGCCTTCTGAACCGCGGATTTCTCGTATTTTCGAAAATTTTCAAAATTACGAGGATTTCTCGTATTTCCGAGGATTTTTTTCATTTTAATGGGTCCGCTCCAGGATTTGACTTTTCGATTTTTCTCGAAAATTCGCAGATCCTCGAGCGGACCGGATTTTGCGAAGTTCGGACATCTCTACCTACAACATGGCCAGGAATCTATGTTTTGTAAAATTCCATTTAGTTGGAAATATTTAGCACTGCAATACAAGAGACGGGATTTATCCCGACCAACTGCTCGCCATTAGCGAGCCGTCGGCTAGGACAAATCATAGATTATAATGTATGACATAGCTAAGTGACAATTATAGATTATAATGTATGACATAGCTAAGTGACAATTATAGATTATAATGTATGACATAGCTAAGTAACGATTATAAGGCATCCATAAAAATATATCATACTAATTACCGTGGAAACATTTTGTATACGAGTTTATTGCCTTCCAATAACAGAATTATCATCAATTGGAAAGTAAAATTAACTTTAGGCAGGAAAATAAAGACTGGCGTAGTTTGTGTTAAAGACCAACATTCCGTCACATACAGAAAGGACCATTTAGATGTTATTTTTTTAATAACCTGAAATAAAATAATCTGCCTTAATTGCCACTGCCAAAAAAGACATTCTGTTCTTGGCTCAAGTCACCTTACTCATCTATTTTAGTAAAAACAGCTTTTTAAACAAGTACACAAGTCGATGGACCAAGTCCGCAGGAATTTCACGCTGGCAGGCAGCTCTTACCAAGGGGAGGAAGGGGGGGGGGGGTTCAGGGAATTAAAGGAGCAGAGCAATGTTTATATCAGGGCTAGACAGATCTCAGGAGCCAGGTAGCCAAGGATCCTACAAATTTGTCCCTGGTAACTTTTTACATATGGTGGCTCCTGATTCCAATATGTGTAATAAGCACACACAGGTCAATAATTCAGCCCAGATCAACCAAATATTGGTTTTGAAAGGTTTTCCTATTGAGAGTTGAATCCTTTTAAAAGAAAAGAATCTGAACATTCCATTACCAATCTACAAATGGAAGTAAATTGCTCAGCTATAAAATATAGTAATATTATTAGTCCCATGTCTATAAAGCACAGATCATGACCTAGTTGAGCGCTAATTATAGGTTATAATTTACAGCAGAGCCGTGCACACTGCATATATTACACCAGAGGTCCGATTTATAAAATAGTATCAATGTTTACATGTAACCTCCCAGTCCTTAAAAAATAAAAATCCATCCTACAGATAATTACCCACAATTACAATGGTAATGATTTATAATGTGAGGAGCAGAAAAAGGTTTTATAGCGGATTCATTTTCTATGTTCCCAAACCAAACGCCGATTAACCCAGGCCACTTTAATTGACCCCTTTATTACAAACCAGTTCACGGTATAGGCAAACTATTTCCCAGAGGCCTCAAGATGTTGTGGGATTCAAATCAGATCAGCTGATTACAAATGTCAATATAGCCGATTGTTCCATAAAACATTTCTTGCACAATTAGTTTGCAAGCAGATATTAGGGAAGTAAAAACTGCCCTAAATATTTTACCAAGACTTGTATAACCCATAGACTGAGAATTAAAATTATGTTATCACTTTGCCTTTCTATGTTAAATGTATTTTCCATTCTTAGGTTTATCTTTAAAGTAGTCAGGGCCCCTTATACCTGCCCCTCTACAGATTTATGGCCCGGGCATGCCCAGTGTGTACTTCATCCAATGGGGGGGGGGGGGGGAGAGATGACTTGTTTAAACGAAGATATGACTTGGTGTATCAATTAACTACAGAATATAGAAACATAACTAGCAGGTGTCAGTACAGTGTAGGAGAGATCTTTGAATTGCATACACTCGAGTGAATTTTTGGTTTCTAAAAGCTGCCATACGGAGTTCCTTTCTGAAAGCAGGCCATCTGTTTACTCACATGTGCACTAATGTGACAGCCCAGGAACGCAAACACAGAGGCTCCATAATAAGAGCAAATCTCAAGTTTTAAGCTTCTTGCGCAGTTAGCCCCGGGCTACTAGTCTTATGATTTCCCATTATGATAACACAGGGAGATGGCTGGAAGGCTCTGCCTCACCTTACATAGTAACAGCTGATCCTAAATGCAAAAAAAATATCTTTCTGTGCTAATGTGCATTGATTATTCACCCAAAGTCACAAAAACTTTACAGTACAGAAAGCAGGAACTGCCCCTCCCAAAAGCTCAGTAAGCTCTGACATGCTCAGTTAGATTACCCCAAGAAGAAAGAAACAACAATTCTCCAATTTTTTTCAGTTTTTTAACCAACAATTTATTTTAGCAAAAATATCAAGTAGAAAGGCAAATCATACATCATCTTTCTGCCCTGGAAGTCAGGTAAAACGTAAATTAGCCAAAAAAGATGTCATTATAAAACAGCAAGCACAACTCTAATGTATCTGCAATTATACTGGCTGGTTATTACAACCGAAATCTGCTTGTCCCCAGGTTTTATCGTTTCACTACCCAAACGATAACAAGATTCTAATTAACATTGGCCCTGAGCCAAAAACTGGTTTGGGCAGTGCCGGATAGAAAATCTCTCCAACAGCAACCTGTCAGTCTCATCTGATCCAGGTATTTTAAGCCATGTGTACACACAGCTGATTTCAGCCCCTGAAATTCTAGCTGCAAGGGCTGTGTGTTTTAACAAGCAATCCGATCGCAAGTTAAAAAGTGTGAGCTTATGTTCGCCAATTGGTCTAGCCATTCTCGGAGAACATGCAATCACCATTCTGTGAATCAAAATTCCACTGAATGCAGTGAAAGCGGACAGTAAAGTGCAGGTAAATATGCGTTTTCCCACCCATTACCATCAGGTGTAGTGTGGCCTCAGCCTGAAGGTGGCCATACATACGATTCCACGACAGGATTTACCCATTATCGTTCATGTGTATGGGCTTTTCCCGACCGACCGGAGTGCCGATGAACGACCATATTCGCCACTACGGTCGGTCGGGAAAAATGTGTATGGCCCCCTTTACTATATAACGATTGGTAGTCGATCGGTTGAAATTAAAGCAACAGGCAGTGATTTACATAGTCACAAATAAACCACCATCCAACCCCACCAAAATAAGGGGGTCAATCTTATAATCTTACAATCTTATAAACTCTTATCCAATCAGCTGCCCCAAGCTCCAAACGAGACTTCGTTATGATGTCACATATCTGAAGGAATTTTAAGCAGATGTAAAAAGCAATAATAATAACAGGTCAGTCTGTACTGAGAGTCGCTGTTCTAATATAGGACGTTTAGCACCAGGAGCCCCTCCCTACGTCCACGGGAAACATTCCGTATGACGGGATGGAGACTGGTGTCATTTATAAGGCGGTTGCTAAAACAATGAGTTGCCTCTTGGCACAATTTCCAGAGAACTGGAATCGTATCCACCGAGGACAAAGTGTAACAGGATAGATAGGAAACGATCATGTAATTGAACAGGAGTGAGTGTTACTAGAGTTAAAGGACCGATTTTACATTCTAATAACATTACGGAATTCGAGTTAAAGGGTATCTACATTAGAAAGAATTTATAAATTGCTCATTACTGGAAACTATCATTCATCCCAACTATCACATTATTTGTTGATCTGTCCCTTTATTTATTTAGAAATCCAATCTGAACCATCTTAGATTTCAGCTGTCAATCAAGTGCCTTATTATCATAAACTCTTGTGTGCAGTTTTTGACAGTTGGTATGTGGTGGAATTCCCTCCCCCAGTGCTGCCTCATAGTGATTACTGAGCATGCTTGCCCTCATAGTTAGTCAGAGAGTCAGGATAAGGAATACTGGATTAAAGAAATGCAGCAAAACACACCAAGGGGCTAGGGCGCGATTCTGAGTGTGTTTTGCTCTATGACAGCACTTCCAATGGAAGTGTTTCGATCTGTAATTGCATGCGTGCACGGCTTTTTGCGTTTCAATTACACAGATGTGTCCAGGAGCGCTGTGCCCATAGCATATCAAGACGGCAGTGCATTGCACAAATACTGAATTCGCTGCCTAACCCTTAAAGTGGCTGGTTATAAATTCTAATAACCTTGGGGCATTGAAAGGGTTAAATAGCTGGTTACAAATAATAAAAGGGCCAGTTATCACTTGTAATAAGGCACAGAACCAGCATTATTCTACCGGATTATGGAGAACATAGGAGCGTCCCCTCCAGTGATAACAGAATTTCCCACAGAATACAATGCAAGGAAAGGAAATGGGGGATGGAACGAATGCAAGAAAGGGGGGGTTGGGGTTGTGTTAATACAGAGGAGGAGATTGGCGTCTTGTAGTATCCAATGTAAAAATATACATAGGGCCACTGGCCGCTGCGGAAATGCATTTAATGCCCTAAGTAAACAGATTGAATACAAGAGACTCGCTGAGCAAACACTGACACCAGCCAATGAACATGTTTATGGCAATAACATTAATGACAGGAGCGCCATTAAACAAAATCCACCATAAAGATAAATTGCTGGTATCCATGTAAAGTCTACAGATCAATTTCCACAACTAGGGGAATATAAATAGATCAAATAATCCAATGCAAATTCCCTAACAAAGTTTAAATAAAGTTAGAGCCTACCAACAATGGTAAACCGTAACACGACACCCAGGATATTCAATACTAGATTTATCAGAAAATATTCTTTTGCATTGCTCACTTCCTGCTAAGTGCATCTCCCAAGACAGGAAATAGAAAATGCAAAAAAATTTTTTTTTTTTTAAATTGTCATAAATTTCTTCACATAGAAAGTCGGATTTTTGTTAAATGTTATATTTGGAACTGCAAGGTCAGCCGATACAAACCCAAGGCATCCTAGGTACCAGCCTTTGATTTGCTGAAGGATGCTGGGAAATGTAGTGAACTAGAATATACATAATTCTATAAACATAAAATTGTAAGTTTGCTTTTTGAAAAAGAAAAAGTGGAGCTGCCACACATATTTCACAAGTGTGAAGGAATGTTTACACTCCCTCTGGCTAGTCCCGCCACTCCACAGGGGGCACCCTACAATTCACCTCCTGTGCAGTGTACACATTCTATTCATAGTAGTATCATTATATAATCAGCTTATAACATAAAGCCATAACATTCCTTTAAGGTTTGCAGTGCATTGTGGATAGGCTGAGCATGTGAATTCCACAGTTTTTTCCCCCTGAAAGGGTTAATGGCTATTAACCCTTTTAACTATACTTCATGCATCCACTCAGACTGCAGCAACAAATATCCAGAATGCACTTTGTAAGATGCCAGCAGGAGGCGGGGCTTGGAGGGGGAAATGGAGATGCCATACCGATGGTGTAAATCAAGACAAACTTTCCAAGGAAAAGTAGTTATGACTCACAGCGCGTCACCAATTCACATTTTCCTACATCCATAACCCAGTGACGTATCATGGCTATGGACACACAGTGGGGCTGTGTTAGATCACTAGGACAAACAGGTTGAAATGAATCAGGTTTACCCCCATCATGGTACAACTACAACTATCTGCACAGAGGGGGAATCTGGGGTGGGGGGAGACATTGTGCAAAGTTTCCATAGTCTATAAAGGTTGCACCTGCAGCTCCTTGTTTTGGTGAACTACAATTTCCAGAAGCCCCAGGAGAGAGCGGGGGGGGGGGGGGTGTCTCAAAACCTTCCAAACAACAGAGAACTACAAAGATCAAGCATACAACAGAAATTAAAGGAGAACTAAAGCGAGTATACATTTCCCCCCCCCCAAAAAAAAAGTACCTGGTGCAGAGAGGTAG
>CM033474.1:11991547-12045737 GCA_019447015.1 Hymenochirus boettgeri
GAACTACAATTTCCAGAAGCCCCAGGAGAGAGCGCGGGGGGGGGGGGGGACTTAAAACCCTCCAAAAAACAGAGAACTACAAAGATCAAGCATACAACAGAAATTAAAGGAGAACTAAAGCGAGTATACATTTCCCCCCCCCCAAAAAAAAAGTACCTGGTGCAGAGAGGTAGGGTTGGAACTTTCTACCTCCCAATATTGTTTATATGAGAAGCCCCACCATGAAGAAAACTGCTTCTGCCAGTCTGAGTGCTTCAGTCCTATCTTTAATACAGGAAGGCCCAGGACATTAAAGTTGCCCATGCATCAGTACTTACCCTCTGACCTATCCGCGAATATTGATTGAATGTCGTGAATCGGCCGGAGGGTAAGTACTAATGCATGGGCACCTTAACTTGATAAAAGTTTTTATCGTTAAAAATGGTGCTACTTTTGCCCCAACCAATCACATATGATTTAACATTTGAAAGCTAACATCTGATTGGATGGGGCACAATTAACACCATTTTTAACCATTTAAGAACTTTTATTGAATAACCCTGTTTATGTAGTAGCTCCTCATTGAAACATATTGGGAGGTAGAAATAATAACTTCTACCTCCTAGCCCCAGGTATTTTTCATTTTTAAAAGTACATTTTTATAGTAGTTATCCTTCAAATAATACCCAGTGATAATAAACCAGACCATTAATATCCAGTGATAATAAATCATAGACCATTAATACCCAGTGATAATAAACCATACCATTAATATCCAGTGATAATAAACCATTAATACCCAGTCATAATAAACCATACCATTAATATCCAGTGATAATAAACCATTAATATCCAGTGATAATAAACCATTAATACCCAGTCATAATAAACCAAACCATTAATATCCAGTGATAATAAACCATTAATACCCAGTAATTATAAACCATTAATACCCAGTGATAATAAACTATAGACCATTAAAATCCAGTGATAATAAACCATTAATATCCAGTGATAATAAACCAGACCATTAATATCCGGTGATAATAAACCATTAATACCCAGTGATAATAAACCATTAATACCCCAGTGCAGCAGCCTAGTAGGGTGGGGCTAGGACCCTGAATATTAAAGGACAACTATAGTTGCTTCCCCCCTGCCTTTAAAGAATCGCTTGGTTCTAGCCTCTGGTTCAGCTTCGAAGTCCTCGCGCAATGTTTCCCGCCTCCTTCTGCTCACCCGAGGCTCACCAATAGGAAGACACGCTTCTTCAACGGCATGTCTTCCTAATGGCTAGCTCGCGGACCAGAAGGAAAGACAGGGAACATCGAATATTCAGATATACCGTGCCTGATGGATAGATATTACAGATATACCAGACCTGGATGAATGAATATTACAGATTACCGTGACCTGGATGAATGAATATTACAGATATACCGTGACCTGGATGGATGAATATTACAGATATACCATGACCTGGAATAGGATGAATATTACAGATATACCGATGACCTGGATGATGAATATTACAGATATACCATGACCTGGATGGATGAATATTACAGATATACCATGACCTGGATGGTGATGATATTTACAGATAACCGTGACCTGGATGAGATGAATATACAGATATACCGTTGACCGTGATGATGAATTTACAGATATACCGTGACCTGGATGAGATGAATATACAGATATACCGTGACCTGGATGAATGAATATACAGATATACCATGACCTGATGAGATGAATTATTACAGATAATCACCGTGACCTGGATGAATGAATATTACAGATATACCGTGACCTGGATGAGATGAATATTACAGATATACCGTGACCTGGATGGAAGAATATTACAGATATACCATGACCTGGATGAGGAATATTACAGATATACCGTGACCTGGATGAATGAATATTACAGATATACCATGACCTGGATGAATGAATATTACAGATATACCGTGACCTGGATGAATGAATATTACAGATATACGGTGACCTGGATGATGAATATTACAGATATACGTGACCTGGATGGATGAATATTACAGATATACCATGACCTGGATGGATGAATATTACAGATATACCGTGACGGATGAGTGAATATTACAGATATACATGACCTGGATGATGAATATTACAGATATACCGTGACCTGGATGGATGAATAATACAGAGTATACCGTGACCTGGATGAATGAATATTACAGATATACCATGACCTGGATTGAATGAATATTACAGATATACCATGATACTGGATGAATGAATATTACAGATATACCGTGACTGGATGAATGAATATTACAGATATACCTGACCTGATGAATGAATATTACAGATATCCGTGACCGGATGAAATGAATATTACAGATAATACCTGACCTGTATGAATGAATATTACTAGATAGACGTGACCTGTATAAATGAATATTACAAATAGACTGTGGCGTGTGATGAATGAGAACAATCACAATTAACTCTAACATTCTACTATGATGTCATCTTACCTGACATTTAATCCGGCCAAATTGCAACTGACAGGTTCTGGATCACAAAATCTTGACAGCTGCATCCGCAATTTTCCCTGGAGCGTGGATTTCATTAAGACTCGTGCTTCTCCGATTTGTCAATCTTCTTTAAGCCTTCCCTTTTGAGTAAAGCCCTTCGCTTCTTAGGGTGGGTACATCCGCGGAGAGAAGCCATCGTCATTTCCGCTGTTTATGTCGATGTCTTCGTCACAGATATCATCAATGGAGAGGTTATTGGCTTTTTCGGATTCTTTCGTACCATCATCGTTAACTGAAAATACAAACAAATGTTAAATTTTCATAGAAACTGTCTACACACGGGATCAACTGAAATGCAGCAAAGTTGTAAACAAGTAAAGAACAAGCCTTCAAGGTCTTTAAAGTTTGACTGTCTTATTAAAACAGTCTTCCCATCTTAAGAGACAGAAGCATGTTATTTTTCTATACATCTCTATAAATTATCTATGGAGCCGTACCATGTTTTTCAAAGATTCAAGCTTCTCCTCTTTAATCTTTTTGAGTTTTCCTGCCTGGTGTCAAGTTGCTCCTTTAGGAATTCTTCCAGAGTGTACTGCCGACTATGGTGATGCCTTTTCCTCATTCCTAGGGTGCACCCCCCTCGGCTAGGAATGTGGTGAATCCCTGCATCGCTGGAAGTAAAAGACGACCACCGATCGAATGCACATTGTCTTCTTCGAGTGCTTTCCTTCTTCACAATGGATGTAGCATATAAAAAAACAAAATATATATACAATATTATTATTAAGACTTTCTTCCAAATCAACATGACATCATCGCTATACAATGATGCGTAAACATTTAATGATCATGGCTCTCTTTGACCAGCAAATAAACTTTGTCCACATAAAGTCAATGGCGTCTATTAAATTATCCCTCTTTGTGCATGAATAGGGCAGTTAACATCACAGCTAGACAATGCAATTCCCCTAGCTGTCTGCTCTGAGCGTGGCAAGTCAGCAGAAGCTTGGCCAGAAGGCGGAAACCTTTGTGAGTCAGACAGAAGGAAAGAAAAACATTTGCATTTGATATACGTCAGCCTGAAACTATTGCAGTTTGGGGGGTAATTACCTAAATATACCGTTTCATTTCAGTGGTTGAATTGCCCCAAGATGTTTGTGGAGTGTCAAGGCACTTACGAATGAAATCGCTGATGAAGGGCTTGGCGCTGAGGTGTACTCCTCATCAGATTCACTGCCCCGAGACGTAAGGGAAGATAGCGGAGAAGCAGAGGATGAGGAGCCTGTGGAACGTCTTCCAGCTCTTCGTACTTGCGCTTTAAACCCCAGTCATGGTTGACGCGGCTTTATCACAGGCCCCTAAAGAAGGTGAAAAGTAACAAATAAACTTTAATATTGTGACACAGGGTGACAAAGGAACAATGTGGTTAGACACCGTACAGAGCAGGATTCCTACAGACCGCCCCCAGCTATAAACACATTCTATGGATGGAGAGACTCCGGGAATAAATTCACATGGAATCCCATGACTGTTCTGTTTGCCTGTACCTGTCGTCTAGTAGCTGTGTGGGAAGGTCATGGCTCATTATTGAGGGGGATGTGTAAGCGTGATGAGCCGCTCGTCTGCGTGAGTCTCTGTTATTCACTGTCAGACGTGACTGATCGGAATGGTGAGGACAATGAGTTTGCTGAGAGAGAAATTGGGCGCACTTCCTTCCTACGTCACCAGACTATTCACAGTTGTCAGGTAGATGTGGGGAAATAGTAGGCAAGACACAGGATGTTGAGAGAATGAATGAGAGCAGTGGTTATCCATAAAGGGTAAGCGGAGTTATACAAACTTTATTTAATTAGAAACCTTGACGAGATGCCTACGTGGAATCAGGAGTTTAAAGGGACAGGCTTCTAATCACAGTCTGCTATAGACACTAACAAGAGGTCACTAGAGGTCAAACTAGGGGAAAAGAGACTCTCTGACCTGTAACGGTTCACTAGAACAGGTATCATTTTTTTAACTATAATTATTATCCGCATTTATATAGCGCCAACATCTTCCGTAGCGCTTTACAATGACATGTATACATTCACATCAGGCCCTGCCCCGAAGAGTTACAATCTAAGCACATTTATTTGACACATACAACCTATAGTATGTCTTTATGAGTGTGGGGGAAACCGGAGTGCCCGGAGGAAACCCACGCAAGCACGGGGAGAACATACAAACTCCTTGCAGATGTGTCCAAGGGTGGAATCGAACTCAGGACTACAGACGCGGCAAGTCATCAGCGATAACCACTGAGCCACCGTGATACCTCTTGGCTTCAAATTTGCAACCATTTGGTATAGTATATAGCCCTTAGTATAAGGGTTAAAAACAATATAACCAAGCGAAAGATATATATGGCTCGTTAGGCTCCAACCATCTGGTCCATATACATATAGTAATTCCCAGGAAACCGACCCCACGTTCGGCACCACTCTGACTTATCATAAAGATGTTTTCATGGTTGGTGTGCCCAGAGATTAGGGTATATGTGGATCTAAAGGTGCAGGAAGGAACGATATGGAAATTGGAACATTGGTTTGGGATGTTCTGTAAGTAGCAGTGCGGTAGACAGGGCTCTGTTCATTTCACAGTAAGCAGAACAGATTGTAACTACGAAATGTACGGCCAGGTTATGGGGAATCTTCTCATCCTGTGCCAGCTAAAATAAAACGGTTTTGTGAACAGAGAGGGCGTAGACATCACTGTTCTGGATCAATTCCCATTGGTCGGGTGATTGGCCAGACGCAAGCAGAGTAGCCCTTCCGCCTGTAACCTTCACATATAATATCCGCGCAAGCAGAAGGAAATGTTTAACCCAGCGAAACGCTCGGGCAGGCGATTAAAACTGCTGTAGATGCACGGAGTGAAGCCAGGAGCCGGTTAATTATTTACGAGACTGTTATGTATGCGAGACCAGCTGGGTTACTGCTCTTCATTTAGTGTATGGTAATTGTTTCAAAATACTCAATGAAAGGAGGTTAAAGGCTACACCGGCAAAGGAGAAAATCTCAACCTAACAGGGAACTGCAAGATGCAGTACTACAACTCCCAGCATTCTGCACAAACCGAAACTAACTGCAAACAGAGTTCATTCATTCACAGGCTGCACGCCTCTGCCTTATTCCACCTCTAATTAAGTATATTCCATTTCTAATGAGATTTGTAAATTGTGCTCATAAAAATTACCCCCCTGCCTATACGCAGACATAAACCGACACACCTACTGGTTAGTTAGAATAACAGCAGCACTAATTGCGTGACAATGTTATAATAATATTATGATAATGTTTTTTGTTAGATGAACCAAACAAGAGCTGGTTGTACAGATTAAAATGAGTGTTAAGTTAACCGCAGCCACAAGGCCACCAGAATTGTTGACTGTCATTTCGGTAGGAAGAAAAACCCAAAACCAAGAAGCAGCCAGGCAACCAGAGCAAACACACAACTCCTCTCTGCACAAATCACCGTGTGTTGACATAGGAGTTCCAATAGGGCACGTTAATTGTACACAGTGCAAGGCTGGAGCCAGGGAGGGATGTGCAAGCCTGCCAAGTACGAAAATGATTTCTAAACAATACGTCATCATCACCATTGGCAGATAAACATCGGGTACCAGCTGATTATTCGAACAAGGCAGGAACATTCTGTAATGTTCTCCCTTAAAGGGCAAACCCTCACCCAAAAATGCTGTCAGGTCCTACAACTAGGGGCGGCCGGTTCGCGGATCCGAACCCGGATCCGCCGCGGATTTATCCCGTTCGCGAACGGCGGATGTTCCGGATTTTCCGCCTTCTGAACCGCGGATTTTCGTATTTTCGAAAATTTTAAAATTACGAGGATTTCTCGTATTTCCGAGGATTTTTTTCATTTTAATGGGTCCGCTCCAGGATTTGACTTTTCGATTTTTCTCGAAAATTCGCAGATCCTCGAGCGGACCGGATTTTGCGAAGTTGGGACATCTCTACCTACAACATGGCCAGGAATCTATGTTTTGTAAAATTCCATTTAGTTGGAAATATTTAGCACTGCAATACAGAGAGGGGATTATCCGACCAACTGCTCGCCATTAGCGAGCCGTCGGCTAGGACAAATCATAGATTATAATGTATGACATAGCTAAGTGACAATTATAGATTATAATGTATGACATAGCTAAGTGACAATTATAGATTATAATGTTGACATAGCAAGTAACGATTATAAGGCATCCATAAATATATCATACTAATTACCGTGGAAACATTTTGTATTACGAGTTATTGCCTTCCAATAACAGAATTATCATCAATTGGAAAGTAAAATTACTTTAGGCAGGAAAATAAAGACTGGCGTAGTTTGTGTTAAAGACCAACATTCCGTCACATACAGAAAGGACCATTTAGATGTATTTTTTTAATAACCTGAAATAAATAATTGCCTTAATTGCCATGCCAAAAAAGACATTCTGTTCTTGGCTCAAGTCACCTTACTCATCTATTTTAGTAAAAACAGCTTTTTAAACAAGTACACAACGTGGGACCAAGTCCGCAGGAATTTCACGCTGGCAGGCAGCTCTTACCAAGGGAGGAAGGGGGGGGGGGGGTTCAGGGAATTAAAGGAGCAGAGCAATGTTTATATCAGGGCTAGACAGATCTCAGGAGCCAGGTAGCCAAGGACCTACAAATTTGTCCCTGGTAACTTTTTACATATGGTGGCTCTGATTCCAATATGTGTAATAAGCACACACAGGTCAATAATTCAGCCCAGATCAACCAAATATGGTTTTGAAAGGTTTTCCTATTGAGAGTTGAATCCTTTTAAAAGAAAAGAATCTGAACATTCCATTACCATCTACAAATGGAAGTAAATTGCTCAGCTATAAATATAGTAATATTATTAGTCCCATGTCTATAAAGCACAGATCTGACCTAGTTGAGCGCTAATTATAGGTTATAATTTACAGCAGAGCCGTGCACACTGCATATATTACACCAGAGGTCCGATTTATAAAATAGTATCAATGTTTACATGTAACCTCCCAGTCCTTAAAAAATAAAAATCCATCCTACAGATAATTACCCACAATTACAATGGTAATGATTTTAATGTGAGGAGCAGAAAAAGGTTTTATAGCGGATTCATTTTCTATGTTCCCAAACCAAACGCCGATTAACCCAGGCCACTTTAATTGACCCCTTTATTACAAACCAGTTCACGGTATAGGCAAACTATTTCCCAGAGGCCTCAAGATGTTGTGGGATTCAAATCAGATCAGCTGATTACAAATGTCAATATAGCCGATTGTTCCATAAAACATTTCTTGCACAATTAGTTTGCAAGCAGAATTTAGGGAAGTAAAAACTGCCCTAAATATTTTACCAAGAACTTGTATAACCCATAGACTGAGAATTAAATTATGTTATCACTTTGCCTTTCTATGTTAAATGTATTTTCCATTCTTAGGTTATCTTTAAAGTAGTCAGGGCCCCTTATACCTGCCCTCTACAGATTTATGGCCCGGGCAGCCCAGTGTGTACTTCATCCAATGGGGGGGGGGGGGGGAGAGATGACTTGTTTAAACGAGATATGACTTGGTGTATCAATTAACTACAGAATATAGAACATAACTAGCAGGTGTCAGTACAGTGTAGGAGAGATCTTTGAATTGCATACACTCGAGTGAATTTTTGGTTCTAAAAGCTGCCATCGGAGTTCCTTTCTGAAAGCAGGCCATCTGTTTACTCACATGTGCACTAATGTGACAGCCCAGGAACGCAAAACACAGAGGCTCCATAATAAGAGCAAATCTCAAGTTTTAAGCTTCTTGCGCAGTTAGCCCCGGGCTACTAGTCTTATGATTTCCATTATGATAACACGGAGATGGCTGGAAGGCTCTGCCTCACCTTACATAGTAACAGCTGATCCTAAATGCAAAAAAAATATCTTTCTGTGCTATGTGCATTGATTATTTCACCAAAGTCACAAAAAATTTACAGTACAGAAAGCAGGAACTGCCCTCCCAAAAGCTCAGTAAGCTCTGACATGCTCAGTTAGATTACCCCAAGAAGAAAGAAACAACAATTCTCCAATTTTTTTCAGTTTTTTAACCAACAATTTATTTTAGCAAAAATATCAAGTAGAAAGGCAAATCATACATCATCTTTCTGCCCTGGAAGTCAGGTAAAACGTAAATTAGCCAAAAAAGATGTCATTAAAAACAGCAAGCACAACTCTAATGTATCTGCAATTATACTGGCTGGTTATTACAACCGAAATCTGCTTGTCCCCAGGTTTTATCGTTTCACTACCCAAACGATAACAAGATTCTAATAACATTGGCCCTGAGCCAAAAACTGGTTTGGGCAGTGCCGGATAGAAAATCTCTCCAACAGCAACCTGTCAGTCTCATCTGATCCAGGTATTTTAAGCCATGTGTACACACAGCTGATTTCAGCCCCTGAAATTCTAGCTGCAAGGGCTGTGTTTTAACAAGCAATCCGATCGCAAGTTAAAAAGTGTGAGCTTATGTTCGCCAATTGGTCTAGCCATTCTCGGGAGAACATGCAATCACCATTCTGTGAATCAAAATTCCACTGAATGCAGTGAAAGGGACAGTAAAGTGCAGGTAAATATGCGTTTTCCCACCCATTACCATCAGGTGTAGTGTGGCCTCAGCCTGAAGGTGGCCATACATACGATTCCACGACAGGATTTACCCATTATCGTTCATGTGTATGGGCTTTTCCCGACCGACCGGAGTGCCGATGAACGACCATATTCGCCACTACGGTCGGTCGGGAAAAATGTGTATGGCCCCCTTTACATATAAACGATTGGTAGTCGATCGGTTGAAATTAAAGCAACAGGCAGTGATTTACATAGTCACAAATAAACCACCATCCAACCCCACCAAATAAGGGGGTCAATCTTATTATCTTACAATCTTAAAACTCTTATCCAATCAGCTGCCCCAAGCTCCAAACGAGACTTGTTATGATGTACATATCTGAAGGAATTTTAAGCAGATGTAAAAGCAATAATAATAACAGGTCAGTCTGTACTGAGAGTCGCTGTTCTAATATAGGACGTTTAGCACCAGGAGCCCCTCCCTACGTCCACGGGAAACATTCCGTATGACGGGATGGAGACTGGTGTCATTTATAAGGCGGTTGCTAAAACAATGAGTTGCCTCTTGGACAATTTCCAGAGATGGAATCGTATCCACCGAGGACAAAGTGTAACAGATAGATAGGAAACGATCATGTAATTGAACAGGAGTGAGTGTTACTAGAGTTAAAGGACCGATTTTACATTCTAATAACATTACGGAATTCGAGTTAAAGGGTATCTACATTAGAAAGAATTTATAAATTGCTCATTACTGGAAACTATCATTCATCCCAACTATCACATTATTTGTTGATCTGTCCTTTATTTATTAGAAATCCAATCTGAACCATCTTAGATTTCAGCTGTCAATAAGTGCCTTATTATCATAAACTCTTGTGTGCAGTTTTTGACAGTTGGTATGTGGTGGAATTCCCTCCCCCAGTGCTGCCTCATAGTGATTACTGAGCATGCTTGCCCTCATAGTTAGTCACGAGAGTCAGGATAAGGAATACTGGATTAAAGAAATGCAGCAAAACACACCAAGGGGCTAGGGCGCGATTCTGAGTGTGTTTTGCTCTATGACAGCACTTCCAATGGAAGTGTTCGATCTGTAATTGCATGCGTGCACGGCTTTTTGCGTTTCAATTACACAGATGTGTCCAGGAGCGCTGTGCCCATAGCATATCAAGACGCAGTGCATTGCACAAATACTGAATTCGCTGCCTAACCCTTAAAGTGGCTGGTTATAAATTCTAATAACCTTGGGGCATTGAAAGGGTTAAATAGCTGGTTACAAATAATAAAAGGGCCAGTTATCACTTGTAATAAGGCACAGAACCAGCATTATTCTACCGGATTATGGAGAACATAGGAGCGTCCCCCCAGTGATAACAGAATTTCCCACAGAATACAATGCAAGGAAAGGAAATGGGGGATGGAACGAATGCAAGAAAGGGGGGGTTGGGGTTGTGTTAATACAGAGGAGGAGATGGCGTCTTGTAGTATCCAATGTAAAAATATACATAGGGCCACTGGCCGCTGCGGAAATGCATTTAATGCCCTAAGTAAACAGATTGATACAAGGACTCGCTGAGCAAACACTGACACCAGCCAATGAACATGTTTATGGCAATAACATTAATGACAGGAGCGCCATTAAACAAAATCCACCATAAAGATAAATTGCTGGTATCCATGTAAAGTCTACAGATCAATTTCCACAACTAGGGGAATATAAATAGATCAAATAATCCAATGCAAATTCCCTAACAAAGTTTAAATAAAGTTAGAGCCTACCAACAATGGTAAACCGTAACACGACACCCAGGATATTCAATACTAATTTATCAGAAAATATTCTTTTGCATTGCTCACTTCCTGCTAAGTGCATCTCCCAAGACAGGAAGGAAATAGAAAATGCAAAAAAATTTTTTTTTTTTTTAAATTGTCAAAATTCTTCACATAGAAAGTCGGATTTTTGTTAAATGTTATATTTGGAACTGCAAGGTAGCCGATACAAAAACCAAGGCATCCTAGGTACCAGCTTTGATTTGCTGAAGGATGCTGGGAAATGTAGTGAACTAGAATATACATAATTCTATAAACATAAAATTGTAAGTTTGCTTTTTGAAAAAGAAAAAGTGGAGCTGCCACACATATTTCACAAGTGTGAAGGATGTTTACACTCCCTCGGCTAGTCCCGCCACTCCACAGGGGCACCCTACAATTCACCCTCTGTGCAGTGTACACATTCTATTCATAGTAGTATCATTATATAATCAGCTTATAACATAAAGCCATAACATTCCTTTAAGGTTTGCAGTGCATTGTGGATAGGTGAGCATGTGAATTCCACAGTTTTTTCCCCCTGAAAGGGTTAATGGCTATTAACCCTTTTAACTATACTTCATGCATCACTCAGACTGCAGCAACAAATATCCAGAATGCACTTGTAAGATGCCAGCAGGAGGGGGGCTTGGAGGGGAAATGGAGAATGCCATACCGATGGTGTAAATCAAGACAAACTTTCCAAGGAAAAGTAGTTATGACTCACAGCGCGTCACCAATTCACATTTCCTACATCCATAACCCAGTGACGTATCATGGCTATGGACACCAGTGGGGCTGTGTTAGATCACTAGGACAAACAGGTTGAAATGAATCAGGTTTACCCCCATCATGGTACAACTACAACTATCTGCACAAGAGGGGAATCTGGGGTGGGGGGAGACATTGTGCAAAGTTTCCATAGTCTATAAAGGTTGCACCTGCAGCTCCTTGTTTTGGTGAACTACAATTCCAGAAGCCCCAGGAGAGAGCGCGGGGGGGGGGGGGTGGTGTCTCAAAACCTTCCAAACAACAGAGAACTACAAAGATCAAGCATACAACAGAAATTAAAGGAGAACTAAAGCGAGTATACATTTCCCCCCCCCCAAAAAAAAGTACTGGTGCAGAGAGGTAGGGTTGGAACTTTTACCTCCCAATATTGTTTATATGAGAAGCCCACACATGAAGAAAACTGCTTCTGCCAGTCTGAGTGCTTCCGTCCTATTTTAATACAGGAAGGCCCAGGACATAAAGTTGCCATGCATCAGTCTTACCCTCTGACCTATCCGCGAATATTGATTGAATGTCGTGAATCGGCCGGAGGGTAAGTACTAATGCATGGGCACCTTAACTTGATAAAAGTTTTTATCGTTAAAAATGGTGCTACTTTTGCCCCAACCAATCACAATGATTTAACATTTGAAAGCTAACATCTGATTGGATGGGGCACAATTAACACCATTTTTAACCATTTAAGAACTTTTATTGAATAACCCTGTTATGTAGTAGCTCCTCATTGAAACATATTGGGAGGTAGAAATAATAATTCTACCTCCTAGCCCCAGGTATTTTTCATTTTTAAAAGTACATTTTATAGTAGTATCCTTCAAATAATACCCAGTGATAATAAACCAGACCATTAATATCCAGTGATAATAAATCATAGACATTAATATCCAGTGATAATAAACCAATTAATACCCAGTGATAATAAACCATACCATTAACATCCAGTGATATAAACATAGACCATTAATTCCAGTGATAATAAACCATTAATACCCAGTGATAATAAACCATACCATTAACACCAGTGATAATAAATCATAGACCATTAATATCCAGTGATAAAACCATAATACCCAGTCATAATAAACCATACCATTAAATCCAGTGATAATAAATCATAGCCATTAATATCCCGTGATAATAAACCATTAATACCCAGTCATAATAAACCATACATTAATACAGATAATAACCATTATACCCGTCATAATAAACCAAACCATTATACCAGTGTAATAAACCATTAATACCCAGTAATTATAAACCATTAATACCCAGTGATAAAAACTATAGACCATTAAATCCAGTGATAATAACCATTAATACCAGGATAATAAACAGACCTTAATAGGCGGTGATAATAAACCATTAATACCCAGTGATAATAAACCATTAATACCCAGTGATAGTAAACCATTAATACCCAGTGATAATAAACCATTAATACCCAGTGATAATAAACTCCAATAATAACCCAGTGATAATAAACTCCAATAATAACCAAGTGATAATAAACCATTAATACTCCGTGATAATAAACCATTAATACCCTGTGATAACAAACCAATAATAACCCAGTGATAATAAACTATTAATACCCAGTGATAATAAACTCCAATAATAACCCAGATCCATGGATGACACAATCCCCGGAAATCCCAATGTAATAAATGATCAAACTGCAGAATTGAAACATTGTTGCAAAAGTTTTAAAGCGCCAAACTCTATCTGCCCAGGCTGTTCCCCGCCTGCAACACTAGAGGGCGCGCTGCGCTCGCTCACCAACACTGGCTGCCCAGACTGCACGGTATCAGTCACTGAGCGGAGCTTCCTTTGTATCCAGTCACTTTCAGTCATTCCCTATGACAGGCGCCCCCAGCACGGAATCGCCCCGTCTACCCTTTAGCAGGACATCGCCCCTCCGTCTACCCTCCAGCTGATGGCCCACCTTGCCTCTGGTCCTCCTGCTGATCTGGGCGCTGGCAGCAGCGCTATCCCCTTCTCATAGCCCGGCAGCGTCCTGCTCCCTGCGCTGCTCCCCCGGCTCTGTCTCCTCTCACCAGGAGCTCAGTGGAAAAACTCCTGAGCTGGTGACGCAGGCGGTGAGAGGGAACCAGACAGCCCAGCCCAGCCAGTCAGGGGGCCGGCCCAGCCCAGCCAGTCATAGGGCCGGCCCAGCTCTGCCTTCCACCCTCCCTCCTCCTCCACTCACTGCTTCCTGCTCTCCTTCTATGCACAGGGCCGGCAGGGTGGCAGCTGCTCCCTCCTCCACAGTCACAGGGACCTGCATAGACCTTACCCCCATTAGTAGCAGCACCTGGGGCTGGGGGTGTAGCCTGACAATTGGACTCCACAATCAGCACTGCAACAGGAAAGCTGCCTAATGATTCATTACTGGGAACATTATTACATCCTAGTGCGCACAGAGCTTGCAATCTGATCGTTCCTGTATGTATTAAGCTAGGTACACACGATGCAATAATTTGGACATTTCAGTGTCGGGCGAATTATTGTATGGCGGCTTTTTGAGGCCGTGACCGATCGCCGAACTAAAAAAAAAACAACAAATCGGACGATAGTCCTTCCTCCTGGCCGACTGGCCGAAAGCTTCGAACCGTCGGTCAGGAGGAGAGATTGTATAGTGTGTACCTAGATTTAGATGGGACAGCTTGGTAATTATCTGTTGTTCTGTGTGTGTATGGGGGGGTCACTCATGATCTTTCTGTCTATATAAAGGCCACACTGCAACATGTGCGATTCTGGTGCGTTTGCGCAGTTTGTTATTTACCGTTGTGGAAACAGACACGGATGCGCAGGAATATTTGCGTTCCCCGCGATTTCCATTGTATTTCAAACCACATGCGCAAACACGAGAAAATCGCGTTAGTGTGGCGTAGCCCTAAGACAGAATGATCATATGATCAAGGGGCTCATACACGATACAATTTCTCTTCCATATCGTACAATTGTTGGATTGTGTATCGGCTTAAAAAAAAAAAAGATCAGACCAAGTACGATCTGTCCATGTATGGTCTGCATTTGGTGGCCATAGATTCTACAATCTGATTGTACGGCGGAAAAAAATAGAAACTGGCACAATAGAAAAGAAATTCATATGATCGACGGCCAATCGTCTATACACGATCTGACGATTGTACGATATTGGCATGTAGCAATATTATACGACCCAAGATTGAATCGTATGGGCCCCTTTAGACATTAAAGGAGAACTTTAACTTCACTAACCAACCCCTTCCAGTAGATTACATTCTGACATACCTACCACATTGTCATGATGTTAGCACCATGTCAGAAATAAACGCCTGTCCAGATCTTTTTTTGTCGTCACCAAATGAACAGACTGGGGTGCAACAAGGCTCGGTGGGATTGTCCAATAACATCGTACGTGATATATTGCTAGCAGTTTATTGATTGAAAATCAATCGGACAGAATGATAAATTCCCATTGGTCTAGAGCAAAGCCGCGTACCATGCCATGTAGTGCTTGCTCACAATAGTCCAAGGTGGTACATTTATCACTAATCCCAGATTTTCAATCAGGCATTATCGATCAATGTGTTAAATTAACAGTGCCCCATATTACATTGGCCAGTGGCTCAGACATGCTCAGTGTGTGTTATCCAGAGAGCAGCTTTCCAACTGGCTACTGCATATCTCTCAGGGGGAGAGAAAGTGAAATTGAAACAGATGGTAATTGCAGGGATTCCAGCCGTGAACACAAGTGTATTTCTGCTTAGGAATTAAATTTAAAGTCAAGTCATGCATCATTATAATTAGCAAACTGGCTGTAAGGGCTAGGGCACACTAGCGTGTTGCGCTCACTCTCGTGTTTTCAAATCTATTTAAGCATGAGAAAGGCAGAGCCGTGCATTTCATTGTGGGGGGCCACATTGCATTCGCTGCTCTGTGCTGTAATCTGTTTTGCAAGCCCACGCGGTCACAATCTTTTTGCGAATCGCAGGCCTTCCGATTACACAAATTGCAGCTCAAACAGAGTATCACGCGTGAAACACGCCTAAGGTTCCATACACACTTTTGACGGGCACCACGATCCTTGACAACGAGCGGCTAGCAAGCAGACGATTAAATAATCACAAGTGTGTGGCTGTTTATTCAGGCATTATTCATTGGTCTGCCCGGTTGGAGCACTAGCGACGCCTGATATAGTGACCGTTAATCACCTGCTCATTCGTAGGGGGTTGTGTCTGTAGTGTGTGTGTACAATGTTTTGGGATGGGAAGTTTGGAACCTTCCCCTCCCCCATTACAGTTGTCAAACAAGCACCTAAAAGCTTTTCACAGAAAAGTAAGTGTAAACCAGGCTTAAACCAGAACTTAAGATTCAATATCACTTAATATACTTAAAGGATAACTATATTGTTAAAATTTACTTTTTAAAAATGGAAAGTACCTGGGGCAGGGAGGTCGGATTGATTATTCCCACCTCACAATATAATTTTGTTGAGGAGCTACATGCAGGTTTAGTTTGCCAGGTTAGTCATGGACTAGTCCTCTATTAAAGATAGGGCTGAAGCCATGAGGAAGGCTGGCAGAATCAGTCTTCTTTGGGCTGGTGCTCCTCACAGAAACAATTTTAGGATATAGAATTTACCAGTCCTCTCTCCCTGTCCCAAGTACTTTTCATTTTAACTGTTTATATATACACACAATAGTTATCCTTTAAGTCATATATTTATTCACTTATTGGTTCCTACTAAGCCGAAATGCCTTCCCTGTCAATGGCTGTATCCCCAGATGGGCCCTTTGTAGTCTGGGGTCCCAAGAAGAGCTGCCATGTTTTCCAGTTTGATAAGATCATGTCCCCATGTGAAATACCACTGGCAACTACGGTAATAGAACATGTCCAATAAGGATGAAGTAAAGATAATACGTAAGAGAATATAAGCACTGATTTTTTTAAATGAAATAAACATAATCTGTTAAAGATGGTGCTAATTTTTCCCCAACCAATCAGATCTTATTTAACATTTTTAACAATAAGAACTTTTATTAAATAACCCTGCATGTTTATGAAGAAAACATTCCTTAAGATTGAGATTTCTCTAGAAACCATAGTTAAAATGGTGTGTATTAGAATTATTCATCTTCTCATGGTCCTTCGTGACTTTTTAATATTTTTCCACATAGGATGAAGAGAACTATCAAAGAAATGTCCTATCAATTTACAACTAAATTTTAAAAAAAGCACTTATTTCAACATATCTGTTGTATTCAATTAGATCAACTGGACTTGAAGTTTAGTTCTTGAAGACGTTTCGCTAGTCATCCGACTGGTTTTCTCATTCTGAATTGAGAGATCCAGTTGGATGACTAGCAAAACGTCTTCAAGGACTAAACTTCAAGTCCAGTTGATCTAACTGAATACAACAGATATATCATGACCTGGATGAATGAATATTACAGATATACCATGACCTGGGTGGATGAATATTACAGATATACCGTGACCTGGATGAATGAATATTACAGATATACCATGACCTGGGTGGATGAATATTACAGATATACCATGACCTGGATGAATGAATATTACAGATATACCATGACCTGGATTAATGAATATTACAGATATACCATGACCTGGATGGATAAATATTACAGATATACCGTGACCTGGATGAATGAATATTACAGATATACCATGACCTGGATGAATGGAAGGTGTGCAAGTCAGAGAGCTTGGCCAGGAAGGCGGGAAAACCTTTTGTGAGTAAGACAGAAGGAAAGACAAATTTTGCATTTTATTACGTCAGACTTGACACGATTGCCAGTTTGGGGGTAATAAACATAATATACCGTTCATTTCAGTGGTTTGGATTTGCACTAGATGTTTGTGGAGTAAAGTGTCAAGGCACACGAATGAACATCCGTGATGAAGGCTTGGCGATGAAGGTGGTATCTCATCAGTCACTGCCCCGAGACGTAAGGGCAGATAGCGGGAAGCAGAGGAGGAGGGCATGTGGAATCGCTTCCAGTATTCACTTGCGCTTTAAAACCCAGTCATGGTTGAAGCGGCTTATCACAGGCCCCTAAAGAAGTGAAAGTAACCAAATAAACGTTTAATATTGTGACACGGGTTGACCAGGTTTGGAACAAAGGAAACAAGTCGGTTGGTTTAAGACACCGTACAGAGCAGGATTCCTACGACCGCCCCGCTAAAACACCTTCATTGGATGGGAGACACGGATAAAATTCAAAATGGAAATCCCCTTCATAGATGTTCTGTTGCCTGTACCTGTCGTTAGTAGCTGTAACGTGGGGAAGGGATCATGGTCAGTATTGAGGGGGAGGTGTAAGCGTTGATGAGCGCTCGTCTGCGTGAAGTATGTTATTCACTGTTCAGACGTGGCATGATCGGTATGGTGAGGACAATGAGTGACTGGAGAGAGAAATTGCGGGCAACTTCCTTCTACGTCAGCAGGACTATTCCCAGTTGTCATGGTGATGGGGAAATAGTAGGCAAGACAAGGATGTTTGAGCGAATGACGGAGCAGTGGTTTTATCCATAAACGGTAAGCGGCGTTATACACTCTTATTAATTAGAAGACATGACGAGGATGCCTCCGGGAATCAGGAGTGTAAAGGGCAGGTTCTAATCAACATGTCTGCTATAGACACTAACAAGAGGCGACTAGAGGTCAAACTAGGGGAAAGAGACTATTCGACCCTTGTAACGGATTTCACTAGAAACAGGTACATTTTTTGAAACTATAATTATTATTCCGCATTTATATAGCCCACAACATCTTCCGCTAGCGCTTTAACCCTGACATTATTACATTCACATCAGGCCCCATGCCCCGAAGAGCTTACAATCTAAGACATTTTATTTGACACATACAACCTATCGTAGTCTTATGAGTGTGGGGAAAACCGCGAGTGTCCGGAGGAACCCACGCAAGCACGGGTGTTGAGAAAACATACAAACTATTGCAGATGGGTCCAAGGGTGGAATCGAAATCACGGACTCCAAGTGCAAGTCATCGCCGATAACCACTGAGCAACCGTGATACCTTTGGCTTCAAATTTGCAAACCATTTGGATAGTAGTATAGCCCATTAGTCATAAGGGTAAAAAAACAATATAACAAGGCAGAAGATATTAGGCTCGTTAGGCTCCAACGATCTGGTCCATATACATATTAGTAATTCCCAGGTAAACTGACCCAACGTTCGGCCCACTTGACTATCATAAAGATGTTTTTCATGGTTGGTTTCGTGCCAGGAATTAGGGACATATGTGGATTTTTAAAGGTGCAGGAATGGAACATATGGAAATTGGAACATTGGTTTTGGGCGTTCTGTAAGTAGCAGTGCGGTCGGTAAGACAGGCTCTGTTCATTTCACAAAGCAGAACAGATTGTAACTACGAAAGTACGGCCAGGTTATGGGGAATCTCTGTGTACTGTGCCCAGCTAAAATAAAACGGTTGTTGAAAGACTTCGAGAGGGCGATAGAATCACTGTTGGAATCAATTCTCATTGGTCGGTGATTGGCCAGACCAAGCAGAGTAGCCGTCGCGAAAACTTCATATAATATCAGGAGCACAGAGAGAAATGTTTATAACCAGCGCAAAGCGTCAGGGCAGGCGATAAAACCTGCTGAGATGCACCTGAGAAGTGAAGCAGGAGGGGCCGGGTAATGCTTTACGAGACTGTTATGACGATACCAGTGGGTTATGTCTTCATTTAGTTGGTAATTGTTTCACAAAAGACCCTCAATGACCAGGAGGTTAAGGTTACACCGGCAAAGGAGGAAATCTCAACCTAACCGGGCAAGGCAAGATGCAGTACTACAATCCCAGCTATGCTGCACAAAACCGAACAACTGAAAACAGAGTTCATTATTCACAGGCTGAACGTCTCTGCCTATTAACCTTAATTATTAAGTTATAATTCCATTGTCTAATGAGATTTGTAAATTGTGTCTCATAAAAATTACACCCCCCTGCCTATACGCAGACATAAACCCGACACCCATACTGGTTAGTAGAAATAACAGCAGCACTAATTGCTGGGTGACCTGTTATAATAATATTATGATAAGTTTTTGTTAGATGTAAACAAACAAGCGACTGGGTTACAGCATTAAAATGAGTCGTTAAGTAAACCGCAGCCACAAGCCACCAGAAAGTGGGACTGTCATTTCGGTAGGAAGAAAAACCCCAAAACCCAGAAGCAGCCAAAGGCACCAGAGCCAAACACACAACCCCCTCTCTTGCACAAAAATTTCCACCGTGTGTTGACATAGGAGTCAATAGGCAGTAATGTACACAGTGCAAAGGTGGAGCCAGGGAGGGTGTTGCAAGCCTGCCAAGTACGAAAATGATTTTTCTAAACAATTACGTATAATCACATTGGCAGATAAAACATCGGGTATTACCAGATGATATTAGAACAAGGCAGAACATTCTGTACATGCTTTTCATTAAAAGGGCAAACCCTACCCCAAAAATTGCCTGTCAGAAGTCCCTACAACTAGGGGCGGCCGGTTGAGGAGCGAACCGGATCCGCCGCGGATTTATCCCTGTTCGCGATCGAGGATTGTCCGGATTTTCCAGCCTTCTGAATCCGCGGATTTTCGTATTTTCGAAAAAGTTTCAAAAGGACGAGGATTTCTGTTATTTCCGAGGATGTTTTTCATTTTAATGGGTCCGTCCAGGATTGGACCTTTTCGATTTTTCTCGAAAATTCGCAGATCCTCGAGCGGACGGATTTTGCAAGTCGGGAAAAAATTCTATCCTACAACATGGCCAGGAACTATGTTTGTATAAAATTCCATTTAGTTGGAAATTTTAGCACTGCAATACAAGAGACGGGATATTTATCCCGACCCAAACGGCTAGCCATAGCGAGCCGTCGGTAGGACAAAATCAGAGTTATAATGTAGGAATAGCTAGTGACAATTTAGATATAATGTAGACATAGCTAAGAGTGGACAATTATAGATTATAATGTATGACAGAGCCTAAGTAACGATTATAAGGCATCAATAAAAATATATATAACTTAATTACCGTGGAACATTTTGTATACGAAGTTATTGCCTGCCAATAACAGAATCTCATCAATTGGAAAGTTAAAATTAACTTTGGCAGGAATAAAGACTCGGCGTAGTTTGTGTTAAAGACCAACATTCCGTCACATACAGAAAGGGACCATTTAGATGTGATTTTTAATAACCTGAAATAAAATACTTGCTAATTGCCACTGCCAAAAAAGACATTCTGTCTTGCTCAAGTGCACCGTACTCATCTATTTTAGTAAAACAGCTTTTTAAACCGTACACAAGTCGATTGGACCAAGTCCGCGGGATTTTCACGCTGGCAGGCAGCTCTACAAGGGGAGGAAGGGGGGGGGGGGTGCGTTCAGGGAATTAAGGAGCAGAGCCAAGTGTTATATCAGGGCATAGACAGATCTCAGGAGGCCAGTAGCCATAGGATCCTACAAAAATTTGTTACTCCCTGGTAACTTTTCTACATCTGGTGTCTCCTGATTCACAATATTGTAATAAGGCACACACAGGTCAATACATTAGCCCAGCCGATCAACCACATATTGGTTGTTGAAAGGTTTTCTATTGAGAGTTGAATCCTTGTTAAAAACGGAAAAAGATATTGAACATTCCTTACCCATCTACAAATGGGAAGTAATGCAGCTATAAAATATAGTAATATTATTAGTACAATGTCTATAAAGCACAGTTCATGAACTAGTTGAGCGCTAATTATAGTTATAATTACAGCAGAGCGTGCACCACTGCATTATATAAACAAGAGAGTCCGATTTATAAAATAGTATCAATTTGTACATGTAACCTCCCAGTCCTTAAAAAATAAAAATCCATCCTACAGATAATTACCAAAATTACAATGGTAAGGATTTATAATGTGAGGAGCAGAAAAAGGTTTTATAGCGGATTCATTTTTATGTTCCACACCAAACGCTGAGTCGATACCCAGGGACACTTAATGGACACCCTTATTACAAACCAGTTCACGGTTATAGCGCAAACTATTCCCAGGAGCCCTCAAGATGTTGTGGGATTCACATCGATCCGAGGATTACAAATTGGTCAATATAGCCGATTGTTCAAAAACATTTCTTGCACAATTAGTTTGCCAGCAGATATCTAGGGAAGTAAAAACTGCCCTAAATATTTTACCAAGACTGGTATAACCCATAGGGACTGAGAATTAAAATTATGTTACACTTGGCTCTATGTTAAATGTTATTTTCATTATTAGGTTTATCTTTAAAGTAGTAGGGCCCATACCTGCCCTTACAGATTTATGGCTACGGGCATTGCCCAGTGGTGTACTTCATAATTGGGGGGGGGGGGGGGGGGGGGGGGGGGGCGCGAGAGACTTGTTGTTACACGAAAGATAGAACGGTGTATCAATTAAACTACAGAATATAGAAACAATAGAGATGGGTGTCAGTACAGTGGTAGGAGAGATCTTTGAATTGCACTACACTCGATGTGAATTTTTGTTCAAAAGCTGCCATACGGAGTTTTCCTTCTGAAAGCAGGCAAGTCTGTTACTCACATGTGCAACGAATTGTGACAGCCCAGGAACGCAAAACACAGGGCTCAGTAATAAGAGCAAATCTCAAGTTTTAAGCTTATTGAGCCAGTTAGACCGGCTACTAGTCTTATGATTTCCCATTTATGATAACACAGGGATGGATGGGAGATGGCTGGAAGGCTCTGCCTCACCTTCCTAGTAACAGACTGATCCGAAAATGCAACAAAAATATCTTTCTGTGCTAATGGCATTGATTTTCACCAAAGTCACCAAAAAACTTTACGTACAGAAAAGCAGGAACTGCCCCCCCAAAAGCTCCAGTAAGCTTATGACAATGCTCAGTTAGATACCCCAAAGAAGAAAGAAAAGAAAAACAAACAATTTCTCCAATTTTTAAGTTTTTAAAACCAACAATTTACTTTTAGCAAAAAATATCACGTAGAAAGCAATATCATACATTATCTTTCTGCCCTGGAAGTCAGGTAATAAAAGGAAATAGCCAAAAAAGATTGTCATATAAAACAGCAGCAAAACTCTAATGTTCTGCATTATACTGGATGGTTATTACAACCGAAAAAAAAATCTGCTTGTCCCCAGGTTTTATCGTTTCACTACCCAAACGGCATTAACAGAGATCTAATAACATTGGCCCCTGAGCCAAAAAAGGTTTGGGCAGTGCGGATAGGAAAATCTCTCCAACAGAACTGTCAGTATAATAGATCCAGGTATTTTAAGCCATGTGTTCCACAGCATTTCAGCCCCTTGAAATTAGCTGCAAGGGCGTGTGTTTTAACAAGCAATACCGATCGAAGTTAAAAAGTGTGAGCTTATTTCGCCTCATTGTCTAAGCCCTTTCGGCGATGAGAAAGGAGGAGAAAATGCAATCACCATTCTGTGAATCAAAATGCCACTGAATGAAGTGGAAAGGGGACAGTAAAGTGCAGTGTAATAGCGTTTTCCCACCCATTCCATCAGGGTGTAGTGTGGCCTAAGCATGAAGTGGCCCATACATACAATTCACGACAGGATTTACCCCTTATCGTGTTAATGTTGTATGGGCTTTTCCCGACCACCGGTAGTGCCGATGAACGACCTATTCGCCATACGTCGGCGGGAAAAATTTATGGCCCCATTTACTATATAACGATGGTAGTAGATCGGTTGAAATAAAGCACAGGCAGTGATTTCATAGTCACAAATAAACCACATCCAACCCACCAAAAATTAAGGGGGTCAATCTTATAATCTTACAATATTACTAAAACTCTTATCAATCAGCTTGCCCCAAGCTCCAAACGAGACTTCGTTATGGATGTAACATATTGAAGAATTTTACGCAGATGTAAAAAGAATAAAAGACAGGTCAGTCTGTATGAGAGTCGCTGTCTAATATAGGGACGTTTCGCACCAGGAGCCCATCCCTACGTCCGGGAAAAATTCCGTTTGACGGGATGGAGGGACTGGTGTCATTTATAAGCGGTTTGCTAAAACAATGAGTTGCTCTTGGCACAATTTCCAGAGAACCTGGAATCGTATCCAACGAGGACAAAGTGGAACAGGATAGATAGGAAACGATCATGTAATTGAACAGGAGGAGGGTTACTAGAGTTAAAGGACCGATTTTACATTCTAATAAACATACGGAATTCGGAGGGTGTTAAAGGGTATCTACATTAGAACGAATTTATGAAAATTGCTCCTTAGGGAAAACTATCCCCCCCCCCCCTTCATCCCACCTATCACATATTGTTGAATCTGTCCCTTGATTTATTTAGAAATCAATTGAACCATCTTAGATTTCAGCTGTCAATCCAGTGCCCGTCTTATCATAAACTCTTTTCGTGTGCCGTTTTTGACAGTTGGTATGTGGTGGGGAATTCCATCCACCCAGTGCTGCCTCATAGTAGTACTAGGCATCTTGCCCTAATAGTAGTCAGAGAGTCAGGATAAGGAATACTGGATTTAAAGAAAGCAGCAAAACACACCAAGGGATAGGGCAGCGCTCTGAGTGGTTTGGCTCTATGACCAGCACTCCAATGAAGGTTCGATCTGTAATGCATTGCGTTGCACGGCTTTTTGCGTTTCAATTACACAGAGTGTCCAGGAGCGCTGGCCCATAGATAGCAGACGCAGAGTGATGCACAAATACTGAATCGATGCTCTAACCCTTAAAAGTGGCTGGTTATAAATTCTATAACCTTGGGGCATTGAAAGGGTTAAATTAAAAATTAGCTGGTTACAATAATTAAAAGGGCCAGGTTATCAATTGTAAATAAGGCACCGAACAGGGCTTATTCACCGGATTATGGAGAACTAGGAGCGTACCCTCAGTGATAAAGCATTTCCCCACAGAATACAATGCAAGGAAAAGGAAATGGGGGATGGAACGATGCAAGAAAGGGGGGGGTTGGGGTTGTGTAATACAGCGGAGAGATTGGCGTCTTTAGTATCCATGAAAAAATATACATAGGGCCACTGGCCGCTGCGGAAATGCATTTAATGCAATAACCGTAAACAGATTGAATACAAGAGACGCGCCTGAGACAACTGCACACCAGCAATGAACATGTTTATGGCAAGAACATTAATGACATGAGGCGCCTTAAAAAATCACCATAAAGATAAATGCTGGTATCATTGTAAAGTCTAGATCAATTCCACAACTAGGGGAATCTAAATAGATCAAATAATCCAATGAAAATTTACCCCTAACAAAGTTTTTAAATAAAGTTAGGCCTACAACAAATGCGAAACCGTAACACGACACACAGGATATTCAATACTAGATTTATCAGAAAGAGTCTTTTGATTGCTCCTCTGCTAAGTGCATCTTTACCAAGACAGGAAAGAGAAAAATGCCAAAAAAATTTTTTTTTTTTTTTAAAAATATTGTCATTAAATTTCTTCAAATAGAAAAGTCGGATTTATGTTAAATGGTATCTTTGGAACTGCAAGGTCAGCCGATAAAACACCAAGGGCATCCTAGGAGGGGTACCCAGCCTTTTGATTTGATGAAGGATGCTGGGAAATGTAGTGAACTCGAATATACTAATTCTATAACATAAAAATTGTAAGTTTGGCTTTTTGAAAAAGAAAAAGTGGAGCGCCACAACATATTTCACAAGTGGTGAAGGAAATGTTTACATCCCTCTGGCTAGTCCGCCACTCCACAGGGGGCACCTCAATTACCTCCTGTCAGTGTACACATTCTATTCATAGGTAGTATCCTTAGATAATCAGCTTACTAACAAAAGCCATAACATTCCTTTAAGGTTGCGTGCATTGTGGATAGGCTGAGCATGTGAATTCCAAGTTTTTCCCCATCGAAAGGGGAATGGCTAAGACCCTTTAATTAATTCATGCATCCACTCAGACTGCAGAGCAAAAAGTATCCAGAAGGCACTTTGTAGATGCCCAGCAGGAGGCGGGGGCTTGGAGGGGGGGGAAATGGAGACAGATGCATTACCCGATGGTGTAAATCAAGGACAAACTTCCAAGAAAAGTTAGTTATGACTACCAGCGCGTCCACCAATCACATTTTCCTACTCCATAACCCAGTGCCGATCATGGGCTATGGAACCCCACAGTGGGGCTGTTGTTGAGCACTACGACAAAACAGGGTTGAAATGAATCATGTTCCCAACATCATGGGACAAATACAAATTCTGCAACAGAGGGGGAATCTGGGGGGGGAGGAGACTGGGAGGGGAGACATTGTGCAAAGTTTCCATAGTCTAAAAGGTTGGCCACCTGCGCTCCTTGTTTTGGTGAAACTACCAATTTCCATGAAATGCCCCGGAAGAGGAGCGGGGGGGGGGGGGTATGGTCTCACAAAAACCTTCCAAACAACAGAGAGAACTACAAAGATTTACGCTACACATGAAATTAAAGGAGAACTAAAGCGAGTGAGGGTATAAGAGGTATAACATTTACCCCCCCCCAAAAAAAAGTACTGAGTGCAGAGAGGTAGGGTTGGAAACTTCTACCTCCCAATATTGTTTATATGAGAAAGCCCCACCATGAAGAAAACGGCTTCTGCAGTCTGGTGCTTCAGTCCTCATATTAATACAGGAAGGCCAAGGACATTAAAGTTGCCCATGCATCAGTAATTAGCTGACATTATACGAGAAATTGATTGAAGTAGTTGAATCGCGGAGGGTAAGTACTAATGACTATGGGCACCTAACTTGATAAAAGTTTTTATCGTTAAAAGGTGCTACTTTTTGCCCAAAACCCATCACATATGATTTAACATTTGAAAGCTAAACATCGATTGGAGGGGCCACAATTAACACATTTTAAACCATTTTAAGAACTTTATTGACTAAACCTGTTTATGTGTAGCTCCTCAGTGAACATATTGGCTAGGTAGAAATAATAACTTCTACCCATAGCCCAGGTATTTCATTTTGAAAAGTTACCATTTTATAGTAGTTATCCTCAAATAATACCCAGTGAAATAAAACCAGACATTATATACAGTGATAATAAATCATAGACCATTAATATCAGTGATAATAAACCATTAAACCCAGTGATAAAAACCATACCATTAACAATCGTGATAACCATCATAGACCCTAATATCCAGTTGATAATAAACCTTAATACCCAGTGATATAAACCATAACCATTAACATTCCAGTTGATTAATAATCATAGACCATTAATATCCCAGTAGTGATATAAACCATGAATACCCAGTCATAATTAACCCATACCATTAATTATCCAGTTGATAATAAATCATAGACCATTAATATCCAGTGAAATTAAACATTTAGATACCCAGTCATAATAACCATACAATTATATCCAGTGATTAATAAAACCATTATACCCAGTCATAATAAACAAAACAATAATATCCGTGATAATAAACCATTACTACCCAGTAAGTATAACCATTAATACCCAGTGGATAATAAATATAGACCATTAACATCCAGTGATAATAAAACAGTAATATGCCAGTGAAGAAACAGGACCATTAATATCCGGTGATATAATTAAACCATGAATACCAGTGATAATAAACATTTACCCAGTGATAATACACATTAATACCCAGTGATAGTAAAACAATTAATACCCAGTGATATAAACATTTAATTACCCAGTGATAAATAAACTCCAATAATACCAGTGATACTAAACTCCAAATAATAAACCAAGTGATAATCAAAAACCTTAATACTCCAGATGATAATAAACCATTAATACCGGTGATAACAAAACAACTATAACAGTTGATAATAAAATTATACCCGTGATAAAAACTCCAATAATAACCAGATCCATGGATGGACACAAGCCCCGAAAATACCAATGTAATAAATGATCAAACTGCAGAATTGAAAACATTGTTTTGCAAAAAGTTTTTTTAAAGCGCAAACTCTATTGCCCGGCTGTTCCGCCCTGCTTCCAACACTAGAGGGCGCGCTGCGCTCGCTCACCAACATGGCTGCCCAGACTGCACGGGTATCAGTCACTGGAGCGAGCTTCTTTGTATCCAGTCATTCAGTCATCCCTATGACAGGCGCCCCAAGGCACGGAATCGCCCCCGTTACCCTTAGAAGGACACGACCCCTCCGCTACATACCAGCTGAGGCCACCTTGACCTTGGCCTCCTGTGATCTGGGCGCTGGGCAGCAGAGCTATCCCCTTCTCAAGCCCGGCAGCGTACCTGCTCACTGCGCTGCTCCCCGGTCTGTCTCCTATCCAAGGAGCCAGTGGAAAAACTCCCCTTGAGTGGTGACGCAGGCGGTGGTGAGAGGGAACAGAAAGCCAAGCCCAGCCAGTCAGGGTGGCCGGCCCCAGCCCAGCCAGTATAGGGCCGGCCCAGCTCTTGCATTCACCCTCCCTCTCCTCCACTAAACTGCTTCTGCTCTCGTCTATGACAGGGAGGCCAGGGGGCAGCTGCACCTCCTACACAGTCCAGGGACCTGCATAGACCTTACCCCCCATTAGTGCAGCACCTGGGGTGGGGGTTTGTAGCCGGACAATTGGGGACTCCCAATCAGCACTTGCAACAGGAAAGTGGCCTAATGCTTCATTACTGGGAAAATTTATTACATCCTAGTGCGCACAGAGCGGCCAATCTGATCGTTCCTGTATGTATAAGCTAGGTACACACGTGCAATTCATTTGGACATTTCAGTGTTCGGGCGGAATTATTGTATGGAGGCTTTTTTGAGGCCGTGGACGATCGAGAATAAAAAAAAAACAACAAATCGGAGATAGTTCTTCCTCCTGGCCGACTGGCGAAAGCTTCGAACCGTCGGTCAAGGAGGAGAGCTTTGTTATAGTGTTGTTGTTGTGTACCTAGTTAGATGGGACAGCTTCGGTAATTATCTGTTGTTCTGTCGTTGTGTAGTTGGGGGGGGGGGGTTCAACTCAGATCTTTTGTCTATATAAAGGCCACACGGCAACTGGGCGATTCGGTGCTTTGCGCAGTTTGGGTTAATTTTTTTTCAAACCGTTGGGGAAACGACACGATGCGCGGTAAATATGTGCGTTCCGCGATTTCAATTGTATTTCAACACAACATGCGCAACACGGAAAATCGCGTCTAGAGTGTGGCGTACCCTAAGATTGGACCGGGAATGATGTAATATTGTATGTTCAAGGGGGGCTGTCATTACTTTTTACGATTTACTAATTTTCTCTTACCTATGTAGTGCGTACAATTGTTGGAATTGGGTATCGGCTTTTAAAAAAAAAAAGATCAGACCAAGTACGATCTGTCCTGTATGTCTGCAGTGGTGGCCGAGAAGAGTTACAATCTATTGTACGGCGGAAAAAACGGAAAACAAAATAGAAACTGGCCAAATAGAAAAGAAAGTCATCATGATCGACGGCCAATCGTCTATACACGATATGGACGATTGAGATATGGCACATGTAGATATTTATACGACCCAAGATTGAGGGTGGGGCTAGGACCCTGGGAATAATTAAAGAGACAACTATAGTTGCTTCCCCCCTGCCTTTAAAGAATCCTTGGTTCTAGCCTCTGGTTCAGCTTCGAAGTCCTCGCGCATGTTTCCCGCCTCCTTCTGCTCACCCGAGGCTCACCAATAGGAAGACACGCTTCTTCAACGGGCCATGTCTTCTAATGGTAGCTCGCGCCAGAAGGAGACCAGGGAAATCGATATTAGATATACCGTGCCTGATGGATAGATATTACAGATATACCAGACCTGGATGAATGATATGACAGATTACCGTGACCTGGATGAATGAATATTACACAGATATTACCGTACGACCTGGATGGATGAATATACAGCAGTATACCATGACCTGGATAGGATGAATATTACAGATATACCGTGACCTGATGAATGAATATATACAGATTATACCTATGACCTGGATGAGATGAATATTACAGATATACCATGACCTGGATGTGATGATATTTACAGATTAACCGTAGACCTAGGGATGATGAATATACAGATTATACCAGTTGACCGTATGAATGAATATTACAGATATACCGTGACCTGGATGAGATGAATATACCGATAACCGTGACTGGATGAATGAATATACAGATATACCAGACCTGATTGAGATGAATCATATTACAGATAATCAACCGTTGACCTGGATGAATGAATATTACAGATATACCGTGACCTGGATGAATGAATATTACAGACAACTATACCGTGACCTGGATGGAAGAATATTACAGATTTATACCATACCTGGATGAGGAATATTACAGATATACCGTGACCTGAGATTGAATGAATATTACAGATATACCATGACCTGGATGAATGAAATTACAGATATACGGTGACCTGGATGAATGAATATTACAAGATATACGGTGACCTGGATGAATGAATATTACAGATATAACGTGACCTGGATGGATGAATATTACAGATATACCATGACCTGGATGGATGAATATTACAGATATACCTGACCAGGATGAGGAATATTACAGAATATACATGACCTGATGGATGAATATTACAGATCATACCGTGACCTGGCATGGATGGAATAATACAGAGTATACGTGACCATGGATGAATGAAATATTACAGATAGACCATGACCTGGATGTGAATGAATATTACAGATATACCATGATACTGGATGAATGAATATTACAGATATACCGTGCACTGGATGAATGACTATTACAGATATACCATGACCTGTATGAATGAATATTACAGATATCCGTGACCGGATGAATGAATATTACAGATAATACCATGACCTGTATGAATGAATATTACAGATAGACGTGACCTGGTATTGACAATGAATATTACCAAATAGACTGTGGCGTTGGATGATGAATAGAGAACAATCACAATTAACCTCTAAACATTCTACTATGATGTCATCTTACCTGACATTTAATCCGGCCAAATTGCAACTGCAGTTCTGGTATCACAAAATCTTGACAGCTGCATCCGCAATTTTCCCTGGAGGCGTGGATTTCATAAGACTCGTGCTTCTCCCGATTTGTCAACTTCTTTAAGCTTCCCTTTTGAGTAAGCCCTTCGCTTCTTAGGAGTGGGTACATCCGCGGAGAGAAGCCATCGCTCATTTTGCCCGCTGTTTATGTCGATGTCTTCGTCACAGATATCATCAATGGAGAGGGTTATGCTTTTTTCGGATTCTTTACAGTACCATTCATCGTTAACTAGAAAATATACAAACAAATGTTAATTTCATAGAAACTGTACTACACACGGGATCAACTGAAATGCAGCAAAGTGTAAACAAGTAAAGAACAAGCCCTTCAAGGTCTTAAAGTTTTGACTGTCTTATTAAAACAGGTCTTCCCATCTTAAGAGCAGAAGCATGTTATTTTTCTATACATCTCTATAAATTATCTATGGAGCCGTACCATGTTTTTTCAAAGATTCAAGCTTCTCCTCTTTAATCTCTTTTTGAGTTTTCCTGCCTGGTGTCAAGTTGCTCCTTTAGAGAATTCTTCCAGAGTGTACTGCCGACTATGGTGATGCCTTTTCCTCATCCTAGGGTGCACCCCCCCTCGGCTAGGAATGCTGGTGAATCCCTTGCATCGCTGGAAGTAAAAGACGACCACCGATCGAATGCCACATTGTCTTCTTCGAGTGCTTTCCTTTTTCACAATGGATGTAGCATATAAAAAAACAAATATATATACAATATATTATTAGACATTTCTTCAAATCAACCATGACATCATCGCTATACAATGATGCGTAAACATTTAATGATCATGGCGCTCTTTGCACCAGACAAATAACACTTTGTCCACATAAAGTCAATGGCGTCTATTAAATTATCCCTCTTGTGCATGAATAGGGCAGTTAACATCACAGCTAGACAATGCAATTCCCCTAGCTGTCTGCTCTGAGCGTGGCAAGATCAGCAGAAGCTTGGCCAGAAGGCGGAAACCTGTGAGTCAGACAGAAGGAAAGACAAAACTTTGCATTTTGATATACGTCAGCCCTGAAATATGGCAGTTTGGGGGGTAATTACACTAAATATACCGTTCATTTCAGTGGTTGAATTGCCCCCAGAGTTTGTGGAAGTGTCAGAAGCACTTACGAATGAACATCGCTGATGAAGGGCTTGGCGCTGAGGGTGTACTCTCATCAGTTCACTGCCCCGAGACGTAAGGGAGATAGCGGAGAAGCAGAGGATGAGGAGCCTGTGGAACGTCTTCCAGTCTTCGTACTTGCGCTTTTAAACCCCAGTCATGGTTGAACGCGGCTTTATCACAGGCCCCTAAAGAAGGTGAAAAGTAACAATAACTTTAATATTGTGACCACAGGGGTGAACAAAGGAACAATGTTGGTTAAGACACCGTACAGAGCAGGATTCCTACAGACCGCCCCCCAGCTATAAACACATTACTATGGATGGAGAGACATCCGGAATAAATTCACATGAGAATCCCATGACTGTTCTGTTTGCCTGTACCTGCTCGTCTAGTAGCTGTGGTGGGAAGGTCATGGCTCATTATGAGGGGATGTGTAAGCGTGATGAGCCGCTCGTCTGCTGTGAGTCTCTGTTTTCACTGTCAGACGTGACTGATCGGATAAGGTGAGGACAATGAGTTTGCTGAGAGAGAAATTGGGCACACTTCCTTCCTACGTCACACAGGACTATTCACAGTTGTCAGGTAGATGTGGGGAAATAGTAGGCAAGACACGGATGTTGAGAGAAGAAGGTGAGAGCAGTGGTTATCCATAAAGGGTAAGCGCGAGTTATACAAAACTTTATTTAATTAGAAGACCATATGACGAGATGCCTACGTGGAATCAGGAGTGTTAAAGGGACAGGCTTCTAATCACAAGTCTGCTATAGACACTAACAAGAGGTCACTAGAGGTCAAACTAGGGGAAAAGAGACTCTCTGAACCTGTAACGGTTCACTAGAACATGGTACATTTTTTTAACTATAATTATTATCCGCATTTATATAGCGCCAACATCTTCCGTAGCGCTTTACCAATGACATGATATACATTCACATCAGGCCCTGCCCCGAAGAGATACAATCTAAGCACATTTATTTGACACATACAACCTATAGTATGTTCTTATGAGTGTGGGGGAAACCCGATGAGTGCCCGGAGGAAACCCACGCAAGCACGGGGAGAACATACAACTCCTTGCAGATGTGGTCCAAGGGTGGAATCGAACTCAGGACTACAAGCGGCAAGTCATCAGCGATAACCACTGAGCCACCGTGATACTCTTTGGCTTCAAATTTGCACAACCATTTGGTATAGTATATAGCCCTTAGCATAAGGGTTAAAAAACAATATAAACCAGGCACAGAGATATATATGGCTCGTTAGGCTCCAACCATCTGGTCCATATACATATAGTAATTCCCAGGAAACCGACCCCACGTTCCGGCACCACCTCTGACTATCATAAAGATGTTTTTCATGGTTGGTGTGCCCAGGAATTAGGGTCACTATGTGGATCTAAAGGTGCAGGAAGGAACGATATGGAAATTGGAACATTGGGTTTGGGATGTTCTGTAGTAGCAGTGCGGTAGACAGGGCTCTGTTCATTTCACAGTAAGCAGAACAGATTGTAACTACGAATGACGGCCAGGTTATGGGAATCTTCTCATCCTGTGCCAGCTAAAATAAAACGGTTTTGTGAACAGACCGAGGGCGTAGACATCACTGTTCTGGACAATTCCCATTGGTCGCGGTGATTGGCCAGACGCAAGCAGAGTAGCCCTTCCGCCTGTAACCTTCACATATAATATCCGGCGAAGCCAGAAGGAAATGTTTAACCCAGCGAACGACAAACGCTCGGGAGGCGATTAAAACTGCTGAGATGCACTCGGAGTGAAGCAGGAGGCCGTGTATAATTATTACGAGACTGTTATGTATGCGAAGACCAGCTGGGTTACTGCTCTTCATTTAGTGGTAATGGTAATTCGTTCAAAATACTCAATGAAAGGAGGTTAAAGGCTACACCGGCAAAGGAGAAAATCTCAACCTAACAGGCGAACTGCAAGATGCAGTACTACAACCTCCAGCATTCTGCCACAAACGAACTTAACTGCAAACAGAGTTCATTCATTCACAGGCTGCACGCGCTCTGCCTTATTCCACCTCTAATTAAGTATATATTCCATTTCTAATGAGATTTGTAAATTGTGCTCATAAAAATTACCCCCCTGCCTATACGCAGACATAAACCGAAGACCTACTGGTTAGTTAGAATAACAGCCAGCACTAATTGTCGTGACATGCTTATAATAATATTATGATAATGTTTTTTGTTAGATGAACCAAACAGAGAGCTTGGTTGTACAGATTAAAATGAGTGTTAAGGTTAACCGCAGCCACAAGGCCACCAGAATTGTTGACTGTCATTTTCGGTAGGAAGAAAAACCCCAAAACCAAGAAGCAGCCAGGCAACCAGAGCAAACACACAACTCCTCTCTGCCACAAATCACCGTGTGTTGACATAGGAGTTCCAATAGGCACGTTAATGTACACAGTGCAAGGCTGGAGCCAGGGAGGGTGTGCAGCCTGCCAAGTACGAAAATGATTTTCTAAACAATACGTCATCATCACCATTGGCAGATAAAACATCGGGTACCAGCTGATTATTCGAACAAGGCAGGAACATTCTGTAATGTTCTCCCTTAAAGGGCAAACCCTCACCCAAAAATGCCTGTCAGAGTCCCTACAACTAGGGGCGGCCGGTTCGCGGATCCGAACCCGGATCCGCCGCGGATTTATCCCGTTCGCGCGAGGCGGATGTTCCGGATTTTCCGCCTTCTGAACCGCGGATTTTCGTATTTTCGAAAATTTAAAATTACGAGGATTTCTCGTATTTCCGAGGATTTTTTTTCATTTAATGGGTCCGCTCCAGGATTTGACTTTTCGATTTTTCTCGAAAATTCGCAGATCCTCGAGCGGACCGGATTTTGCGAAGTTGGACATCTCTACCTACAACATGGCCAGGAACTATGTTTTGTAAAATTCCATTTAGTTGGAAATATTTAGCACTGCCAATACAGAGACGGGGATGTTATCCGACCAATGCTCGCCATTAGCGAGCCGTCGGCTAGGACAAATCATAGATTATTAATGTATGACATAGCTAAGTGACAATTTAGATTATAATGTATGACATAGCTAAGTGACAATTATAGATTATAATGTTGACATAGCAAGTAACGATTATAAGGCATCATAAAATATATCATACTAATTACCGTGGAAACATTTTGTATACGAGGTTATTGCCTTCCAATAACAGAATATCATCAATTGGAAAGTAAAATTAACTTTAGGCAGGAAAATAAAGACTGGCGTAGTTTGTGTTAAAGACCAACATTCCGTCACATACAGAAAGGACCATTTAGATGGTATTTTTTTAATAACCTGAAATAAATAATTGCCTTAATTGCCATGCCAAAAAAGACATTCTGTCTTGGCTCAAGTCACCTTACTCATCTATTTTAGTAAAAACTGCTTTTTAAAACAAGTACACAAGTCGTGGGACCAAGTCCGCAGGAATTTCACGCTGGCAGGCAGCTCTTACAAGGGAGGAAGGGGGGGGGGGGTGGTTCAGGGAATTAAAGGAGCAGAGCAATGTTTATATCAGGGCTAGACAGATCTCAGGGAGCCAGGTAGCCAAGGATCCTACAAATTTGTCCCTGGTAACTTTTTACATATGGGGCTCCTGATTCCAATATGTGAATAAGCACACACAGGTCAATAATTCAGCCCAGATCAACCAAAATTGGTTTTGAAAGGTTTTCCTATTGAGAGTTGAATCCTTTTAAAAGAAAAGAATCTGAACATTCCATTACCAATCTACAAATGGAAGTAAATTGCTCAGCTATAAATATAGTAATATTATTAGTCCCATGTCTATAAAGCACAGATCCTGACCTAGTTGAGCGCTAATTATAGGTTATAATTTACAGCAGAGCCGTGCACACTGCCATATATTACACCAGAGGGTCCGATTTATAAAATAGTATCAATGTTTACATGTAACCTCCCAGTCCTAAAAAATAAAAATCCATCCTACAGATAATTACCCACAATTACAATGGTAATGATTTATAATGTGAGGAGCAGAAAAAGGTTTTATAGCGGATTCATTTTCTATGTTCCCAAACCAAACGCCGATTAACCCAGGCCACTTTAATTGACCCCTTTATTACAAACCAGTTCACGGTATAGGCAAACTATTTCCCAGAGGCCTCAAGATGTTGTGGGATTCAAATCAGATCAGCTGATTACAAATGTCAATATAGCCGATTGTTCCATAAAACATTTCTTGCACAATTAGTTTGCCAAGCAGAATATTAGGGAAGTAAAAACTGCCCTAAATATTTTACCAAGAACTTGTATAACCCATAGACTGAGAATTAAAATTATGTTATCACTTTGCCTTTCTATGTTAAATGTATTTTCCATTCTTAGGTTATCTTTAAAGTAGTCAGGGCCCTTATACCTGCCCTCTACAGATTATGGCCCGGGCATGCCCAGGTGTACTTCATCCAATGGGGGGGGGGGGGGGAGAGATGACTTGTTTAAACGAAGATATGACTTGGTGTATCAATTAACTACAGAATATAGAAACATAACTAGCAGTGTCAGTACAGTGTAGGAGAGATCTTTGAATTGCATACACTCGAGTGAATTTTGGTTCTAAAAGCTGCCATACGGATTTCCTTTCTGAAAGCAGGCCATCTGTTTACTCACATGTGCACTAATGTGACAGCCCAGGAACGCAAACACAGAGGCTCATAATAAGAGCAAATCTCAAGTTTTAAGCTTCTGCGCAGTTAGCCCCGGGCTACTAGTCTTATGATTTCCCATTTATGATAACACGGGAGATGGCTGGAAGGCTCTGCCTCACCTTTACATAGTAACAGCTGATCCTAAATGCAAAAAAAATATCTTTCTGTGCTAATGTGCATTGATTATTCACCAAAGTCACAAAAAACTTTACAGTACAGAAAGCAGGAACTGCCCCTCCCAAAAGCTCAGTAAGCTTCTGACATGCTCAGTTAGATTACCCCAAGAAGAAAGAAACAACAATTCTCCAATTTTTTTCAGTTTTTTAACCAACAATTTATTTTAGCAAAAATATCAAGTAGAAAGGCAAATCATACATCATCTTCTGCCCTGGAAGTCAGGTAAAACGTAAATTAGCCAAAAAAGATGTCATTATAAAACAGCAAGCACAACTCTAATGTATCTGCAATTATACTGGCTGGTTATTACAACCGAAAATCTGCTTGTCCCCAGGTTTTATCGTTTCACTACCCAAACGATAACAAGATTCTAATAACATTGGCCCTGAGCCAAAAAACTGGTTTGGGCAGTGCCGGATAGAAAATCTCTCCAACAGCAACCTGTCAGTCTCATCTGATCCAGGTATTTTAAGCCATGTGTACACACAGCTGATTTCAGCCCTGAAATTCTAGCTGCAAGGGCTTGTGTTTTAACAAGCAATCCGATCGCAAGTTAAAAAGTGTGAGCTTATGTTCGCCCAATTGTCTAGCCATTCTCGGAGAGAACATGCAATCACCATTCTGTGAATCAAAATTCCACTGAATGCAGTGAAAGGGACAGTAAAGTGCAGGTAAATATGCGTTTTCCCACCCATTACCATCAGGTGTAGTGTGGCCTCAGCCTGAAGGTGGCCATACATACGATTCCACGACAGGATTTACCCATTATCGTTCATGTGTATGGGCTTTTCCCGACCGACCGGTAGTGCCGATGAACGACCATATTCGCCACTACGGTCGGTCGGGAAAAATGTGTATGGCCCCCTTTACATATAAAGATTGGTAGTCGATCGGTTGAAATTAAAGCAACAGGCAGTGATTTACATAGTCACAAATAAACCACCATCCAACCCCACCAAATAAGGTAAGGGGTCAATCTTATTATCTTACAATCTTAAAACTCTTATCAATCAGCTGCCCCAAGCTCCAAACGAGACTTGTTATGATGTACATATCTGAAGGAATTTAAGCAGATGTAAAAGCAATAATAATAACAGTCAGTCTGTACTGAGAGTCGCTGTTCTAATATAGGACGTTTAGCACCAGGAGCCCCTCCCTACGTCCACGGGAAACATTCCGTATGACGGGATGGAGACTGGTGTCATTTATAAGGCGGTTGCTAAAACAATGAGTTGCCTCTTGGACAATTTCCAGAGAATGGAATCGTATCCACCGAGGACAAAGTGTAACAGATAGATAGGAAACGATCATGTAATTGAACAGGAGTGAGTGTTACTAGAGTTAAAGGACCGATTTTACATTCTAATAACATTACGGAATTCGAGTTAAAGGGTATCTACATTAGAAAGAATTTATAAATTGCTATTACTGGAAACTATCATTCATCCCAACTATCACATTATTGTTGATCTGTCCTTTATTTATTAGAAATCCAATCTGAACCATCTTAGTTTCAGCTGTCAATAAGTGCCTTATTATCATAAACTCTTGTGTGCAGTTTTTGACAGTTGGTATGTGGTGGAATTCCCTCCCCCAGTGCTGCCTCATAGTGATACTGAGCATGCTTGCCCTCATAGTTAGTCACGAGAGTCAGGATAAGGAATACTGGATTAAAGAAATGCAGCAAAACACACCAAGGGGCTAGGGCGCGATTCTGAGTGTGTTTTGCTCTATGACAGCACTTCCAATGGAAGTGTTCGATCTGTAATGCATGCGTGCACGGCTTTTTGCGTTTCAATTACACAGATGTGTCCAGGAGCGCTGTGCCCATAGCATATCAAGACGCAGTGCATTGCACAAATACTGAATTCGCTGCCTAACCCTTAAAGTGGCTGGTTATAAATTCTAATAACCTTGGGGCATTGAAAGGGTTAAATAGCTGGTACAAATAATAAAAGGGCCAGGTTATCACTTGTAATAAGGCACAGAACCAGCATTATTCTACCGGTTATGGAGAACATAGGAGCGTCCCCTCCAGTGATACAGAATTTCCCACAGAATACAATGCAAGGAAAGGAAATGGGGGATGGAACGAAATGCAAGAAAGGGGGGTTGGGGTTGTGTTAATACAGAGGAGGAGATTGGCGTCTTGTAGTATCCAATGTAAAATATACATAGGGCCACTGGCCGCTGCGGAAATGCATTTAATGCCCTAAGTAAACAGATTGATACAAGGACTCGCTGAGCAAACACTGACACCGCCAATGAACATGTTTATGGCAATAACATTAATGACAGGAGCGCCATTAAACAAAATCCACCATAAAGATAAATTGCTGGTATCCATGTAAAGTCTACAGATCAATTTCCACAACTAGGGGAATATAAATAGATCAAATAATCCAATGCAAATTCCCTAACAAAGTTTAAATAAAGTTAGAGCCTACCAACAATGGTAAACCGTAACCGACACCGGATATTCAATACTAATTTATCAGAAAATATTCTTTTGCATTGCTCACTTCCTGCTAAGTGCATCTCCCAAGACAGGTAGGAAATAGAAAATGCAAAAAAATTTTTTTTTTTTTTAAATTGTCATAAATTCTTCACATAGAAAGTGGATTTTTGTTAAATGTTATATTTGGAACTGCAAGGTAGCCGATACAAAACCAAGGCATCCTAGGTCCCAGCTTTGATTTGCTGAAGGATGCTGGGAAATGTAGTGAACTAGAATATACATAATTCATAAACATAAATTGTAAGTTTGCTTTTTGAAAAAGAAAAAGTGGAGCTGCCACACATATTTCACAAGTGTGAAGGATGTTTACACTCCCTCTGGCTAGTCCCGCCACTCCAAGGGGCACCCTACAATTCACCTCCTGTGCAGTGTACACATTCTATTCATAGTAGTATCATTATATAATCAGCTATAACATAAGCCATAACATTCCTTTAAGGTTTGCAGTGCATTGTGGATAGGCTGAGCATGTGAATTCCACAGTTTTTTCCCCCTGAAAGGGTTAATGGCTATTAACCCTTTTAACTATACTTCATGCATCACACTCAGACTGCAGCAACAAATATCCAGAATGCACTGTAAGATGCCAGCAGGAGGGGGGCTTGGAGGGAAATGGAGATAGTGCCATACCGATGGTGTAAATCAAGACAAACTTTCCAAGGAAAAGTAGTTATGACTCACAGCGCGTCACCAATTCACATTTCCTACATCCATAACCCAGTGACGTATCATGGCTATGGACACACGTGGGGCTGTGTTAGATCACTAGGACAAACAGGTTGAAATGAATCAGGTTTTACCCCCATCATGTACAACTACAACTATCTGCACAGAGGGGAATCTGGGGGGGGGGAGACATTGTGCAAAGTTTCCATAGTCTATAAAGGTTGACCTGCAGCTCCTTGTTTTGGTGAACTACAATTTCCAGAAGCCCCAGGAGAGAGCGCGGGGGGGGGGGGGTGTGTCTCAAAACCTTCCAAACAACAGAGAACTACAAAGATCAAGCAACAACAGAAATTAAGGAGAACTAAAGCGAGTATACATTTCCCCCCCCCCAAAAAAAAGTACCTGGTGCAGAGAGGTAGGGTTGGAACTTTTACCTCCCAATATTGTTTATATGAGAAGCCCACCATGAAGAAAACTGCTTCTGCCAGTCTGAGTGCTTCGTCCTATCTTTAATACAGGAAGGCCCAGGACATAAAGTTGCCATGCATCAGTCTTACCCTCTGACCTATCCGCGAATATTGATTGAATGTCGTGAATCGGCCGGAGGGTAAGTACTAATGCATGGGCACCTTAACTTGATAAAAGTTTTTATCGTTAAAAATGGTGCTACTTTTGCCCCAACCAATCACATATGATTTAACATTTGAAAGCTAACATCTGATTGGATGGGGCACAATTAACACCATTTTTAACCATTAAGAACTTTTATTGAATAACCCTGTTTATGTAGTAGCTCCTCATTGAAACATATTGGGAGGTAGAAATAATAACTTCTACCTCCTAGCCCCAGGTATTTTTCATTTTTAAAAGTACATTTTATAGTAGTTATCCTTCAAATAATACCCAGTGATAATAAACCAGACCATTAATATCCAGTGATAATAAATCATAGACCATTAATATCCAGTGATAATAAACCATTAATACCCAGTGATAATAAACCATACCATTAACATCCAGTGATAATAAATCATAGACCATTAATATCCAGTGATAATAAACCATTAATACCCAGTGATAATAAACCATACCATTAACATCCAGTGATAATAAATCATAGACCATTAATATCCAGTGATAATAAACCATAATACCCAGTCATAATAAACCATACCATTAATATCCAGTGATAATAAATCATAGCCCATAATATCCCGTGATAATAAACCATTAATACCCAGTCATAATAAACCATACATTAATATCCAGTTGATAATAACCATTAATACCCAGTCATAATAAACCAAACCATTATACCAGTGTAATAAACCATTAATACCCAGTAATTATAAACCATTAATACCCAGTGATAATAACTATAGACCATTAAATCCAGTGATAATAACCATTAATATCCAGTGATAATAAACAGACCATTAATACGTGATAATAAACCATTAAACCCAGTGATAATAAACCATTAATACCCCAGTGATAATTAAACCTTAATACCCAGTGATAGTAAACATAATACCCAGTGATAAAAACCATTAATACCCAGTGATAATAAATCCAATAATAACCCAGTGTAATATAAACTCAATAATAACCAAGTGATAAACCATTAATACTCCGTGATAAATAAACCATTAATACCCTGTGATAACAACCAATATAACCCAGTGATACATAAACTATTAATACCAGTGATATAAACTCCAATAATAACCCAGATCCATGGATTGACACAATCCCCGGAAATCCCAAGTAGTAAATGATCAACTGCAGAATTGAAACATTGTTGCAAAAGTTTTAAAGCGCCAAACTCTATCTGCCCAGGCTGTTCCCCGCCTGCAACACTAGAGGGCGCGCTGCGCTCGCTCACCAACACTGGCTGCCCAGACTGCACGGTATCAGTCACTGAGCGGAGCTTCCTTTGTATCCAGTCACTTTCAGTCATTCCCTATGACAGGCGCCCCCAGCACGGAATCGCCCGTCTACCTTTAGCAGGACATCGCCCTCCGTCTACCCTCCAGCTGATGGCCCACCTTGCCTCTGGTCCTCCTGCTGATCTGGGCGCGGCAGCAGCGCTATCCCCTTCTCATAGCCCGGCAGCGTCCTGCTCCCTGCGCTGCTCCCCCGGCTCTGTCTCCTCTCACCAGGAGCTCAGTGGAAAAACTCCTGAGCTGGTGACGCAGGGGTGAGAGGGAACCAGACAGCCCAGCCCGCCAGTCAGGGGGCCGGCCCAGCCCAGCCAGTCTAGGGCCGGCCAAGCTCTGCCTTCCACCCTCCCTCCTCCTCCACTCACTGCTTCCTGCTCTCCTTCTATGCACAGGGCCGGCAGGGTGGCAGCTGCTCCCTCCTCCACAGTCACAGGGACCTGCATAGACCTTACCCCCATTAGTAGCAGCACCTGGGGCTGGGGGTGTAGCCTGACAATTGGACTCCACAATCAGCACTGCAACAGGAAGCTGCCTAATGATTCATTACTGGGAACATTATTACATCCTAGTGCGCACAGAGCTTGCAATCTGATCGTTCCTGTATGTATTAAGCTAGTACACACGATGCAATAATTTGGACATTTCAGTGTCGGGCGAATTATTGTCTATGGCGGCTTTTTGAGGCCGTGACCGATCGCCGAACTAAAAAAAAACAAACAAATCGGACGATAGTCCTTCTCCTGGCCGACTGGCCGAAAGCTTCGAACCGTCGTCAGGAGGAGAGATTGTATAGTGTGTACCTAGATTTAGATGGGACAGCTTGGTAATTATCTGTTGTTCTGTGTGTGTATGGGGGGTCACTCTGATCTTTCTGTCTATATAAAGGCCACACTGCAACATGTGCGATTCTGGTGCGTTTGCGCAGTTTGTTATTTACCGTTGTGGAAACGACACGGATGCGCAGGAATATTTGCGTTCCCCGCGATTTCCATTGTATTTCAAACCACATGCGCAACACGAGAAAATCGCGTTAGTGTGGCGTAGCCCTAAGACAGAATGATCATATGATCAAGGGGCTCATACCGATACAATTTCTCTTCCATATCGTACAATTGTTGGATTGTGTATCGGCTTAAAAAAAAAAGTCAGACCAAGTACGATCTGTCCATGTAGGTCTGCATTTGGTGGCCATAGATTCTACAATCTGATTGTACGGCGGAAAAAAAATAGAAACTGGCACATAGAAAAGAAATTCATATGATCGACGGCCAATCGTCTATACACGATCTGACGATTGTACGATATTGGCATGTGCAATATATACGACCCAAGATTGAATCGTATGGGCCCCTTTAGACATTAAAGGGAACTTTAACTTCACTAACCAACCCCTTCCAGTAGATTACATTCTGACATACCTACCACATTGTCATGATGTTAGACCATGTCAGAATAAACGCCTGTCCAGATCTTTTTTTGTCGTCACCAAATGAACAGATGGGGTGCAACAAGGCTCGGTGGGATTGTCCAATAACAATCGTACGTGATATATTGCTAGCAGTTATTGATTGAAAATCAAATCGGACAGATGATAATTCCCATTGGTCTAGAGCAAGCCGCGTACCATGCCATGTAGTGCTTGCTCACAATAGTCCAAGGTGGTACATTTATCACTAATCCCAGATTTTCAATCAGGATTATCGATCAATGTGTTAAATTAACAGTGCCCCATATGACAATTGGCCAGTGGCTCAGACATGCTCAGTGGTGGTTATCCAGAGAGCAGCTTTCCAACTGGCTACTGCATATCTCTCAGGGGAGAGAAAGTGAAATTGAAACAGATGGTAATTGCAGGGATTCCAGCCGTGAACACAAGTGTATTTCTGCTTAGGAATTAAATTTAAAGTCAAGTCATGCATCATTTAATTAGCAAACTGCTGTAAGGGCTAGGGCACACTAGCGTGTTGCGCTCACTCCTCGTGTTTTCAAATCTTTAAGCATGAGAAAGGCAGAGCCGTGCATTTCATTGTGGGGGGCCACATGCATTCGCTGCTCTGTGTGTAATCTGTTTTTGCAAGCCCACGCTGGTCACAATCTTTTTGCGAATCGCAGGCCTTCCGATCACAAATTGCAGCTCAACAAGAGTATCACGCGTGAAACACGCCTAAGTTCCATACACACTTTGACGGGCACCACGATCCTTGACAACGAGCGGCTAGCAAGCAGACGATTAAATAATCACAAGTGTGTGGCTTTTTATTCAGGCATTATTCATTGGTCTGCCGGTTGGAGCACTAGCGACGCCTGATATAGTGACCGTTAATCACCCTGCTCATTCGTAGGGGTTGTGTCTGTAGTGTGTGTGTACAATGTTTGGGATGGGAAGTTTGGAACCTTCCCCTCCCCCATTACAGTTGTCAAACAAGCACCTAAAGCTTTTCACAGAAAAGTAAGTGTAAACCAGGCTTAAACAGAACTTAAGATTCAATATCACTTAATATACTTAAGGATAACTATATTGTTAAATTTACTTTTAAAATGGAAAGTACTGGGGCAGGGAGGTCGGATTGATTATCCCACTCACAATATAATTTTGTTGAGGAGCTACATGCAGGTTTAGTTTGCCAGGTTGTCATGGACTAGTCCTCTATTAAAGATAGGGCTGAAGCCATGAGGAAGGCTGGCAGAATCAGTCTTCTTTGGGCTGGTGCTCCTCACAGAAACAATTTTTAGGATATAGAATTTACCAGTCCTCTCTCCCTGTCCCAGTACTTTTCATTTTAACTGTTTTATATACACACAATAGTTATCCTTTAAGTCATATATTTATTCACTTATTGGTTCCTACTAAGCCGAAATGCCTTCCCTGTCAATGGCTGTATCCCCAGAGGGCCCTTTGTAGTCTGGGGTCCCAAGAAGAGCTGCCATGTTTTCCAGTTTGATAAGATCATGTCCCCATGTGAAATACCACTGCAACTACGGTAATAGAAATGTCCATAAGGATGAAGTAAAGATAATACGTAAGAGAATATAAGCAATGATTTTTTTAAAGAAATAAACAAATCTGTTAAAGATGGTGCTAATTTTTTCCCCAACCAATCAGATCTTATTAACATTTTTAACAATAAGAACTTTTATTAAATAACCCTGCATGTTTATGAGAAAACATTCCTTAAGATTGAGATTTCCTAGAAACCATAGTTAAAATGGTGTGTATTAGAATTATTCATCTTCTCATGGTCCTTGGGACTTTTTAATATTTTTCCACATAGGATGAAGAGAACTATCAAAGAAATGTCCTATCAATTTACAACTAAATTTTAAAAAAAGCACTATTTCAACATATCTTTGTATTCAATTAGATCAACTGGACTTGAAGTTTAGTTCTTGAAGACGTTTCGCTAGTCATCCGACTGGTTTTCTCATTCTGAATTGAGAGATCAGTTGGATGACTAGCAAAAGTCTTCAAGGACTAAACTTCAAGTCCAGTTGATCTAACTGAATACAACAGATATATCATGACCTGGATGAATGAATATTACAGATATACCATGACCTGGGTGGATGAATATTACAGATATACCGTGACCGGTTAGGATGAGAATATTACAGATACCATGACCTGGGTGGATGAATATTACAGATATACCATGACCTGGATGAATGAATATTACAGATATACATGACCTAGTATTATATTACGATATACCATGACCTGGATGGATGATAATATTACAGATATACCGTGACCTGGATGAATGAATATTACAGAATATACCATGACCTGGATGAATGATATTACAGATATACCATGACATGGATGAATGGATATTACGAATATACCATAACCTGGATGAATGAATATTACAGTATCCATGACCTGGATGAATGAATATTACAGATATACCATGACCTGGATGGATGAATATTACAGATATCCATGACCTAGATGGATGAATATTACAGATATACCATGACCTGGATGAATGAATATTACAGATAGACCGTGACCTGGAAAAATGATATTACAGATATACCATGACCTGGATGAATGAATATTACAGATATACCATGACCTGGATGGATGAATATTACAGATATACCGTGACCTGGATGAATGAATATTACAGATAACCATGACCTGGATGGATGAATATTACAGATATACCATGACCTGGATGGATGAATATTACGACATACCATGACCTGGTGAAGATATACAGAGACGTGACCTGGAAAAATGAATATTACAGATATACCATGACCTGGATGAATGAATATTACAGATATCTGACCGGAGGATGATATTACAGATATACCGTGACCTGGATGAATGAATATTACAGATATACCATGACCTGGATGGATGAATATTACAGATAGACGTGACCTGGAAAAATGAATATTACAGATTACCATGACCTGGATGAATGAATATTAAGATATACATGACCTGGATGAATGAATATACAGATATACCATGACCGGATGGATGAATATTACAGATATAAGTGACCTGGATGAATGAATATTACAGATATACCGTGACCTGGATGATGAATATTACAGATATACCGTGACCTGGATGTAAATATTACAGATATACCGTGACCTGGATGATGAATATTACAGATATACCGTGACCTGGATGAATGAATATACAGAATACCGTGACCTGGATGGATGAATATTACAGATATACCGTGACCTGATGGATGAATATTACAGATATACCGTGACCTGGATGAATGAATATTACAGATATACCGTGACCTGGATGAATGAATATTACAGATATACCGTGACCTGGATGAATATTACAGATATACCGTGACCTGGATGAATGAATATTACAGATATAACGTGACCTGGATGGATGAATATTACAGATATACCATGACCTGGATGGATGAATATTACAGATATACAGTGACCTGGATGAATGAATATTACAGATATACCGTTACCTGGATGGATGAATATTACAGATATACCGTGACCTGGATGGATGAATATTACAGATATACCGTGACCTGGATGGAAAATATTACAGATATACCGTGACCTGGATGGATGAATATTACAGATATACCGTGAACTGGATGGATGAATATTACAGATATACCGTTACCTGGATAAATATTTCCGATATACCATGACCTGGATGAATGAATATTACAGATATACCGTGACCTGGATGGATGAATATAAAGATATACCGTGATCTGATGGATGAAGAATATTAACAGATATACCATGACCTGGATGATGAATACTACAGATATATCGTGACCTGGATGGATGAATATACAGATATACCGTTACCTAGATGAAATTACAGTATACGTGACCTGGATGAATGAATATTACAGATATACCATGACCTGGATGAATGAATATTACAGATATACCATGACCTGGATGAATGAATATTACAGATAGACGTGACCTTGAAAAATAATATTACAGATATACCGTGACCTGGACGGATGAATATTACAGAATATACCGGACCTGGGCCGAATGAAATTACAGATATACCGTGACCTGGACTGAATGAATATTACAGATATACCGTGACCTGGACGGATGAATATTACAGATATACCGTGACCTGGACGGATGAATATTACAGATATACCGTGAAACTGGATGGATGAATATTACAGATATACCGTTGACCTGGATGTATGAATATTACAGATATACCGTGACCTGGAGGATGAATATTACAGATATACCGTGACCTGGATGGATGAATGAATATTACAGATATACCGTGACCTGATGAATGAAATTACAGATATACCGTGACCTGGATGAATGAATATTACAGATATAACGTGACCTGATGATGAATATACAGATATACCGTGACCGGATGAATGAATATTACAGATATACCGTGACCTGGATGAATGATATACAGAAATACCGTTACCTGGATAAATATTTCAGATAACCATGACCTGATGATGAATGAATATTACAGATATACCGTGACTGGATGGATGATATTAGATATACCGTGATCTGGATGAATGAATATTACAGATATACCGTGACCTGGATGAATGAATACTACAGAATATCGTGACCTGGTGGATGAATATTACAGATAAACCGATACCTGGATGAATATTACAGATATACCGTGACCTGGATGAAGAATATTACAGAATATACCATGACCTGGATGAATGAATATACAGATATACCATGACCTGGATGAATGAATATTACAGATAGACGTGACCTTGAAAAATGAATATTACAGATATACGCTGACCTGGACGGATGAATATACAGATTACCGTGACCTGGACGAATGAATATTAACGATATACCGTGACCTGGACGAATGAATATTACAGATATACCGTGACCTGGACGGATGAATATTACAGATATACCGTGACCTGGACGGATGAATATTACAGATATACGTGACCTGATGAATGAATATTACAGATATACCGTGACCTGGGTGAATGAATATTACAGATATACCGTGACCTTGATGAATGAATATTACAGATATACCGTGACCTGGATGGATGAATATTACAGAATACCGTGACCTGGATGGATGAATATTACACATATACCGTGACCGGATGGATGAATGAATATTACAGATATACCGTGACTGGATGAATGAATATCACAGATTACGTGACCTGGATGAATGATATTACAGATATATCGTGACCTGGATGAAGAATATTACAGATATACCGTGACCGGATGAATAAATATTACAGATATACCGTGACCTGGATGATAAAAATATTACAGATATACCATGACCTGGATGGATGAATGACATATTACAGATATATACCGTGACCTGGATGAATGAATATTACAGATATACCGTGACCTGGGATGAATGATATTACAGATAACCGTGACCTGATGAATGAATATTACAGTATACCGTGACCGGATGGATGAAATTACAGATATACAGTGACCTGGATGAATGAATATTACAGATATACCGTTACCTGGATGGATGAATATTACAGTATACCGTGACCTGATGGATGAATATTACAGATATACCGTGACCTGGATGGATAAATATTACAGATATACCGTGACCTGGTGGATGAATATTCAGAGATACCGTGAACTGGATGGATGAATATTACAGATATACCGTTACCTGGATAAATATTTCCGATATACCATGACCTGGATGAATGAATATTACATATACCGTGACCTGGATGATGAATATTACAGATATACCGTGATCGGATGAATGAATATTACAGATATACCATGACTGGATGATGAATATACAGATATATCGTGACCTGGATGGATGAATATTACAGATATTACCGTACCTAGATGATATTACAGATATACCGTGACCTGGATGAATGAATATTACAGAATACATGACCTGGATGAATGAATATTACAGATATACCATGACCTGGATGAATGAATATTACAGATAGACCGTGACCTTGAAAATGATATTACAGATATACCGTGACTGGACGGATGAATATTACAGATATACGTGACCTGGCCGAATGATATTACAGATATACCGTGACTGGACGAATGAATATTCAGATATACCGTGACCTGACGGATGAATATTACAGATATTACCGTGACCTGGACGGATGAATATTACAGATATACCGTGGACCTGGATGGAGAATACCGAATATACCGTGACCTGGATGTATGAAGATTACAGATTATACCGTGACCTGGATGGATGATGAATATTACAGATATACCGTGACCGGATGGATGAATGAATATTACAGATTACCGTGACCTGGATGAATGAATATTACAGATATACGTGCCTGGAGAATGAATTAAGAACCGTGACCTGGATGAATGAATATTACAGATATACCGGACCTGGAGAATGAATATTACAGATTACCGTGACCTGGATGAATGAATATTAAGACAATACCGTTACCTGGATAAATATTCAGATATACCAGGACCTGGATGAATGAATATTTACAAGATATACCGTGACCTGGATGGATGAATATTACAGATATACCGTGATCTGGATGATGAATGATATTACAGATATACCGTGACCTGGATGAATGAATACTACAAGATATACGTGACCTGGATGGATGAAATTACAGATAAACCGATACCTGGATGAATATTACAGATATACCGTGAACTGGATGAATGAATATTACAGATATACCATGACCTGGATGAATGATATTACAGATATACCAGACCTGGATGAATGAAATTTACAGATAGACCAGTGACCTTGAAAATGAGAATATTACAGATTATACCGTGACCTGGATGGATGAATATTACAGATATATACGGACCTGGACGAAATGAATAAATTACAGATATACCGTGACCTGGACGAATGAATATTACAGATATACCGTGACCTGGACGGATGAATTTACAGATATACCGTGGACCTGGACGGATATGAATATTACAGATATACCGTGACCTGGATGAATGAATATTACAGATATACCGTGACCTGGATGAAATGAATATTACAGATATACCGTGACTGGATGAATGAATAACAGATATCGTTGACCTGATGATGATTAATGATAGGACTAGATGATATAATACTGTGACCTGGATGGATGAAGAATATTACAGATATACCGGGACACTGGATGAATGAATATCACAGATATACCGTGACCTGGATGATAGAATATACAGATATATCGTGACCTGGATGAATGAATATTACAGATATACCGTGACCTGGATGAATTAAATATTAAAGATTATACCGTGACCTGGATGAATAAATAGTACAGATATTACATGACCTGGATGGATGAATGATATACAGATATACCGTGACCTGGATGAATGATATTAAGAGTATACCGTGACCTGGATGAATGAATATTATAAGAGATACCGTGACCTGGATGAATGAAATATTACAAGATTATACCGTGACCTGGATGAATTGAATATTACAGATATACCGTGACCTGATGAATGAATATTACAGTATCTACCGTGACCTGGATGATAATATTACAGTATATATACCGTGACCTGGATGAATGATATTACAGATATATACCGTGACCTGGTGAAAATATTACAGATATATACCTTGACCTCTGTAATATTCATTCATCCAGGTCTCGGTATATCTGTAATATTCATCCATCCAGGTCACGGTATATCTGTAATATTTATCCATCCAGGTCACGGTATATCTGTAATATTCATCCATCCAGGTCACGGTATATCTGTTAACAATCCAGGGTCCAGTCCGGCACATGGAATCTTTATTTAACAATCCAGGGTCCAGTCCGGCACATGAAATCTTTATTTAACAATCCAGGGTCCAAGCGAGATTGTGGTCATGATGTTTTTGCTAATTGGACAATTCTAGGTCTATTAATGGTTACAGTATTGTCCCAAGGAGATACTATAAATAGAGATAAACGGAACCGAGATTCATTTTGCCGGTTCTGAAATTTCAACACCGAATATCAATACAAATTTTGGACAATTAACCGGTCAGATAAAATAGCATTGAATCAAGAATTTTTAACAAGAAAGAGGATCTAGAAACATATAATGATATGGTGATATTTAATTCCATTAATACAAATTACACTTGGTGTCGCCTTTTTTCTGGACATTCTGAAATCAATGGTTAGTCTTCATAACAATTATTAGATTTCCTAGTTCCCGTTTAACTTGTGGCCATTTACTATTTATTGACACTTTCTTTCTCTTACCTTCCGGTGGCCGATCTTTGACTTGTAACACCAAACCTGCAGAAGTCTTTTCACTTTTGGTCTCTTTAATTCCATGTCTGGTATCCTGCCAAAAAGTTTTATAAGGAGTTACACATGTGCAATAGGGAAGTATACATTCATCTTCCTTACTCTTATTTGGAAAGAAGAAGAAGTTGGTCTTTGGTGATGTTGCTTGGTCCTTCTTTATATTAGGTACCATCGTTCGCCCTTTGGTATCTCTACATACGATCTTTAGGACATCTTCACTATTTCTGCCTTCCTCAGTCATAAGTGTATTTGTTTCTTGGGTATCATGGTATACGGTATCTAGTCTTTCTGTACATGTCATACGGTCATGGATGGAAGCCATGTGGAATTCAGCTTTATTAGATATTTGAGTAGCCTCCTCTGTGAGGGCTTCGTTTTTTGATTCTTCTGGATGTTCAGGCATTGCCTTCACTGATTGAGTTTGGTGCTTAAGCAAAATGTTAAAGCTGTAAAGGGTCTCTTGGGACATGTCTTTACCATCCTTTCCTGAGCCATCATTTTGTAGTTGTTGTGATTCAACGTCTAAAATGTCCAACTGTTTATTTCCAGTCTTGTTATCATTAGAGAGATCATCAAGGCTCAACGTGACACTCTGGCATATATTGAAGCCTTTCTCTGCAGATTTGCTCGTTTTATTTTGGATTTCACTTTCTGTACTTTCAGAGAGATCATAAAAAGTACAAGTGGACTCTTGGGACACCTCTTTTCCTCTTTCTATAGATTCCTCATAGAATGACCGATATTCATCTGTTGTATAGACCTCGGGATGATCTTTTTCACTTTCAGTAGAAAGGTCTTCAAAACTCCACATGTCATGATGTATCTTAGAACCTTCCCGATGGGACAGATTCTGCTTCTCTGGATCGATCTCTTGGTCTTTGCTTTTTGCAACCAAAGGGGTCTCATGAAACCTAAAAGAGGACAATTCATTTAAATCATTGCTCTCATCTTTTGTAGATGCAAATACTTCCCCATGTGTTTTATTTGTAAAAATGTCTGTCTGGTCTTTACTTGCATCATTCTCTGATATATCATCATAGCTGCTTGTAGCACCGGTCTTATCGGAATCCTGATGTTGCTTCCCAGATATGTTCTCCCTGTCGTAATCTTTACACTCTGTACCATCAGAAAGATCATAAAAGCTACATGTGGAGTCTTGAGAACCATTTTTGTTCTCCTTAATGAGGGTCTCCTCCAAGAGCCCCATGTACTTGGATTCCAGTACATTTTTGCTTTCCTCAAATCCAGCAAAGCAGTCTACAGCCCTAATGAATGATCTATTGTTCTGGTCAGATGTTTCTGTTTTAGGAACCTCGAGTTCTTCCCTTGTGGATTCTTGGACTGGGTCTTTTAATTCTTCACACTCAGAAAGATCAACAAAGTTGCCACTGCCCTCTTGGCAACTTGCTTTGCTTTTCTCACCAGTCAACTCATTTCTTTCTTTATATTGAGTGTCCTGAGTTGAAGGTTTGCAATGTTTATATTCATGTATGTTAATAAAACTACCAGAGGTTCCCGTGGATGTCTCGGCGCTTTGCTGACTAATTTCCATACATAAAAACTCTTGTTGTTCTTCATAATTGGTCATTTTATCTCCAACATGATCTTCTCCATTCTCAGATATGTCAATGAAACTGCATGTAGAATCCTGGGACAATTCTTTCTTCTCTTTCTTAGTTGTGTTTTGAGGCAGATCTTGGTTTGCTCCACACACTCCCAGCTGAGGAAATTTATTGACTTCTTCAGGCTCAGAGATATCCACAAAGCTGTAAAACAAAGGGTAGGGTTTTCCATATCATATGAATTGTTTCTGCAAAGATAACTGTTCACTTTCAAAAAAAAAAATCTTATACCCCCCCCCAAAAAAAAATAATATTAAAACTATTCTACCAGCTCTCCTTATTCCTTTCTAAACTTTTTTCACTTTCACTAAAACAGTAGGAAGCATGAAGGTCTATAAAACAATTTATCAGGTAAATAAAGAAACCAAGCCTAAATAGAGGTGGGGGGGGTTCGACACCATCTGTCTGCCATGTACAATGCTGTTTAGACACCTTACTCTGGGCGTTCCTATAACACCTCTTAGCCACTATCTAATCACACCCTTAACACCTGGCTGTGATATGCTAATTGGGATTTTCCAGGGTACATAATTGCCACAGATTCTTGTACAAGTCATTCTGAATTGAGAAAGCCAGTCGGATGACTAGCGAAACGTCTTCAAGAACTACATTTCAAGTCCAGTTGATCTAATTGAATACAACAGATATACCATGACCTGGATGGATGAATATTACAGATATACCGTGACCTGGACGAATGAATATTACAGATATACCGTGACCTGGACGGATGAATATTACAGATATACCGTGACCTGGACGGATGAATATTACAGATATACCGTGACCTGGATGGATGAATATTACAGATATACCGTGACCTGGATGGATGAATATTACAGATATACCGTGAC
>CM033474.1:12056175-12248834 GCA_019447015.1 Hymenochirus boettgeri
ATTCATCCATCCAGGTCACGGTATATCTGTAATATTCATCCATCCAGTTCACGGTATATCTGTAATATTCATCCATCCAGGTCACGGTATATCTGTAATATTCATCCATCCAGGTCACGGTATATCTGTATTATTCATTCATCCAGGTCACGGTATATCTGTAATATTCATTCATCCATATACCGTGACCTGGATGGATGAATATTACAGATATACCGTGACCTGGATGGATGAATATTACAGATATACCGTGACCTGGATGAATGAATATTACAGATATACCGTGACCTGGATGAATGAATATTCAGAATATAACCGTGACCTGGATGAATATTACAGATATACCGTGACCTGGATGAATGAATATACAGATATAACGTGACCTGGATGGTGATATTTACAGATATACCATGACCTGGATGATGAATATTACAGATATACAGTGACCTGACCTGGATGAATATATTACAGATATACCGTTACCTGGATGATGAATATTACAGTATACCTGACCTGATGGATGATATTACAAGATATACCGTGACCTGGATGGAATAATATTACAGATATACCGTGACCCCTGGATGGATGAATATTACAGATAGTACCGTGACTGGATGGATAATATTACAGATATAACCGTTCCTGGATGAATATTTCCGATATACCATGACCTGGATGAATGATATTACAGATATACCGTGACCTGGAGGATGAATATACAGATATACCGTGATCTGGTGAATGAATATTACAGATATACCATGACCTGGATGAATGAATACTACGATTATCGTGACCTGGATGGATGAATTACAGATATACCGTCCCTAGATGAAAATATTACAGATATACCGTGACCTGGATGAATGAATATTACAGATATAACCATGACTGATGAATATTACAGATATACCATGACCTGGATGAATAATTTCCAGATAGACCGTGACCTTGAAAAATGAATATTACAGATATACCGTGACCTGGACGGATGATATTACAGATAACCGTGACCGTGGGAATGAATTTACAGATATACCGTGACCTGGAGAATGAATATTACAGATATACCGTGACCTGGAGGATGATTTACAGATATCCGTGACCTGGAGGATGAATATTACAGATATACCGTGACCTGGATGGATGAATATTACAGATACCCGTACCTGGATGATGAATATTACAGATATACCGTGACCTGGATGGATGAATTTAACAGATATACCGTGACCTGGAATGGATGAATGAATATTACAGATATACCGTGACCTGGATGAATGATATTACAGATATACCGTGACCTGGATAATGAATATTACAGATATACCGTGACCTGGATGAATGAATATTACAAGATATACCGTACCTGATGAATGATTACAGATTACGTACCGGATGAATGAATATTACAGAAATACCGTTACCTGGATAAATATTTCAGATATCCCATGACCTGGATGGAATGAATATTACAGATATACCGTGACCTGGATGATGAATATTACAGATATACCGTGACTCTGATGAATGAATATTACAGTAATACCGTGACCTGGATGAATGAATACTACAGATATATCGTGACCTGGATGGATGAATATTACAGATAAACCGATACCTGGATGAATATTACAGATTACCGTGACCTGGATGAATGAATATTACAGATATACCATGACCTGGATGAATGAATATTACAGATTACCATGACCTGGATGAATGAATATTACAGATAGACCGTGACCTTGAAAATGAATATTACAGATATACCGTGACCTGATGGATGAATTACATATACGTGACCTGACGAATGAATATTACAGATATCCGTGACCTGGACGAATGAATATTACAGTATATACCGTGACCTGGACGGATGAATATTACAGATATACACGTGACCTGGACGATGAATATTACAGATATACCTGGACCTGGATGAATGATATTAACAGATATACCGTGACCTGGATGATGAATATTACAGATATACCGTGACCTGATGAATGAATATTACAGATATACCGTGACCTGGATGGATGAATATTACAGATATACCGTGACCTGGATGGATGAATATTACACATATACCGTGACCTGATGGATATGAATATTCAGATATACCGGACTGGATGAATGAATATCACAGATATACCGTGACCTGGATGAATGAATATACAGATATACCGTGACCTGGATGAATGAATATTACAGATATACCGTGACCTGGATGAATAATATTCAGATATACCGTGCCTGATGAATATATTACAGATATACCTGACCTGAGGATGAATGATATTACAGATATACCGTACCTGGATGAATGAATATTACAGATATACCGTACCGGGATGAATGAATATTACAGATATACCGTGACCTGGATGAAATGAATATTACAGATATACCGTGACCTGGAAGGATGAATATTACAGTATACGTGACCTGGATGAATGAATATTACAGATATACCGGACCTGGATGGATGAATATTACAGATATACCGGTGACCTGTGATGGATGAATATACAGATAACCGTGACCTGGATGAATATATACAGTATACCGTGACCTGGATGGATGAATATTACAGATATCCGTGAACTGGATGGATGAATTTACAGATATACCGTACCTGGATAAATAGTTTCGATATACCATACCTGGATGAATGAATATTACAGATATACCGTGACCTGGATGGATGAATATTACAGATATACCGTGATGCTGATGAATGAATATTACAGATATACCATGACTGGATGAATGAATACTACAGATATATCGTGACCTGGATGGTGAATATTACAGATATACCGTACCTAGATGAATATTACAGATATACCGTGACCTGGATGAATGAATATTACAGATTAACATGACCTGGATGAATGAATATTACAGATAACCGATGACCTGGATGAATGAATATTACAGATAGACCGTGACCTTAAAAATGAATATTACAGATATACCGTGACCTGGAGGATGAATATTACAGATTACCGTGACCTGGCCGAATGAATATTACAGATATACCGTGACCTGGACGAATATATTACGATATCACTGACCTGGGACGATAAATCAGATATACCGTGACCTGGACGATGAATATTACAGAAACGTCCGGATTGATGAATATAACAGATATACGTGACCTGGATGTAGAATATTACAGATATACCGTTGACCGGATTGGATGAATATTTACAGATATACCGTGACCTGGATGGATGTATGAATATTACAGATATACCGTGACCTGGATGAATGAATATTACAGATATACCGTGACCTGGATGAAGAATATTACAGATATACCGTTGACCTGGATGAATGAAATATTACAGATATACCGTGACCTGATGAAGGAATATTACATATTACCGTGACCTGGATGATGAATATACAAGAATAACCGTTCCTGGATAAATATTCAGATATACCATGACCTGGATGAATGAATATTACAGAATACCGTGACCTGGATGGATGAATATTACAGATATACCGTGATCTGGATGAATGAATATTACAGATATACCGTGACCTGGATGAATGAATACTACAGATATATCGTGACCTGGATGGAATGAATATTACAGATAAACCGATACCTGGATGAATATTACAGATATACCGTGACCTGGATGAATGAATATTACAGATATACCATGACCTGGATGAATGAATATTACAGATATACCTGACCTGGATGAATGAATATTACAGATAGACCTGACCTTGAAACAGGAATATTACAGATATACCGTGACCTGGACGGATAATATTACAGATATACGTGACCGGACGAATGATATTACGATATACCGTGACCTGGACGAATAATTATACAGATATACCTGTGACCTGGACGGATGAATATTCAGATATACCGTGACCGGAGGATGAATATTACAGATATACCGGTGACCTGGATGAATGAATATTACAGATATACCGTGACCTGGATGAATGAATATACAGATATACCGTGACCTTGATGAATGAATTACAGATATACCGTGACCTGGATGGATGAATATTACAGATATAACCGTGACCTGGAAGGATGATATTACACATATACCGTGACCTGGATGATGAAAATATTACAGATATACCGTGACCTGGATGAATGAATATACAGATATACCGTGACCTGGATGAATGAATATTACAGATATATCGTGACCTGGATGAATGAATATTAAGATATACCGTGACCTGGATAATAAATATTACAGATATACCGTGACCTGGATGAATAAATATTCCAGATATACCGACCTGGATGGATGAATGAATATTACAGATATACCGTGACCTGGATGAATGAAGATTACGATATACCGTGACTGGATGAATGAATATTACAGATTACGTGACCTGGATGATGAATATTACAGATATACCGTGACCTGGATGAATGATATTACAGATATACCGTGACCTGGATGAATGATATTACAGATATACCGTGACCTGGATGAATGAATATTACAGATATACCGTGACCTGAATGAATATTACAGATATACCATTACAGATATACCGTGACCTGGATGAATGAATATTACAGATATACCGTGACCTGGATGAATGGATATTACAGATATACCGTGACCTGGATGAATGAATATTACAGATATACCGTGACCTGGATGAATAATATTACGATATACGTGACTGGATGAATAAATTACAGATATACCTGACCTGGATGGATGAATGATATTACAGATATACCGTGACCTGGATGAATGAATATATTACAGATATACCGTGACCTGGATGAATGAATATTACAGATATACCGTGACCTGGATGAATGAATATTACAGATATACCGTGACCTGGATGAATGAATATTACAGATATACCTGACCTGGATGAATGAATATTACAGATATACCGTGACCTGGATGATAAATATTACAGATATACCGTGACCTGATGAATGAATATACAGATATACCGTGACCTGTGAATAATATACATATACCGTGACCTGGATGAATGATTACAAATATACCGTGACCTGGATGAATGAATATTACAGATATACCGTGACCTGGATATGAATATTACAGATATACCGTTACTGAATGAATGAATATTACAGATATACCGTGACCTGGATGAATGAATATTACAGATATACCGTGACCTGGATGAATGAGAACCTTCACAAGCACTTATTTGAACGTTACATAATCTTGACTTTACATACATCCCCTTTAATATCAGACTGACTTGGAAATAGTTCTGTTGCAGGATTGGCTAGATTATTCATTAATTTTACATTTAAATATCATTTTCTTATCTCGTCTCTTTATCATTGGAACAATCGTAATTTAATGGTTGTGATAATCAGGTGATCGGTATTATAAAATAACACTGTATTACTGGTAACATTCGGCACTGTCAGCCAACAAGACCTCCTTATCTCTATTGGTTTTTGGAATTGCATATTTGGTTTGAACACTGAATGAATGAACTTTTATTAGTATTAGTAAGAGACTCCTGCTTTAATTCATTAGGTGTAATTGAGAATGCAGAACATTCCTGCTCTTTTATTTCCTGTTAATAGAAGAAGTGTAGTATTAAAAACTCTCCGCTGCCTCATACTTGCATTCCAGCAGGCAGGAGTGTGGGGGATGGGCCAGATGTAGGATTCAGATTCATAGCACTCAGTTATCGAGTGACCCACCTGGCTGCTCCACACCTGCACTGATGAGGTTCCAACAGGTGGGGTGCAATTTTTTCTTTTTTTTTAAATGGGGGTTTCAAACTCAAAATTACAGACATCCCATCAGGACACAGGTCACTGTATATTGGGACGTGCGTGTAACAAGTTTGTATAATATTCAAGTATCCAATTATATGTATCCTGTCAATCGTATTATATTATTATGGATAATGCACCCCCAACTGTAAATTATAAGGATATAAGTCCCCGGGAGTTCTGTGACCATTAAAAAATACGAGTCCGCAGTTCCTCCCATAGAAATTCACAACAGGGGTAGGTTATATATATAATTTACAGTTGGGGGTGCATTACCACTATATATAGCCACTTACTGATAAATTGGGCAAACTCATTTTAAGGTTCCAGGATGTACAGAACTTTCATCTGATTCGTCATGGCTGTAGCCAACAATCAGTCTGGTTGAGACTTTATGGGGATCCTCTCCTATGATTTTCGGGTACTATAAGTGGCCAGAGAAAATTAACTAAAGTAAAGCTCTGTACATACATGTTAGATTATTGTCAGCAGAATACTGCCATGGTCATTATGTGTAGTAATTTCCCTATATTGTTTAGCGATCTGTCCAGCTGAATTGCTAAACATGCAAGGACGCCCCATGAGTCTTTCATTCATTCCCTCTCTCATATACGTAGAACAGAAGTGGCTACTCGGCTACTCCAAGCAACCGTCTTTATGGGAACAATGGATAAGGATTGTAGCCATACACTTGTTAGATAAGATAAATTTAACATTCAATGGCCAAATATATTTAAAATCTATCTACTTTATGGCCATCTCCATCCTCAAACTAAAAAGGACATGTCCACCCCCAAACTAAAATTTACCCTTACTGGCCACATCAAATAGTTTAAAACAAGCCTTACCTTACATTCCTGCTCAAAATTGTTCCCCTGCTGTGCCCCTCCAAAGTCCAGGAAACTGCTGTGTAGGAGCAGTGTGTGACTCATGCTGTTCCTGAGACTTCCTCAACCTCGTCAAGGTTTGAGGCATGCTCAGTGCAGCCCTCCCCCCCTCCTCCCTCTCCCTCTCTCTCCGTTTTTCTCTCCCTCCCCCTAACATTAAACCCTTTGGGTATGCGGTAGGGCATGCTCCCTCAGCCCCAACCACATTATATAATTGTTAGAAAGTCCCCAATCCTTACTTACCTTCCCTCTCTCCTCCGCTATTTAGAAACTCCCGGCAGCCGCGACCGTGATTGCCGGTCCCCCGCCCCTGTTTGCAATTCCATGCAGGCAGAGGGCCGGAACACTGCGCGGAGGAGAGAGGCAGGTAAGTAAGAATCGGGGGACTTTCTAACAATTATATTAATGCGGTTGGGGCTGGGGGAGCATGCCCTACTACATATCAAAAGTTTTTGTAAGGGGGACATGCCCTTTAAGCTAATCACCCCCCAAAACCAGGGATGCAAGAGGTTAATAATCAGAGTGCGGGTAGTTTACTTAGGAGCGATTGTCAGCATTTTTAGCCTAGGTTTTGGGGTGGTTTAGCTAAGTTTGGGGGGTGAAGATGCTCTTAAATCACCATTACTGTGACTTAAGCTGGGTACACACAGTAACGATAAAGCCCCGAACCGTCGGATCTGATGGTATCAGGGCTTTATTGTTAGGGTGTGTACCTTCGTTTCCCGAACAAGTGGCGCGTCCGCCGAACGATCGGGTCGGCGCGAAAGTCCGAAAATTTCCATCGGCCGCGCTAGTCTCCCTATAGAGGAGTCTAGCGTGGCCGATGGAAACCACACAGTCCGAGCGTTCTCCCTATGATGTTCATATGATGTGTATATGATGGGTGTATGCAGATCTTGCAGATCCAGTCGTCATCTTTCACTGATCTGTACTGTGTATATTACAGAAGATCTTAACGTGACCGGATGGATGAATATGTAGATATACCATGCACCTGGATGGATGAATATTACAGATATACAGTGACCTGGATGAATGAATATTACCGATATACCGTACCTGGATGGATGAATATTCAGATTACCGGACCTGGATATGGATAATTTACAGATATACCGTGACCTGGATGATAAATATACAGATTACCAGTGACCTGGATGATGAATATTACAGATATACCGTGACTGGATGATGAATTTACAGATATACCGTACCTGGATAAGAATATTCCAGATATACCTTGACCTGGATAATAAATATTACAGATATACCGTGACCTGGATGGATGAATATTACAGATAACCGTGATCTGGATGAATGATATTCAGATATACCATGACCTGGATGATGTAATATACAGATAATCGTGACCTGAATGATGAAATATTACAGATATACCGTTACTAGATGAATATATCGCGATATACCGTTGACCTGGATGAATAATATTACAGATATACCATGACCTGGATGAATGAATATTACAGATATACCATGACCTGGATGAATGAATTTACAAAACGTGACTGAATGAATATTACAGATATCCGTGACCTTGAGGATGATATTACAGATATAACCGTGTACCGTGGCAATGAATATTACAGATATACCGTGACCTGGCACGAATGATATTACAGATATACCCGTGAACCTGGACGATGAATATTACAGATAGACCGTGACTTGAATGAATATTACAGAATATACCGTGACCTGATGATGATATTACAGATTACCGTGACCTGGATGATGAAAATTAAACCATATATCCGTGACCTGGATGATGAATATTACAGATATACAAACCGTGACCCTGGATGGATGAATGAATAACAGATATACCCGTGACCTGGTATGAATGAATATTACATATATAACCGTGACCTGGATGATAATATTACAGATATACCGGGACCGTGAAGAATATTACAGATATACCGTGACCTGGAGGATAATGAATATTACGATATACCGTGACTGGATGATGACTATTACAGAAATACCGTACATGGATAAATATTTCCGATATACCTGACCTGGATGAATGAAATATTACAGATTACCGTGACCTGGATGGATGAATATTACAGATATACCGTGACTGGATGAATGAATATTACAGATATACCGAGACCTGGATGAATGATTACAGATATATCGTGACCCTGGATGGATGAATATACAGTAACGATACCTGATGATATTTACGATATACCGTGATGCCTGGATGAATGAATTTACAGAGATAGACCATGACCTGATGAAATGAATATTACAGATATCCATGACCTGGATGAATGAATATTACAGTATAACCGTGAACCTGAAAAATGCAAATATATTACAGATATACCTACCTGGAGATGAATTTACAGATATACCGTGACCGGAGAATGAATATTACAGATATACCGTTACCTGGAGAATGAATATTACAGATATACCGTGACCTGGAAGACGATGAATATTACAATATACCGTACCGGACTGATGAATATTACGATATACCGTTACCTGGATGAAGAATATTACAGATATACCGTGACCTGGATGAAATGAATATTACAGATATACCGTGACCTTGATGAATGATATTACAGATATAACCCGTGACCTGGATGAATGAATATTACAGATATACCGTGACCTTGTGGATGTGAATATTACAGATACCGTGACCTGGATGAATGAATATTACAGATTATAACCGTGACCTGGATGATGAATATACAGATATACCGTGACCTGGATGAAATTGAATATTACAGATATATCGTGACCTGGATGAATGATATTACGATAATAACCCGTTACCTGGATAATAATATTACGATATACCGTGACCTGGATGATAAATATTACAGATATACCTGAACCTGGATGGATGAATGAATATTACAGATTACCGTGACCTATGAATGAATTACAGATATATACCGTGACCTGGATGAATGAATATTACAGATATCCGTGACCTGGATGAATGAATATTACAGTATACCGTGACCTGGAATGGATGAATATTACAGATTACAGTGGACCTGGATGAATGAATATTACAGATATACCGTACCCGTTACCTGGATGATGAATTTACAGATATACCTGTGCCTGGATGGATGAATATATATACAGGTATACCGTGACCTGGGGATGATAAATATTACAGATATACCGTGACCTGATGGATATAGTACAGATACACGTGACTGGAATGGAATGAATATTACAGATTACGTGACCTGGATAAATATTTCCGATATACCATGACCTGGATGAATGAATATTACAGATATCCCGTACCTGGATGGATGAATTTACAAATACCGTGACTCTGGATGATGAATATCCAGATATACCAGACCTGGATGAATGATTAACTACAGAATATCGTGACCTGGATGGATGAATATTACAGATATACCGTTACCTAGATGAATATTACAGATATACCGTGACCTGGATGAATGAATATTACAGATATACCATGACCTGGATGAATTAATATTCAGATATACGCATACCTGATGAATGAATATTACAGATAGACCGTGACCTTGAAACATGAATATTACAGATATACAGTGACTGGACGGATGAATTACAGATATACCGTTACCTGGCCGAATGAATATTACAGATATACCGTGACCTGGACGAATGAATTTCACAGATATACCGTGACCTGGACGGATGAATATATCAGATATCCGTGACCTGGACGGATGAAAAATATTACAGATATACCGTGACCTGGATGATAAATATTACAGATATACCGTGAACCTGGCTGTATGAATATTACAGATATACCGTGACCTGGATGATGATATTACAGATATACCGTGACCTGGATGGATGATGAATATTACATAATACCGTGACCTGGATGAATGAATATTACAGATATACCGTGACCTGGATGAATGAATATTACAGATATACCGTGACCTGGATGAATGAATATACAGATATACCTACGTGACCTGGATGAATGAATATTACAGATATACCGTGACCTGGATGAATTAATATTAGCGAAATCCCGTTACCTGGATAAATTTTCGATATACCATGACGTCCAGGATAGACCGTGATAAATAGAACGTGAATGAATATTACAGATATACCGTGACCCTGATGGATGAATATTACAGATATACCTGATCTGGATGAATGAATATTACAGATATACCGTGACCTGGATGAATGAATACTACAGATATCTCTGACCTGGATGGATGAATTTACAGATAACCGATACCTGGATGAATATTACAGATATACCGTACCTGGATGAATGAATATTACATATATACCATGACCTGGATGAATGAATATTACAGATATACCATGACCTGGATGAATGAAATTTACAGATAGACCGGACCTTAAAAATGAATTTAGATATACGTGACCTGGAGGTAATATTACGATATACCGTGACGGACGATGAATATTACAGATATACCGTGACCTGGACGAATGAATATACATATACCGTGACCTGACGCTATGATATTACAGAATATACCGTGACCTGGAAGGATAATATTACAGATATACCGTGACCTGGATGAATGAATATTACAGATATACCGTGACCTGATGAATGAATATACGATATACCGGTGACCTTGATGAATGAATATTACAGATATAACCGTGACCTGGATGGATGATATACAGATATACCGTGACCTGAAGGATGAATATTACAGATTACCTGAACCTGATGGATAATGAATATTACAAGTACCTGACCTGGATGAATGAATATCACAGATATACCGTGACCTGGATGAATGAATATTACGATATACGTGACCTGGATGAATGAATATTACAGATATACCGTGACCTGATTAATAATATTACAGATATACCGTGACCTGATGGAATAATAGTACAGATATACCATGACCTGGATGATGAATGAATATTACAGATATACCGTGACCTGGATGAATGAATATTACAGATATAACCGTGACCTGGATGAATGAATATTACAGATATACCGTGACCTGGATGAATGAATATACAGATATACCGTGACCTGGATGAATGAATATTACAGATATACCGTGACCTGGATGAATGAATATTAACAGATATACCGTGACTGGATGAATATATTACAGTATACCGTGACCTGGATGAATGAATATTACAGATATACCGTACCTGGATGAATAAATATTACAGATATACCGTGACCTGGATGCATGAATATTACAGATATACCGTGACCTGGATGTGAATATTACAGATATACCGTGACCTGGATGTAATATTACAGATTAACCGTAACCTGGATGAATAAATATTACAGATATACCGTGACCTGGATGAATAAATATTACAGATATACCATGACCTGAGGATGAATGAATATTACGATATACCGTGACCTGATGAATGAATTTACAGATATACCGTACCTGATGAATAATATTACAGATATACGTGACCTGGATGAATGAATATTACAGATATACCGTGACCTGGATGAATGAATATTACAGATATACTTGACCTGGATGAATGAATATTACAGATATAACCGTGACCTGGTGAATAAATATTACAGATATACCGTGACCTGGATGTAATAACAGATATACGTGCCCTGATGAATAATATTACAGATATACCGTGACCTTGATGAATGATATTACAGATATACGCCGTGACCTGGATGATCATGAATATTACAGATAAACCGTGACCTGGATGAATTGAATATTACAGATATACCGTTACCTAACTAATAGTGGATGAATGAATATTACAGATATACCGTGACCTGGATGAATGAATATTACAGATATACCGTGACCTGGATGAATGAATATTACAGATATACCGTGACCTGGATGAATGAGAACCTTCACAAGCACTTATTTGAACGTTACATAAATCTTGACTTTACATCCCCTTTAATATCAGACTGACTTGGAAATAGTTCTGTTGCAGGATTGGCTAGATTATTCATTAATTTTACATTTAAATATCATTTTCTTATCTCGTCTTCTTTATCATTGGAACAATCGTAATTTAATGGTTGTGATAATCATGTGATCGGTATTATAAAAATAACCACTGTATTACTGGTAACATTCGGCACTGTCAGCCAACAAGACCTCCTTATCTCTATTGGTTTTTGGAATTGCATATTTGGTTTGAACACTGAATGAATGAACTTTTATTAGTATTAGTAAGAGACTCCTGCTTTAATTCATTAGGTGTAATTGAGAATGCAGAACATTCCTGCTCAGTTTTATTTCCTGTTAATAGAAGAAAGTGTAGTATTAAATAACTCTCCGCTGCCTCATACTTGCATTCCAGCAGGCAGGAGTGTGGGGGATGGGCCAGATGTAGGATTCAGATTCATAGCACTCAGTTATCGAGTGACCACCTGGCTGCTCCACACCTGCACTGATGAGGTTCCAACAGGTGGGGTGCAATTTTTTCTTTTTTTTTAAATGGGGGTTTCAAACTCAAAATTACAGACATCCCATCAGGACACAGGTCACTGTATATTTGGTGAGCGTGCGTGTACACAAGTTTGTATAATATTCAAGTATCCAATTATATGTATCACTGTCAATCGTATTATATTATATAGTGGATAATGCACCCCCAACTGTAAATTATAAGGATATAAGTCCCCGAGGAGTTCTGTGACCATATAAAAATACGAGTCCGCAGTTCCTCCCATAGAAATTCACAACAGGGGTAGGTTATGTATATAATTTACAGTTGGGGGTGCATTATCCACTATATATAGCCACTTACTGATAAATTGGGCAAACTCATTTTAAGGTTCCAGGATGTACAGAACTTTCATCTGATTCGTCATGGCTGTAGCCAACAATCAGTCTGGGTTGAGACTTTATGGGGATCCTCTCCTATGATTTTCGGGTACTATAAAGTGCCAGGAGAAAATTAACTAAAGTAAAGCTCTGTACATACATGTTAGATTATTGTCAGCAGAATAACTGCCATGGTCATTATGTGTAGTAATTTCCCACTATATTGTTTAGCGATCTGTCCAGCTGAATTGCTAAACGATGCAAGGACGCCCCATGAGTCTTTCATTCATTCCCTCTCTCATATACGTAGAACAGAAGTGGCTACTCGGCTACTCCCAAGCAACCTGTCTGTATGGGAACAATGGATAAGGATTGTAAGCCATACACTTGTTAGATAAGATAAATTTAACATTCAATGGCCAAATATATTTAAAATCTATCTAGCTTTATGGCCATCTCCATCCTCAAACTAAAAAGGACATGTCCACCCCCAAAACTAAAATTTAACCCCTTACTGGCCACATCAAATAGTTTAAAACAAGCCTTACCTTACATTCCTGCTCAAAATTGTTCCCCTGCTGTGCCCCTCCAAAGTCCAGGAAACTGCTGTGTAGGAGCAGTGTGTGACTCATGCTGTTCCTGAGACTTCCTCAACCTCGTCAAGGTTTGAGGCATGCTCAGTGCAGCCCTCCCCCCTCCTCCCTCTCCCTCTCTCTCCCGTTTTTCTCTCCCTCCCCCTAACATTAAACCCTTTGGGTATGCGGTAGGGCATGCTCCCTCAGCCCCAACCACATTAATATAATTGTTAGAAAGTCCCCCAATCCTTACTTACCTTCCCTCTCTCCTCCGCTATTTAGAACTCCCGGCAGCCGCGACCGTGATTGCCGGTCCCGCCCCCTGTTTGCAATTCCATGCAGGCAGAGGGCCGGAACACTGCGGCGGAGGAGAGAGGGCAGGTAAGTAAGAATCGGGGGACTTTCTAACAATTATATTAATGCGGTTGGGGCTGGGGGAGCATGCCCTACTACATATCAAAAGTTTTTGTAAGGGGTGGACATGCCCTTTAAGCTAATCACCCCCCAAAACCAAGGGATGCAAGAGAGGTTAATAATGCAGAGTGCGGGTAGTTTACTTAGGAGCGATTGTCAGCATTTTTAGCCTAGGTTTTGGGGGGTGGTTAGCTTAAGTTTGGGGGGTGAAGATGCTCTTAAATCACATTTACTGTGACTTAAGCTGGGTACACACAGTAACGATAAAGCCCCGATACCGTCGGATCTGATGGTATCAGGGCTTTATTGTTAGGTGTGTACCTTCGTTTCCCGAACGAGTGCGCGTCCGCCGAACGATCGGGTCGGCCGAAAGTCCGAAAATTTCCATCGGCCGCGCTAGTCTCCCTATAGAGGAGTCTAGCGTGGCCGATGGAAACACACAGTCCGAGCGTTCTCCCTATGATGTTCATATGATGTGTATATGATGTGTGTATGCAGATCTTGCAGATCCAGTCTGTCATCTTTCACTGATCTGTACTGTGTGTACCCAGCTTTAAAGTGGCCATACACACAAACGACGATAATAGGTAAATCCCGCCAGGGAACAATGGGATTTACCCATTATCATTAGTGTAGGGGCTTTTCCTGACCAACCGGAGTGTTGATGAACGACCAAATGGCGGAAAATCTTTAAGTTAAGGGAGCCGATACAATTGTGCGGTGTATGGCCGCATGGCCGACTGATCCCCATAGCGCCTATGGGGATTGGTCGGGTCCATGTGTGCGGTCCCCACAGCAGTGTGCTGATAGAAACCAATGTGATCTGTCGGCACACATGCTGTGGAAATCACATGGGTGTGGCCACCTTTACAAATTAAAACAATTTATCTCTTATATTTCCATGTAATGCTTAATCTGATGTCAAAGGCAAATTTTGAAGTACAGAGAGCAATGCAGTTACCGCCCCTCCCCTAGCTCAGTGATCACAGACATGCTCAGTATGATTCACCTAAGGAGAAATAAAGGAATTCTCCCAATCAGACACATTGTATCTCCCTGTGTGGAAGGGGGGGGACTTTCTTTGATTGAACGTTTTTATTAAATTTAAACAGGCATTTCTTTAGTTAGGTATTACATATAAAATCAAGTGAAAAAGAAAAGGGTTTCCAATATGGTTCTAATACAGATTTAGTCATTAGTTCAATCAAACATTTAAATGTGGATGTTGTAGAACTACAACTTGCTGCAGAGTCCAGTTAGTGGAACTGGAATAAGGCATGCTGGGATTTTAAGATGAAGAAATGAAGGTGTCATATCGCTGGCCTACATTATCCCTGACGCACCGACTGATAGAGGCAGTTTGGGCTTAGGTAGAAACACAAGCAATAGTATGTCCACACTATTAATCCATGGCAGCCAATAAGGCATTTGCTTTCATTTATCTAAGGTTACATTTGATTGGCTGGAATTGGTTACTAGCACAAGCAGATTTTATTTCTCTTCTTTTTCCGTAGTCCCCTGTGTATCACAATGACCTTGTTTCAACTTGGGAAGACGGCATTTATTGCTTTAGGTGCCTGTGATGTGAGTACAATGCTATCTGTGCATGTATGGTGACCCAGACAGAATTGTCCCAAGGTAAGCGGACCCCTTCATAGACTCCTGCCTCAGCCAACCATGGCCATACATGCAAAGACACTGATATTGCAGATATCGTACAATCAATATTACCCAGCATGTTTGACTAAGAAAATACTGGACTGAACCATGAACAATCTTCCATATATGATCTGATTGGTGTGCGATATCAGGATATCACAAGATCATAATCTTTACATGTATGGCTCTGTTATCCCGATATCACACAACGATTAGTGGAGGATTGTACGAGAAGTCAAATATTCTACCTTATCAGACATGTTGGAAATCAAAGATCTATCTATCTATCTATCTATCTATCTATCTATCTATCTATCTATCTATCTATCGATCGATCTATCTATCGATCTATGCTATGCTTCTAGCGATCTAATCGATCGATCGATCTAGCCACGAGCGAGCGAGCGAGCGAGCGAGCGAGCGAGCATAGAGCGAGCGAGCGAGCGAGCGAGCGAGCGAGCGAGAGCGAGCGAGCGAGCAGCGTAGCAGCGAGCGAGCGAGGCGAGCGAGCGAGCGAGCGGAGCGAGCGAGCGAGCGAGCGAGAGAGCTAGCGAGCGAGCGAGCCACGATGCGAGCTAGCGAGCGAGCTAATCGAGATGTCGAGTAGAGAGAGGAGCTAGCGATTCTATCTATCATCTATCTATCTCTATTGTTTGTGCTGTAGGGAAGAAAAGTTAAAAGATTTTTGCACAAGTCCGAGAGGGCTCGACATGTTACTATGGTGGGTATTTGAGGATTGCAGGAGCACCGGGGCAAGGAGACGGGAAGGGGAGAGGGCACACGGGCGCGGAAGGGCGGATCATCTATCGCAGAGCGAACGAGGGCGAGCGAGGCGAGCCGAGCGAGCGAGCGAGCCAGCGAGCGAGGGAGCGGAGAGCGAGTGAGCGAGCAGAGAGCGAGCTAGTCCCAGGAGCAAGCGAGCAGCGAGCGAGCAGCGACGAGGAGCGAGCGAGCGAGCGTAGCGAGCGAGCGAGCGAGCGTATCTATGTATCTATTATACGATCAATCTACCATCTATCTATCTATCTATCTATCTATCTATCTATCTGCTATCTGTTTGCTGCTTATGGAATAAAAGTTAAAAGATTTTTTGAACAAGTCCTGAGAGTGCTCTACATGTTACTATGGTTGGATATTTAGAGGATTTGCAGTAGCACCTGGGCATAGTATTACTTGAAGGTAGAGTGCACACTGTTCGCTAATTGGTTATATCTATCTATCTATCTATCTATCTATCTATCTATCTATCTATTATCTATCTATCTATCTATCTATCTATCTATCTATCTATCTATCTATCTATCTATCTATATATCTATCTATCTATGTATCTATGTATCTATCATCTATCTATCTATCATCTATCTATCTATCTATCTATCCATCCATCCATCCATCCATCCATCCATCCATCCATCCATCCATCCATCCATCCATCCATCCATCTATCTATCTATCTATCTATCTAATTATCTATCTATCTATCTATCTATCTATCTATCTATCTATCTGTCTGTCTGTCTGTCTGTCTGTCTGTCTGTCTGTCTGTCTGTCTGTCTGTCTGTCTGTCTGTCTGTCTGTCTGTCTATCTATCTATCTATCTACAATAGCATTTACAGCTATTACCCCCATGGCTGTGATCACAGTGAGGTTTAGTGGGGACACAGACAGGCAGAGACTATATGGGGGATGGGTGCTAATTTCCTTCCCAAGATCCTGCAAAGTGTGATTGTTCCAGGTGTGTTTGAACAATGTTCAGGGATGGTATAATCTCCCCCATCATGTAACCAGCCCTAACTGCCTCCCTGAAACCAAACACGCGGAATTGGGAACTAGGTGACAATGGGGCATTAACGTGATCCTGTCTGAAAAAGTTGATTGTAATTAGATAATTAAATAAAGATGTAATCATTTGAATACTAAAATTGTTCATTATTGTGTCACATCTCCTAAGGCAAGCAATATGGCAGCTTCTAGCTGTACTCATAGGTAAGATATAATGTATGCACAATTAAGTATTTGCACATTACTGCCAATTTAAAGGGAAAATCTGACATCTAATTGACAGTTTTATTGTTTATTTTTGGGGAAAATATTTCCTTGTTTTAAATGCGTTTCACTACAAAAGACGCATCCGTTCTTTATATGTTCAGGAACAGGTGGGAGCTGCCATATTGTCTTTCTCAATAGGAAAGTCAGCCTTATCCCCTGCCAGTAGCAGCATAGCTATGCAGTGAAGATGCCGTTAGATGCCATCAGAGTGTTGGAGCCCGGTGTATGAAATAGGACTGATAGCAGGACAAAGAGTTTCATTGCAACATTACCTATTGCGGGGGAAGAGACATTGAAAACAATGGCTAAATGTAAATTACCCAGAACCTGTCTCCTTTCATATGAAATGATAGACGGGGGTGCCCTTTCCCTAAAGAAACCCTGACCTTCCACCTATGAGTTTCCTTAAGAGGGTCATGTTTATATTATATTTCTTATATAGTGCTACAAATTACGCAGCGCTTTACTTAATCTTACAATGATTTGACAATAGGATCGTTAGCTGTGCCCAACAGCAAAACCTGACCAAGCGGAATCATCCAAAGTCGGTTCTGGTAGGATCGGTCTAATGTCGTGGGATCGCTCTTTTTTTTTGGTGATTTTGTGTGTATTATTGGTTATATAGAAGAAGCAACAGTTTGAGGTCTATAAATCAGGGGGAAAGGCAGGAGATTCAGGCAGAAGTTTTTCTTAAAAAAATTGTTTTTAACACAATTCTGAAACGGTGGCTTAGTGGTTAGCACTGATACCTTGCAACGCTGAGGTCCTGAGTTCGATTCCACCCTTGGACACATCTGCAAGGAGCTTGTGTGGGTTTCCTCCGGGCACTCCGGTTTCCCCCACAATCATAAACACATACTGATAGGTTGTATGTGTCAAATAAATGTGCTTAGATTGTTAGCTCTTCGGCGCAGGGCCTGATGTGAATTGATCCATGTAATTGTAAAGCGCTACGGAAGATGTTGGTGCTATATAAATCCACAATAATAAAAATAGTAATAATAATAATATGTGTGTGTTTGAATTTATTTAACACATATACATCACATGTGCCATTCCCTCATTTTTAGAGGCTGTGGTGTGTGGTGGGACAATGGATTAAAGACTTCAAATAAACAGTTACTGGGGCTGCAATGGGGTTAATACTGCTCCCTTGTTTAAACATTTAACACATTTAGCTGCTGGGACTGCAAAGGGGTTAATATTGCTCCCTTGGCTGCTGGGACTGCAATGGGGTTAATACTGCTCCCTTGTTTAAACATTTAACACATTTAGCTGCTGGGACTGCAATGGGGTTAATAATATTCCCTTGTTCAAACATTTAACAAATCCAAAAAGTCCCAGTAAAGATAAACAAGTTAGTCTGATCACCCAAGGCTGTATTATAGACCCACATGCTAACATAGCCAATACCCACTGATCCGTTTGGCAGCCACACATCCTATTTTCTTATTAAATCATTACACGGTTAATCCACTGACTTCCAGCATTGGATCTGATGCCAAAAACCATCAGATTTCACGTAACCCCCCTCACTATTTTCAAGACATTCGGACGAAAGGTCTCATAAACTTTGCAAAGAGTCCTTAATTGAATTCAAGGAGCAGGATGAGCTGTCTAGTAAAATAGGTGTTAATTATCTCTGAACAGACCCGGTCAGTCTCCTGTTTCCTTATATAAATCTGATCTCCTTGCACTATAATTACTTCTGCATGAGGGAATCATTGTGTAATAGCTAACACAGTAATTAAAGGGGAAGTCAAGTCAAAACGTAAGTACAGTTCAGGTGTTAAACTCTACTCCCTTCCCCCATGAGGACCTAGACCCCCTAACATTTCTTAATAATACAGTAGATAAAGAAACTACTTAGTAAAAGACTCAGGGGCATATTTATAAAGGTTTGTTCATTTTTTTGGTCACCGTTATCGCTGCATTTTCACCAAATTTATAAAGTGCTGATAACCAGTGTCAAAAAACATTACCGCAACCTTTCTCCATTTTGATTTTCGCTTTACAACGCAGCGGTAACCGCTCGATCATATTTATAAAATGGCGAAAAGTGCGTTATGTTTGGCCCTTTAAACTTGCCATAAGTGCCCATGTATGCACCTGTCTGGGTCCTAGAAAGGTGTCAGTACCGCGCAAAGCAGCTGAGATGAAGTGTGGTCAGGTGTTGACGAATAGGTCAGCAAGGATTCCAGCCAATTACAGGTACACGACAAATTTAATTTAAATTTCCTTTAAGAATCCTTTGTTACTTTACAGATCAATGTGCATGGAAAGTGTTATCAGTCCCATTATATCTTAACGGGAAAATGATGGGAAAGCAAAGCTATTTTATTTTATTAAATAGGTAATAATGATGTCTTAATAAAGGCTTTTAGGAGGAATGCTGGGATTTGTAGTTCACAAATCAGTACTGGATCCAATCTGGCGCATTTGCTATTTAGTTCATCTCACCTGCAATATGTTTAGTGTTGCCCCAAAGATTCCATTATATCAAAACTTTTCAAGTTTTGCTGTAAAACTCTGGGATTCTCTGATGTCGGCGACCTCCAATACGATGATGTCATAAATGATTTCCTCAATGAAAGATATTTCTCCTAGTCTGAACTCTGTACACGTGACACGTTTCTCTACCACCCACTTATTAAATGGTTTAAAAGAGTCACATGTCAGATCGCAACGTGACAGCGATATTTAAAAATTGGGTTCGTTCTATAAATCATCTTGTCGTTCACCTAAGGGAGAAAAGATTTCATGGCTGCGCTCTGTGCCAGGAGGAAATAATATCAGAAATAACATCTAATTCTAATACGAAGGGCAAGTTGTAACACAGGGATAGACACAGGATCTGGATCGCCGAAGGCTGGAGATCGAGGGCCCATATGTTCGGAACACAAAAGGAAAAATCGACTTTCAAATCTGCTGTGACTAACCCACATGATACATTGTCTTCCCTGTAAGTCAAACCACAATTGGGTGCATGTTTCTAAACGAGGACGTGACCTTAATATACCATCCCCTAACTTCCTGTTAGTACTTTAATGGCTGATTCCTTCTCTGCTTTCTGAATTCAAACACATCCCCAATGTCCTATTTATTAACTATTAACTATTATACTTTTTCCAATGTAGTTTTTTAATGAACTGAAAGTGCAGACTGATTGGCATTAGAAATGCTTTTCCCACAGGGTTCCCTAATCCCTAGTTCTCTCTAGAGATGTTACTTCTCTACCTGAAGATTCCGAAACTGAACTGACGTGTGTGTGTGTGTGTGTATGTGTGTGTGCGTCCTTCTCACCTTCAACTTATTGCCGAGCCTTCCTTTTATTCCCAGCTGACAATCTGAGTAATTAAGAAATGATTTTGCTGGTTGGGTCGATACCATAACTATGACGTGGTTGGCTCCTTTACCACTTGCAGGTCCCTGGATCAATTAGCCGTTTTTTACTTTCATTAAATGATTGTTTCCTAAAAGAGGAAGAACTATATCGGACGCCATTTTAAAGGGTACAGGCGCGGATCGACACGGTTAAGTCTTGTTGGACCACAAGGCAGTATTTCGACCTGATTGACTGAATGTCTGGTACCGGCAAAAATGGCCACTGGTGATATTTTGTTCAATCGTTTTATTGATTTATGAATTTGCTGGAATTTCGTCCGATTTGTACAAAGGTGTCACCAACATTGGCGTGTTGTGGCCAAATACTGGCAATACTCTGTAGGGGAAACTGGTAAGTTTCCCCTACACACCGTCCCAAGCATTCACCCTATGGATAGTATTGAAGAAGGTTTGGCGCTGTACAGTTCCTTCAGCCAAAGCCATATACTTTAGTACACGGGGTCTACCGTGGCTTGGGAAATTTTCAGCCAGTTCCGAGCAACCCCAAGGCCTATGGGGAATGAGCGCGGTACACACGTTAACGATAATCGGAATCAGATCTTTATTGTTAACGTTTGTACCCAGCTTTAGAGATCAGCTCCATTTATCATTAGGTTATCAGCCTGATTTTACTTTAATGCACATCCAACGTTCCCACCACGTAGGACATTTCTATCAAAGGGCAAATAACATGTTCGCTACGCTGAACAAATCCCTGCTTATTTTCTAGGAGGTTCCCCAAGGAAGTACAATGCAGTAACAAGCTAATAATACCCGAGCCTGGAACGCACTATTTTAAGAAACGATCATCACCCTAACCTAGCGTTCATGGCTCACAATGGCCGCATTAAAGGGTAAGTAAGGAAGGATCACTAACTGATCGGAAATTCCGATACAGAAAATTCTAAATCAGCCCCTCCCCCTGCTCTATGGATGGTTTCATCCTTATAAATAAATGGATTCCAGAGCCGGTTAATAAAATTAAATTATAATGAAATTTCCATTCGTTTTGACCCATTCCACCGAACATAAAAGAAGAGAAAAAAGTCTATTGGTAAAGAATGGAAAGAGAGGCCATCAATAATTCAGAACATCAAAACAGCATCAATAATGGAAATGAAATGACTGGGAAAGTGAGGACGATAAAGAACCGAGGTTTATCTCTAAACCAAACATCTGACGACCAGTTAAAGTCTAAACTGTATCTTGTATTTACGGCTTCTCACCTGATGGTAGGTGATTCTATTTACCCCAGATACAAAACAGAACCAAATATACACTTCCCACTGTATATAAGGATAAACTGTAGTGTTGTTCCCTCCCCCCTTTACAGCCCAGGGCCTAACCAATAGGTAGACACATTCTGCAAGAAGCCCTTCTTGCCATTGGATAGATCGCAGACTTAAGGTTTTTACACACGACACGTGATGTGTAGGAATGAACATTTCGGGCAATAATCGGCCCGTGTGTAGGCACTTTATCGCCCAAAATGGACGTTCGGTTGTGGAACGGCGCCTGACCGACCTGATGGATCTCTGAATGAATGACTGTTTTGGCCGATAAAGTGCCTACACATGGGCCAATTATCGTCCGAGACGTTTGTTCTTACACATCGGGAGCCGCAATCGCACGTGTTTACGAACCATTAGGGGCCGAGCTTGGGCGCTACTATTTTCCTTTAAAGGATGGGGCACTGAGAAAATTAACTATTCCTTTATTGTATTAATTGAAGAATGGGTATGTAAAGGAGCTATGCCCTACCTCCTGTTCTTTAATTGCTCTACCAGGAGCCAGGAGCGAAGCACGGCACCTTTACCGCCTGTTTCTCAATCAATGCAATAAAGGAATAGTTCATTTTCTCAGTGAACTATTCATTTAAAGGTCCCACAAATTCCATTTCTTTAATTTAATCAAAATCAACTGGGAAACATTAGTAAAACCAACCGATGTCCATTTGATAAATGATGGCCATTGTATTTTAAGCCAGGATTTCTGAATGGGTGTACCGGGGGTACAGAGGTGTAAATTTGATATTTTGGTAGTGGAAATATTTTTGGACTATCCAGGCTAATTTGTGACGGATTTTACAGCCGTAGGTTCGATCGCAAACCACAATTCTACAAGGAATGTCACAGGATCGTCAGAAGGTAAAATGATTTCACGTTCACGCCGGATTTAATTAGTGGAACGTTGGATCAGAGTATCGGCAACATTATGGTCCAACAGGTATTGAGGAAGATGTAGAGGATTTAGCTTAGTTTACCTTTGTGTTGTAACAAGCCCCTAACCCACTGACCTCTATTTAATACTGGGGAAGCAACAAAGATTTCTGTTCCAGTTTTATCTGGTCTGACTGATGCTCCTGTGTTCTGAGCTGAGATAGAAGGAGACAGTGGAGATCTGCACTGGGCAGGAAATTCTCAACAAACGCTCGTGCTTACTAAGCACTTTCCCCAATGTTGCAAAGTTGCAGAGATAATGAGATTGGAGGGGGAGACAACCTGGGCATCAGCCTTGGAGAAGCCACTAGTGTCCTTGATGAAATAAATGCACAATCTACCCGAGGAAGGTCTGTGTACGGGATTTTGGAAGCAACACTATTTTATTAATACAGGGGTTTGCAAACTAGGAACAATAACATCAATGATATAAATAGACAAGGAATACATTAATTTAGAACCTATAGGGATTATCAGGGTTATTCAATAAAAGTTCTTATCATTTAAAATGGTGCTAATTTTGCCCCAACCAATCAGATGTAAGCTTTCAAATGTTAAATAAGATCTGATTGGTTGGGGCAAAATTAGCACCATTTTAAACGATAAGAACTTTTATTGAATCTCCCTGAATATTCCTATGACAAAGGGGTTGAGCCACGAAGCAAAAAGACGAATAACATTGCTGCACCAAAGAGCTTACAATCTACCATACAACTAACCGCTTAGTAAAGGGCAACTGAACCCTTGATAAAGGACCTCTGGACTTTTATATATGCCATTGGTATGTTACATAGTATATACAAAGTAATGGAGGTTGAATAAAGACAAACTTAAAACTTTATACCCTAGTCATGAGCCCTGCCTAATAGTTGATCCAGCTGAACAATGGGGAGAGCCATGGGCTGGGGGGAAGGGACTTGGGGGGTCCCAGATATTAAATATTGATAGGGTAGGGTGTCTGTTTATTAGTTAAGGAATCTATTTCATTTACATGAAGAACCAACACTGACAAGCAGGATCTCCCCCAGGCAAGAGATGCATTTGCTGGGGGTGTAACATTCATAGAGCTGTGATGCTAAGTCAACACTACAGTCTGGGATATACCAATAGCCAGGAGTGCAGGGGGGCATGACACACCAGGGCCCATGGCTAGGTATCTTACCTGGTGGTCTCTGCCCCACCTTCTCCCAATTCCAACTGCCTGTCCACATCTGCTAGATTAGAATCTCTGTGTGACCTTGAATTATGGGTCAGACCAAGACTGGGGTTCCCCATTTGATTGTTTGGGTGGCCACACATAAAGTGATTGCCCCATCTGACCAATCGCATGTCCAATATTTATGAATTGTCAGACACAGGCCATGCACGTGGCCAATAATCTGCAACTGGCATGGGATCTGACAGAGTTTGTCTATTATAGTATAATATACAGCAGTATTTGAGGTTGAATAAAGACATACGTCCATCCAGTTCAACCCATCTAGCAATATCCTCATTTCCTGCCTAAATGTTGATCCAGAGGAAGGCAAAAAACCCACCAAATTTATGAAGGGGGAAAAAATTCCTTCCTGACTCCGAGTGGCAATGGGAAATTTCCCTGGATCTACTCAAATTCTATATAGAATACAATGTAGCCTATACCCTCCTCTGTTATAGTTACTATAGCAGAATAATAATACAATTTAATAATACTATGCAACACTATAGCTATTATTGTAGGATATTAAAGGGTATGTCCACCCTTAAAATGAAAAAAATACTATGTAACAGTATAGCTATTATAGTAGGATATAGTATTAATAATACTATGTAACAGTATAGCTTTTATAGTAGGATAGAATATTAATAATACTATGTAACAGTATAGCTATTATAGTAGGATAGAGTATTAATAATACTATGTAACAGTATAGCTATTATAGTAGGATAGAGTATTAATAATACTATGTAACAGTATAGCTATTATAGTAGGATAGAATATTAATAATACTATGTAACAATATAGCTATTATAGTAGGATAGAGTATTAATAATACTATGTAACAGTATAGCTATTATAGTAGGATAGAATATTAATGACACTGTGTAACAGTATAGCTATTATAGTAGGATAGAATATTAATAATACTATGTAACAGTATAGCTATTATAGTAGGTATAGTATAATACATACTGTAACAGTATAGCTTTATAGTAGGATAGAATATTAAAATACTATGTAACAGTATAAGCTATTATGTAGGATAGATATAATAATACTATGTAACAGTATAGCTATTATAGTAGGATAGAATATTAATAACTATGTAACAGTATAGCTATTATTAGGATAGAATATTATAATACTATGTAACAGTATAGCTATTATAGTAGGATAGAATATAAAAATACTATGTACATGTATAGCTATTATAGTAGGATAGAATATTATAATACTATGTTAACAGTTAGGCTTATATAGTAGGATAGAATATTAATAATACTATGTACAGTATAGCTATTATAGTAGGATAGAAATAGTAATAATACTATGTAACAGTATAGCTATTATAGTAGGATAGAATATTAATCCCTGTGTAACAGTATAGCTATTATAGTAGGATAGATATTAATATACTATGTAACAGTATAGCTTTATAGTAGGATAGATATAATAATACTATGTAACAGTATAGCTATTATAGTAGGATAGAATATTAATAATACTATGTAACAGTATAGCTATTATAGTAGATAGAATATTAATAAACTATGTAACGTATAGCTATTATAGTAGGGATATATATACTAACATACTATGTAACAGTATAGCTATTATAGTAGGATAGAAATTAATGACACTATGTAACGTTAGCTATTATAGGGATAGAATATTAATAATACTTGTAACAGTATAGCTATTATAGTAGGATAGAATATTAATAATACTATGTAACAGTATAGCTATTATAGTAGGATAGAATATTATGACACTGTCACAGTAATATGCTATATAGTAGGATAGAATTAATATACTATGTAAACGTATAGCATTTATAGTAGGATAGAATATTATAAATACTATGTAACAGTATAGCTATTATAGTAGGATAGAATATTAATAATACTATGTAACGTATAGCTATTATAGTAGGAGAAATATTAATAATACTATGTAACAGTATAGCTTATAGTAGGATAGAATATTAATAATACTATGTAACAGTATAGCTATTATAGTAGGATAGAATATTAATACACTATGTAACAGTAAGCTATTATAGTAGGATAGAAATTATAACACTATGTAACAGTATAGCTATTATAGTAGGATAGAATATTATAACTATGTAACAGTATAGCTATTATAGTAGGATAGAATATTAATAACACTATGTAACAGTATAGCTATTATAGTAGGATAGAATATTAATAATACTATGTTAACAGTAAGCTATTATGTAGATAGAATATTAATAACACTATGTAACAGTATAGCTATTATAGTAGGATAGAATATTATATAACTATGTAACAGTATAGCTTATTATAGTAGGATAGAATATTAATAACACTATGTAACAGTATAGCTATTATAGTAGGATAGAATATATAATAACTATGTAACAGTATAGCTTGTTATAGTAGGAATGAATATTAATACTACTATGTAACAGTATAGCTATTATAGTAGGATAGAATATTAATAACACTATGTAACAGTAATAGCTATTATAGTAGGATAGAATATTAATATACTATGTAAAGTATAGCTTTTAGTAGGATAGAACAATAATACTACTTTGTAACAGTAAGCTATTATAAGTAATGGAATATTAATACACTATGTAACGTATAGCTATTTTAGGATAGAATAGTTAATACTATGTAACAGCGTAGCTATTATAGTAGGATAGAATAGTAATAATACTATGTAACAGTATAGCTTTATAGTAGGATGAATATTAATAATCTATGTAACAGTATAGCTATTATAGTAGGATAGAATATTAATAACACTATGTAACATATAGCTATTATAGTAGTAGATAGAATAGTAATAATACTATGTAACAGTATAGCTATTATAGTAATAGAATAGTATAATACTATGTAACAGTTAGCTGTTATGTAGGATAGAATATTGTTAATACTATGTACAGTATAGCTATTATAGTAGGATAGAATATTAATAATACATGTTAACAGTATAGCTATTATAGTAGGATAGAATATTAATAATCTATGTAATAGTATAGCTATTATGTAGGATAGAATATTAATAATACTATGTAAATGTATAGCTATTATAGTAGAAAGAATATTAATAATGCTATGAACAGTATAGCTATATAGTAGGATAGAATATTAATACTATGTAACAGTATAGCTATTATAGTAGGATAGAATATTAATAATACTATGTAACAGTATAGCTATTATAGTAGGATAGAATAATAATACTACTTTGTAACAGTATAGCTATTATAGTAGGATAATATTAATAACACTATGTTAAACTATAGCTATTATAGTAGGATAAAATAGTAATAATACTATGTAACAGTTAGCATTATAGTAGGATAGAATATAATAATACTATGTACAGTATAGCTGTTATAGTAGGATAGAATATTATATACTTTTGTAACAGTATAGCTATTATAGTAGGATAGAATATTAATAACACTATGTAACAGTATAGCTATTATAGTAGGATAGAATAGTAATAATACTATGTAACAGTATAGCTATTATAGTAGGATAGAATAGTAATAATACTATGTAACAGTATAGCTGTTATAGTAGATAGAATATTAATAATACTATGTAACAGTATAGCTATTATAGTAGGATGAAATATTATAATACTATAGTAACAGTATAGCTATTATAGTAGGATATAGTATTAATAACACTATGTAACAGTATAGCTATTATAGTAGGATAAATATTAATAACTATGTAACATTATAGCTATTATAGTAGGATAGAATATTATAATACTATGTAACAGTATAGCTATATAGTAGGATAGAATATTAATAAACTATGTAACAGTATAGCTATTAAAGTAGGATAGAATATTAATAACACTATGTAACAGTATAGCTATTTATAGATTAGAATATTAATAATACTATGTAACAGTATAGCTATTATAGTAGGATAGAATATTAATAACACTATGTAACAGTATAGCTATTATAGTAGGATGAATATTAATAATACTATGTAACAGTATAGCTATTATAGTAGGATAGAATATTAATAACACTATGTAACAGTATAGCTATTATAGTAGGATAGAATATTAATAACACTATGTAACAGTATACTATTATAGTAGGATAGAATATTAATAATACAAATGTTACAGTATAGCTATTATAGAGGAAGAATATAATAACACTATGTAACAGTATAGCTGTTATAGTAGGATAGAATATTAATAATTCTATGTAACAGTATAGCTTTATAGTAGGATAGAATATTAATAATACTATGTAACAGTATAGCTATTATAGTAGGATAGAATATTAATAATACTATGTAACAGTATAAGGCTATTATATTAGGATAGAACAAATAATACTACTTTATAACAGTATAGCTATTATAGAAGGATGGAATATTAATAAAACTATGTTAACTATAGCTATTATAGTAGGATAGAATAGTAATAATACTATGTAACAGTGTAGCTATTATAGTAGGATAGAATAGTAATAATACTATGTAACAGTATAGCTTTATAGTAGGATAGAATATTAATAATACTATGTAACAGTATAGCTATTATAGTAGGATAGAATATTAATAACACTATGTAACAGTATAGCTATTATAGTAGGATAGAATAGTAATAATACTATGTAACAGTATAGCTATTATAGTAGGATAGAATAGTAATAATACTATGTAACAGTATAGCTGTTATAGTAGGATAGAATTAATATACTTGTAACAGTAATGCTATTATAGTAGGATGAATATTAATATACTATGTAACGTATAGCTATTATAGTAGGATAGAATATTAATATACTATAAAGTAACAGTATAGCTTTATAGTAGGATAGAATATTAATAATACTATGTAATAGTATAGCTATTATAGTAGGAAAGAATATTAATAATACTATGTAACAGTATAGCTATTATAGTAGGATAGAATATTAATAACACTATGTAACAGTATAGCTATTATAGTAGGATAGAATATTAATAATACTATGTAACAGTATAGCTATTATAGTAGGATAGAATAATAATACTACTTTGTAACAGTTATAGCTATTATGTAGGATGGAATATTATAAAACTATGTTAAACTATAGCTATTATAGTAGGATAAAATAGTAATAATACTATGTAACAGTGTACTTTATAGATAGAATAATAAAATACTATGTAACAGTATAGAGTGTTATAGTAGGATAGAATATTAATAATACTTTGTAACAGTATAGCTATTATAGTAGGATGAATATTAATAACACTATGAACAGTAAGCTATTATAGGTAGGATAGAATAGTATAATACTATGTTACAGTATACTATTATAGTAGATAAATATTAATAATACTATGTAACAGTATAGCTATTATAGTAGGATAGAATAGTAATACTATGTAACAGTATGCTATTATAGTAGGATAGAATATAATATACTATGTAACAGTATAGCTATTATAGTAGGATAGAATTTAATAATACTATGTAACATATAGCTATTATAGTAGGATAGAATAGTAATAATACTATGTAACAGTATAGCTATTATAGTAGGATAGAATATTAATGACACTGTGTAACAGTATAGCTATTATAGTAGGATAGAATATTAATAATACTATGTAACAGTATAGCTATTATAGTAGGAATGAATATTAATAATACTATGTAACAGTATAGCTATTATAGTAGGATAGAATAGTAATAATACTATGTAACAGTATAGCTATTATAGTAGGATAGAATATTAATAACACTATGTAACAGTATAGCTATTATAGTAGGATAGATTATAATATACTTGTAACAGTATAGCTATTATAGTAGGATAGAATATTAATAACACTATGTAACGTATAGCTATTATAGTAGGATGATATTAATAATACTGTGTAACATTTACTATTATAGTAGGAAGAATATTAATAATACTATGTAACAGTATAGCTATTATAGTAGGATGAATATTAATACACTTGTAACAGTATAAGCTATTATAGTAGGATAGAATATTAATAATACTATGTAAATATAGCTTATTATAGTAGGATAGAATATTAATATCACTATGTAACAGTAAGCTATTATAGTAGGATAGAATAATTAATAATACTATGTAACAGTATAGCTATTATGTAGATAGAATTTAATAATACTATGTAACAGTATAGCTATTATAGTAGGATAGAATTAATAATACTATGTAACAGTATAGCTATTATTAGGATAAGATATTATAACCTATGTACAGTTAGCTATTAGTAGGATAGAATTAATAACACTATGTACAGTATAGCTATTATAGTAGGATAGAATATTAATAACTATGTACAGTATAGCTATTATAGTAGGATAGAATATTAATAACACTATGTACAGTATAGCTATTTAGTAGGATAAATATTATAATACTATTTTACAGTAAAGCTATTATAGTAGGGATAGAATATTAATAACACTATGTAACAGTATAGCTATTATAGTAGGATAGAATATTAATACCATATTTAACATATAGTCTATTATAGAGATAGAATATTAATAACACTATGTAACGTATAGCTATTATAGTAGGATAGAATATAATATACTATGTAACAGTATAGCTGTTTAGTAGGATAATATTAATAATACATGTAACAGTATAGCTATTATAGTAGGATAGAATATTAATAACACTATGTACAGTATAGCTATTATAGTAGGTAGAATTTAATAATACTATGTAACAGTATAGCTATTTAGTAGGATAGAACAATAATACTACTGTAACAGTATACTATTATAGTAGGAGGAATATTAATACACTATGTTAAACTATAGCTATTATAGTAGGATAGAATATAATAATACTATGTAACAGCGTAGCTATTATGTAGGATAGAATATAATAATACTATGTAACAGTATAGCTGTTATAGTAGGATAGAATATTAATAATACTATGTAACAGTATAGCATTATAGTAGGATAGAATATTAATAACACTATGTAACAGTATAGCTATTATAGTAGGATAGAATAGTAATAATACTATGTAACAGTATAGCTATTATAGTAGGATAGAATAGTAATAATACTATGTAACAGTTAGCTGTTATTGTAGGATAGAATATTGTTAATACTATGTAACAGTATAGCTATTATAGTAGGATAGAATATTAATAATACTATGTAACAGTATAGCTATTATAGTAGGATAGAATATTAATAATACTATGTAATAGTATAGCTATTATAGTAGGATAGAAATAATAATACTATGTAATAGTATAGCTATTATAGTAGGAAAGATATTAATAATGCTATGTAACAGTATAGCTATTATAGTAGATAGAATATTAATAACAACTATGTAACAGTATAGCTATTATAGTAGGATAGAATATTAATAATACATGTACAGTAATACTAATTAAGTAGGATAGATAATAATACTACTTTGTAACAGTATAGCTATTATAGTAGGATGGAATATTAATAAAACTATGTTAAACTATAGCTATTATAGTAGGATAAAATAGTACTAATACTATGTAACAGTGTAGCTATTATAGTAGGATAGAATAGTAATAATACTATGTAACAGTATAGCTGTTATAGTAGGATAGAATATTAATAATACTTTGTAACAGTATAGCTATTATAGTAGGATAGAATATTAATAACACTATGTAACAGTATAGCTATTATAGTAATAGAATAGAAAAATACTATGTACAGTATAGCTATTATAGTAGGATAGAATAGTAATATACTATTGTAACAAGTATACTTTTATGTAGGATAGAATATAATATACTATGTAACAGTATAGCTATTATAGTAGGATAGAATATTAATAATACTATGTAACAGTATAGCTATTATAGTAGGATAGAGTTTAATAACACTATGTAACAGTATACTATTATAGTAGGATATAATATATCACTATGTAACAGTATAGCTATTATAGTAGGATAGAATATTAATAATACTATGTAACAGTATGCTATTATAGAGTATAGAATATTAATAACACTATGTAACAGTATAGCTATTAAAGTAGGATAGAATATTAATAACACTATGTAACATTATAGCTATTATAGTAGATAGAATTTAATAAACTATGTAACAGTATAGTATTATAGTAGGATAGAATATTAATAACACTATGTAACAGTATAGCTATTATAGTAGTATAGAAATATTATAAACTATGTTACAGTATAGCTATTATAGTAGGATAGAATATTAATAACACTATGTAACAGTATAGCTATTATAGTAGGATAGAATATTAATAACACTATGTAACAGTATAACTATTATAGTAGGATAGAATATTAATAATACAATGTTACAGTATAGCTATTATAGTAGGATAGAATATTAATAACACTATGTAACAGTATAGCTGTTATAGTAGGATAGAATATTAATAATTCTATGTAACAGTATAGCTATTATAGTAGGATAGAATATTAATATACTATGTAACAGTATAGCATTATAGTGGATAGATATTAATAATACTATGTCAGTATAGCTATTATAGTAGGATAGAATCAATAACTACTTATAACAGAGCTATATATGAAGGATGGAATATTAATAACACTATGTTAAACATAGCTATTATAGTAGGAAATATAATAGTAATTCACTATGTAACAGTGTAGCTATTATAGTAGGATAGAATAGTAATAATACTATGTAACATATAGCTTTATAGTAGGAATGAATATTAATATCCTATGTAACAGTATAGCTATTATAGTAGGATAGAATATTAATAACACTATGTACAGTATAGCTATTTAGTAGGATAGAATAGTAATAATACTATGTAACAGTATGCTATTATAGTAGGATAGAATAGTATAATACTATGTAACATAATAGCTGTTATAGTAGGATAGAATATTAATAATACTATGTAACAGTATAGCTATTATAGTAGGATAAATTAATATACTATGTAACAGTATAGCTATTTAGTAGATGAATATTAATAACTATGTAACTATAGCTATGTAGGATAGAATATTATAATCTATGTAATAGTATAGCTTATATAGTAGGAAAGAATATTATAATACTATGTAACGTATAGCTATTATAGTAGGATAGAATATTAATAACACTATGTAACGTATAGCTATTATAGTAGGATAGAAATTTAATATACTATTAACAGTATAGCTATTATAGTAGGATAGAACAATAATACTACTTTGTAACAGTATAGCTATTATAGTAGGATGGAATATAATAACTAGCTATGTTAAACTATAGCTATTATAGTAGGATAAATTATAATAACTATGTAACGTGTAGCTATTATAGTAGGATAGAATAGTAATAATACTATGTAACATATAGCTGTTATAGTAGGATAGAATATTAATATACTTTGTAACAGTATATACTTTATAGTAGGATAGAATATTAATAACACTATGTAACTATAGCTTTATAGTAGGATAGAATATAAAATACTATGTTACAGTATAGCTATTATAGTAGGATAGAATATTAATACACAATGTAACAGTATAGCTATTATAGTAGGATAGAATATTAATACTATTGTAACAGTAATAGTTATATAGTGGATAGAATATTAATAACACTATGTAACAGTATAGCTATTATAGTAGGATAGAATATTAATAATACACTATGTACAGTATAGCTATTATAGTAGGATGAATATTAATTATCTAATGTAACAGTAGCTATTATAGTAGGTAGATTAATATAATAATATGTAACATTATAGCTATTATATAGGAATGAATTTAATAATACTATGTAACAGTATAGCTGTTATAGTAGGATAGAATATAATAACACATGTAACAGTATAGCTATTATAGTAGGAATAGAATTTAATAAACTATGTAACAGTATAGCTATTATAGTAGGATAGATATTAATAATACTATGTTACAGTATAGCTATTATAGTAGGATAGATATTAATAACACTATGTAACAGTATAGCTATTATAGTAGGATAGAATATTAATAATCTATGTAACAGTATAGCTATATAGTAGGATAGAATATTAATAATACTATGTAACAGTATAGCTATTATAGTGAAATGAATATTAATAATACTATGTAACGTAATGCTATTATAGTAGGATAGAATATTTATAACACTATGTAACATATAGCTATTATAGTAGGATAGAAATTAATAACACTATGTAACAATAAGCTAGTATAGTAGGATAGATATAACATACTATTTAACAGTATAGCTATTATTTAGGTGAATATTAATAATACTATGTAACAGTATAGCTATATAGTAGGATAGGATAGTAATAATACTAGTAACAGTATAGCTTATTATAGTAGGATAGATATAATAATCACTATGTAACAGTATAGCTATTATAGTAGGATATATTAATAATACTATGTAACAGTATAGCTATTATAGTAGGATAGAATATTATAAATACTATGTAAACAGTATCAGTAGCTATACGTAGGATAGTATATTAATACACTATGTAACAGTATAGCTATTATAGTAGGATAGAATATTAATAATACTATGTAACAGTATAGCTATTATAGTAGTAGAATATTAATATACTATGTAACAGTATAGCTATTATAGTAGGATAGAATAATAATAACACTATGTAACAGTATAGCTATTATAGTAGGATAAGAATATTAAACTACTGTACAGTTAGATGTTTTAGTAGGATAGAAACATAATATACTTGTAACGTATAGCTATTATAGTAGGATGAGATATAATAACCTATGTACACTATAGCTAGTTAGTAAGATAAGAATATTAATACTACTATGTAACAGTTATCTAGTAATAGTAGGTATAATAGTAAAATACCTATGTAACAGTATAGCTTTATAGTAGGATAGAATAATTAATAATACTATGTAACAGTATAGCTTATTATAGTAGGATAGAATATTAATAAACTATGTAACAGTATAGCTATTTATTAGGATAGAATATAATAATACTATGTAACAGTATAGCTATTATAGTAATAGAATAGTATAACATTAACAGTATACTTATGTAGATAGAATATTAATATACTATGTACAGTATAGCTATTATAGTAGGATAGAATATTAATAATACTATGTAACAGTATAGCTATTATAGTAGGATAGAGTAATTAATACACTATGTAACAGTATAGCTTTATAGTAGGATAAATATTAATAACACTATGTAACAGTATAGCTATTATAGTAGGAAAGATATTAATAATACTATGTAACAGTATAGCTATTATAGTAGGATAGAATATTATAACACTATGTAACAGTATAGCTATTATAGTAGGATAGAATATAATAACACTATGTAACAGTATAGCTATTTAGTGGATAGAATATTAATAACACTAGTAACAGTTAGCTATTAAGTAGGATAGAATATTAATAATACTATGTTACACGTATAGCTATTATAGTGGATAGAATATTAATACCTATGTAACGAATAGCTATTATAGTGGATAGAATATTATAATACTATTAACAGTATAGCTATTATAGTAGGATAGAATATTAATATACATGTAACATTAGCTATTATAGGGATGAAATTATATACTATGTACATATAGCTATTATAGTAGGATAGATATTTATAACACTATGTAACAGTATAAGCTATTATATGTGATAGAAATTAATAACCTATGTAACACAGTAATATCATTAAGTAGGATAGAATAGTAATCATACTATGTAACAGTATAGCTATTATAGTAGGATAGAATATTAATAATACTATGTAACAGTATAGCTATTATAGTAGGATAGGATAGTAATAATACTATGTAACAGTATAGCTATTATAGTAGGATAGAATAGTATAATACTATGTAACATATAGCTATTATAGTAGGATAGAATATTTATACTATGTAACAGTATAGCTTTTATAGTAGGATAGAATATTAATAACACTATGTAACAGTAATAGCTATATAGTAGGATAGAATATAATAACACTATGTACAGTATAGCTATTATTTAGGATAGTAATTAATAACACTATGTAACAGTATAGCTTTATTATTAGGATAGAATATTAATAACACTATGTACAGTATAGCTATTAAGTAGGATAGAAATATAACACTATGTAACAGTATGCTATTATAGTGGATAGAATATTAAATATAACTATGTAACAGTATAGCTATTATATTAGGATAGAATATTAATAATACTATGTAACAGTATAGCTATTATAGTGGATAGAATATTAATAACACTATGTAACAGTATAGCTATTATAGTAGGATAGAATATTAATAATACTTGTAACAGTATAGCTATTATAGTGGATAGAATATTAATAACACTATGTAACAGTATAGCTATTATAGTAGGATAGATATATAATACTATGTAACAGTTAGCTATTATAGTAGGATAAAGAATATTATAACACTAATGTAACAGTATGCTATTATAGTAGGATAGAATATAATAACACTATGTGAACAGTATAGCTTATAGTAGGTAGAATATTAATAACTATTAACAGTATAGCTATTATGGGATAGATATTAATACATATGTAACAGTATAGCTATTATGTAGGATAGATATTAATAATACTATGTAACAGTTATAGCTATTATAGTGGGATAGAATATTAATAACACTAGTAACAGTATAGCTATTATAGTATAATGATATAATACTATATGTAAAGATAGCTATATAGTAGGATAGAATATAATAACACTATGTAACAGTATAGCTATTATAGTAGGATAGAATATTATAACACTATGTAACAGTATAGCTATTATAGTAGGATAGAATATTAATAACACTATGTAACAGTATAGCTATTATATAGGATAGAATATTAATAACACTTGTAACAGTATAGCTTATAGTAGGATAGAATATTAATAACACTATGAAACAGTATGCTATATAGTAGGATAGAATATTATAAACTATGTAACAGTATAGCTATTATAGTGGATAGAATATTAATAACTCTATGTAACAGTATAGCTATTATAGTAGGATAGAATATTAATAAACTATGTAACTGATGCTATTATAGTAGGATAGAATATTATACACTATGTAACAGTATAGCTATATAGTAGGATAGAATATTATAACTATGTAACAGTATAGCTATTATAGTAGGATAGAATATTAATAATACTATGTAACAGTATAGCTATTATAGTAGGATAGAATATTAATAATACTATGTAACAGTATAGCTATTATAGTAGGATAGAATATTAATAACACTATGTAACAGTATAGCTATTATAGTAGGATAGAATAGTAATAATACTATGTAACAGTATAGCTATTATAGTAGGATAGAATATTAATAATGCTATGTAACAGTGTAGCTATTATAGTAGGATAGAATATTAATAACACTATGTAACAGTATAGCTATTATAGTAGGATAGAATTATAACACTATGTAACAGTATAGCTATTATAGTAGGATAGAATATTACTAATATACTATGTAACATATAGCTATTAAGTAGGATGAATATTAATAATATGTAACAGTTAGCTATTATAGTAGGATAGAATATTAATCATACATATGTACAGTTAGCTTTATAGTAGGATAGAATATTAATAATACTGTAACAGTATAGCTATTATAGTGGATAGAATATTAATAATACATGTACCGTATAGCTATTATAGTAGGATAGAATATTAATAATACTATGTAACACGTATAGCTATTATAGTAGGATAGAATATTAATATACTAGTAACAGTATAGCTATTATAGTAGGATAAATATTAATAACTATGTACAGTATAGCTATTATAGTAGATAGAATATTAATAATACTATGTAACAGTATAGCTATTATAGTAGGATAGAATATTATAACTATGTAACAGTATAGCTATTATAGTAGGATAGAATATTAATACTCTAGGTAACAGTGTAGCTTTTATAGTAGGATAGAATATTAATAATATGTAACAGTATAGCTATTAGTAGGATAGAATATTAATAATACTATGTAACAGTATAGCTATTATAGTAGGATAGAATAATAATACTACTTTATAACAGTATAGCTATTATAGTAGGATGGAATATTAATAACACTATGTTAAACTATAGCTATTATAGTTGGATAGAATATTAAATACATGTACACATGTAGCTATTATATAGGTGAATATAATAATACTATGTACAGTAATGCTTTATTTAAGGATAGAATATAATAATACTATGTAACCGTATAGCTATTATAGTGGATAGAATATTAATAAACTATGTAACAGTATAGCTATTATAGTAGGATAGAATATAATAATACTATTTAACAGTATAGCTATTATAGTAGGATAGAATATTAATATATGTAACAGTATAGCTATTTATAGTAGATAGATATTAATAATACTATGTAACAGTATAGCTATTTAGTGGATAGAATATTATAATACTATGTAACAGTATAGCTATTAAGTAGGATAGAATATTAATAATACTATTTAACAGTAGCTATTATAGTAGGATAGAATATAATATACTATGTACAGTATGCTATTATTGTAGGATAGTTAATAATAATACTATGTAACAGTATAGCTATTTAGTAGATAGAATATAATATACTATGTACAGTATAGTATTATAAGGATAGAATATAATAACACTATGTAACTATATAGCTTTATTATAGTAGGATAGAATATTAATAATACTAGTAACAGTATAGCTTTTTATAGTAGGATAGAATATAATACTACTTTGTAACAGTATAGCTATTAAGTAGGATGGAATTAATACACTATGTAAACTATAGCTATTATAGTAGGATAGAATAGTAATAATACTATGTAACAGATATCTATTATAGTAGGATAGAATAATAATACTACTTTGTACAGTATAGCTTATTTAGTAGGATGGAATATTATAACACTATTAAACTATAGCTATTATAGTAGGAGAGAATATATAACTATGTAACAGTATAGCTATTATAGTAGGATAGAATAGTAATAATACTATGTAACAGTGTAGCTGTTATAGTAGGATGAATATTAATAACACTATGTAACAGTATAGCTATTATAGTAGGATAGAATAGTAATAAATACTATGTAACAGTGTAGCTGTTATAGTAGGATAGAATATTAATAACACTATGTAACAGTATAGCTATTAGGTAGAAGAATAGTAATAATACTATGTAACAGGTGTAGCTGTTATAGTAGGATAGAATATTAATATTACTATGTAACAGTATAGCTATTATAGTAGGATAGAATATTAATAATGCTATGTAACAGTATAGCTATTATAGTAGGATAGAATAGTAATAATACTATGTAACAGTATAGCTATTATAGTAGGATAGAATATTAATAACACTATGTAACAGTATAGCTATTATAGTAGGATAGAATATTAATAACACTATGTAACAGCATAGCTATTATAGTAGGATAGAATAATAATAAAACTATGTAACAGTATAGCTATTATAGTAGGAGAGAATATTAATAATACTATGTAACAGTATAGCTATTATAGTAGGATAGAATAGTAATAATACTATGTAACAGTGTAGCTGTTATAGTAGGATATATTAATAACACTATGTAACAGTATAGCTATTATAGTAGGATGATTAATAATAATACTATTAACAGTATAGCTTTATATGGATAATATTAATGACACTATGTAACTGTATAGCTATTATAGTAGGATAGAATATTAATAATACTGTGTAACAGTATAGCTATTATAGTAGGAAAGAATATTAATAATACTATGTAACAGTATAGCTATTATAGTAGGATAATATTAATAATACTGTACGTATAGCTATTATAGTAGATAGAATATTAATAATACTATGTAACAGTATAGCTATTATAGTAGGATAGAATATTAATATACTATGTTACCGTATAGCTATTATAGTAGGATAGATATTAATAATACTATGTACAGTATAGCTATTATAGTAGGATAGAATATTAATAATCCTATGTAACAGTATAGCTATTATAGTAGGATAGAATATTATAACTATGTAACGTATAGCTATTATAGTAGGATAGAAATATTATAACACTATGTAACAGTATAGCTATTATAGTAGGATAGAATATTTATACACTATGTAACAGTATAGCTATTATAGTAGGATAGAATATTATAACACTATGTAACAGTATAGCTATTATAGTAGGATAGAATATTAATAACACTATGTAACCGTATATAGCTATTATAGTAGGATAGATATTAATAATACTATGTAACAGTAAGCTATTATAGTAGGAAGAATATTATAACACTATTAACAGTATAGCTATTATAGTAGGATAGAAATTAATACACTATGTAACAGTATAGCTATTATAGTAGGATAGAATTTAATAACCTATGTACAGTATAGCTTTATAGTAGGATAGAATATTATAATACTATGTAACAGTATAGCTTTATAGTAGGATAGAATATTAATAATACTATGTAACAGTATAGCTATTATAGTAGGATAGATATTAATAACACTATGTACGATAAGCTATTATAGTAGGAGAGAATATTAATAATACTATGTAACAGTATAGCTATTTTAGTAGGATAGAACAATAATTTGTAACAGTATAGCTATTATAGTAGGATGGAATATTAATAACACTATGTTAAACTATAGCTATTATAGTAGGATAGAATAGTAATAATACTATGTAACAGCGTAGCTATTATAGTAGGATAGAATAGTAATAATACTATGTAACAGTATAGTCTTTATAGTAGGATAGAATATTATAATACTATTGTAACAGTATAGCTATTATAGTAGGATAGAATATTAATAATACATATGTAACAGTATAGCTATTATAGGATTAGAATATTAATAATACTATGTAACAGTATAGCTATTATAGTAGGATAGAATAGTAATAATACTATGTAACAGTATAGCTGTTATTGTAGGATAGAATATTGTTAATACTATGTAACAGTATAGCTATTATAGTAGGATAGATATAATATACTATGTAACAGTATAGCTATTATAGTAGGATAGAATATTAATAATACTATGAATAGTAATCAGCTCTTATAGTAGATAGAATATTATAATACTATGTAATAGTATAGCTATTATAGTAGGAAGAAATATTAATAACTATGTAACAGTATAGCTTTATAAGTGGATAGATATTAATAACACTATGTAACAGTATAGCTATTATAGTAGATAGAATATTAATAATATACTATGTAACGTTAGCTATTATAGTAGGATAGAATATATACTACTTGTACCAGTATAGCTTTATAGTAGGATGAATATAATAACACTATGTAACACTGATAGCTATTATAGTAGGATAGAATATAATAATAACTATGTAACAGTATAGCTATTATAGTAGGATAGAATAGTAATAATACTATGTAACAGTATAGCTGTTATAGTAGGATAGAATATTAATAATACATTTGTAACAGTATAGTATTATAGTAGGATAGAATATTAATACACTATGTAACAGTATAGCTATTATAGTAGGATAGAATAGTAATAATACTATTGTAACAGTATAGCTATTATAGTAGGATAGAATTAATAATACTATGTAACATGTATAGCTGTTATAGGTAGGATAGAATTTAATAATACTACTATGTAACAGTATAGCTATTATAGTGGATAGAATATTAATAATACTATGTAACATATAGCTATTATAGTAGGATAGATATTAATAACTACTATGTAACAGTATAGCTATTTATAGTAGGATATAATATTAATAAAACACTATGTAACAGTATAGCTATTATAGTAGGATAGAATATTAATAATACTATGTAACAGTATAGCTTTTAGTAGTAGGATAGAATATATAACACTATTAACAGTATAGCTATTAATAGTAGAATAGATATTAAAAACACTATGTACAGTATAGCTATTATATGGATAGAAATATTAGTAATACTATGTAACAGTATAGCTATTATAGTAGGATAGAATATTAATACACTATGTAACAGTATAGCTATATAGTAGGATAGAATATTAATATACTATGTTACAGTATAGCTATTATAGTAGGATAGAATATAAAATCACTATGTAACAGTATAGCTATATAGTAGGATAGAAAATATTAATAACTCTATGTAAACGTATACTATTATAGTAGGATAGAATATTAATTCAATGTTACAGTATAGCTATTATAGTAGGATAGAATATTAATACACTATGTAACAGTATAGCTATTATAGTAGGATAGAAATTAATAATCTATGTAACAGTATAGCTATTATAGTAGGATGAATATTAATAATACTATGTAACAGTATAGCTATTATAAGTAGGATAGAATATTAATATACTATGTAACAGTATAGCTATTATTAGGATGAAAATAATACTACTTATAACAGTATAGCTTTATAGAAGGATGAATATAATAACACTATGTTAACTATAGCTATTATAGTAGGATGAATAGTAATAATACTATGTAACAGTTGTCTATTATAGTAGGATAGATAGTAATAACTATGTAACAGTATAGCTGTTATAGTAGGATAGAATATTAATAATACTAGTACAGTATAGCTATTATAGTAGGATAGAATATTAATAACACTATGTAACAGTTAAGCTATTATAGTAGGATGAATAGTAATATACTATGTAACAGTATACTATTATAGTAGGATAGAATAGTAATATACTATGTAACAGTATAGCTTTATGTAGGATAGATATTAATATACTATGTAACAGTATAGCTATTATAGTAGGATAGAATTTAAAATACTATGTAACAGTATAGCTATTAAGTAGGATAGAATATTAATAATACTATGTAACAGTATAGCTATTATAGTAGGATGAATATTAATAATACTATGTAATAGTATAGCTATTATAGTAGGAAAAGAATTTATAATACTATGTACACAGTATAGCTATTATAGTAGGTAGAATATTAATAACTACTGTAACAGTATAGCTATTATAGTAGGATAGATATTAATAATACTATGTAACATATAGCTATTATAGTAGGATAGAATAATAATACTACTTGTAACAGTATAGCTATTAAGTAGGATGGAATTAATAAAACTATGTTAACAGTATAGCTATTAAGTAGGATAAATAGTAATAATACTATTAGATAACAGTGTAGCTTTATAGTAGGATAAATAGGTAATAATACTATGTACGTATAGCGTTCTATTAGTAGGATAGAATATTAATATACTATGTAACAGTATAGCTATTATATGTAGGATAGAATATTAATAATACTATGTACAGTATAGCTATTATAGTAGGATGAATATAATATACTAGTTACAGTATGAGCTTTATAGTAGGATAGAATATTAATAATACTATGTAACAGTATAGCTATTATAGTAGATAGAATAATAATACTTATGTAACAGTATAGCTATTATAGTGGATAGATATTAATAATACTATGTACACGTATAGCTATTATAGTAGGATAGATATTAATTACTATGTAACAGTATAGCTATTATAGTGGATGAATAGTAATCATACTATTAACATATGCTATTATAGTAGGATAGATATTAATACACTTGTAACAGTATAGCTATTATATAGGATAGAATATAATAATACTATGTAACAGTATAGCTATTATAGTAGGATAGAATATTTAATACTATGTAACTATAGCTATTATAGTAGGATAGAATAGTAAATAATACTATGTAACAGTATAGCTATTATAGTAGGATAGAATTTAATAACAACTATGTAACAGTATAGCTATTATAGTAGGATAGATATAATAATAACTATGTAAACAGTATAGCTATTATAGTAGGATAGAATATTAATGACCTATGTAACGTATAGCTATTATAGTAGGATAGAATTATAATAACTGTGTAACAGTATAGCTATTATAGTAGGAAAGAATATTAATAATACATGTAACAGTATAGCTATTATAGTAGGATAGAATATTAATGACACTGTGTAACAGTTAGCTATTATAGTAGGATAGAATATTAAATATACTATGTAAACGTATAGCTATTATAGTAGGATAGAATATAATAATACTATGTACAGTATAGCTATTATAGTAGGATAGAATATTAATAATACTATGTAACAGTATAGCTATTATGGTAGGATAGATATTTAATACTCTATGTAACAGTATAGCTATTATAGTAGGATAGAATATTAATATACTATGTAACAGTATAGCTATTAATATGGATAGAATTATAACATACTATGTACAAGTATAGCTATTATAGTAGGATAGAATATTAATACCTATGTACACAGTATAGCTATAAGTAGGATAGATATTAATAAACTATGTAACAGTATAGCTATTATGTAGGAGAATATTTAATAACTACTATGATACAGTTAGCTATTATAGTAGGATAGAATATATAATACTATGTAGTACAAAGCTATTATAGTAGGATAGAATATTAATAACACTATGTAACAGTATGCTATTAAGTAGGATAGAATATTAATAAACTATGTAACAGTATAGCTATTATAGTAGGATAGAATATTAATAACACTATGTAACAGTATAGCTATTATAGTAGGATAGAAAGTATAATACTATGTAACAGTATAGCTTTATAGTAGGATAAATTTAATAATACTATGTACAGTAATAGCTATTATAGTAGGATAGAATATTAATAACACTATGTAACAGTATAGCTATATAGTAGGATAGAATATTAATAATACTATGTAAACATGTATAGCTATTTTATAGTAGGATAGAACATATTACTTACTTGTAACAGTATAGCTATTATGAGGATGGAATATTAAATAACACTAATGTTAAACATATACTATTATAGTAGGATAATATAATATACTTGTAACAGGTAGCTATTATAGTAGGATAGAATATTAATATACTATGTAACAGTAATAGCTGTTTATGTAGATAGATATATAATACTATGTAACAGTATAGCTATTATAGTAGGATAGAATATAATAACTATTATACAGTATAAGCTATTATAGTAGATAGAATAGTAATAATACTATGTAACAGTATAGCTTTATAGTAGGATAATATTATAATATATGTAACAGTATAGCTGTTATTGTAGGATAGAATATTGTTAATACTATGTAACAGTATAGCTATTATAGTAGGATAGAAATATATAATAATACTATGTAACAGTAATAGCTATTATAGTAGGATAGAATATTAATAATCACTATGTAAAGTATAGCTATTATAGTAGGATAGAATATTATATACTATGTAAAGTATAGCTATTATAGTAGGATAGAATATTATAATACTATGTAACAGTATGCTATTATAGTAGAAGAATATTAATACACCTATGTACACAGTATAGCTATTATAGTAGGATAGAATATTAAATAATACTATGTACAGTATAGCTATTATTAGGATAACTAATAATCTATTTGTAACAGTATAGCTATTATAGTAGGATGGAATATTAATAACACTTGTAACTATAGCTATATAGTAGGATAAATAGTAATATACTATGTAACAGTTAGCTATTATAGTAGGATAGAATAGTTAATAATACTATGTAACAGTAAGCTGTTTAAGTAGGATAGAATATTAATAATACTTTGTAACAATATAGCTATTATAGTAGGATAGAATTTAATTAAACACTATGTAACAGTATAAGCTATTATAGTAGGATAGAATATAAAAAATACTATGTAACTATAGCTATTTATTAGATAGATAGTAATATACTGTACATGTATACTGTTATAAGTAGATCGAATATTAATAATACTATGTAACAGTATAGCTATTATAGTAGGATAGAATATTAATAACTATGTAACAGTATAGCTATTATAGTAGGATAGAGTATTAATAACACTATGTAACTATAGCCTATTATAGTAGTATATAATATAATAACACTATGAAACAGTATAGCTATTTAGTAGGATAGAATATTAATAATACTATGTAACAGTATAGCTTTATAGTAGGATAGAATATTAATAATACTATGTACAGTATAGCTATTAAGTAGGATAGGAATATTAATAACACTATGTACAGTATAGCTATTATAGTAGGATGAATATTAATATACTATGTAACATATGCTATTTAGTAGGATAGAATATTAATAACACTATGTAACAGTATAGCTATTATAGTGGATAGAATATTAATAATACTATGTTCACAGTATAGCTATTATAGTAGGATAGAATATTAATACCACTATGAAACAGTATAGCTATTAAGTAGTATAATATAATCAACCTATGTAACAGTATACTATTATAGTAGGATAGAATATTAATAATACAATGTTAACAGTATGCTATTATAGTAGGATAGAATATTAAACACTATGTAACAGTATAGCTTTAAGTAGAGATAATATTAAGATACTATGTAACAGTATAGCTATTATAGTAGGATAGAATATAATAATACTATGTAACAGTTAGTAGCTATTATGTAGGATAAATATTAATAAACTATGTAACATTATAGCTATTATAGTAGGATAGAAAATAATACTACTTTAAACAGTATAAGTATTATGATGATTGGAAATATTATAACACTATGTACCTATAGCTATTATATGATAGAATATTATAATACTATGTAACATGTAGCTATTATAGTAGGATAGAATATAATATACTATGTAACAGTATAGCTTTATAGTAGGATAGAATATTAATAATCCTATTTAACAGTATAGCTATTATAAGTAGGATAGAATATTAATAATATGAGTACAGTAATGCTATTATAGTAGGATAGAATATTAATAATACTATGTACAGTATAGCTATTATAGTAGGAGATAGTAATAATACTAATGTACAGTATAGCTTTATAGTAGGATAGAATATTAATAATACTATGTAACAGTATAGCATTATAGTAGGATAGATATTAATAATACTATGTAACAGAACAGTATGCTTTATAGTAGTATAGAATATTAATAATACTATGTAACGTATAGCTATTATGTAGGATAGATATTATAATAGAATCATAGTATAGCTATTATAGTAGGAAAATATTAATAATACTATGTAACAGTATAGCTATTATAGTAAGATGAATATTAATACTAATGTAAACAGTATGTATTATAGTAGGTAGAATATTATAATACTTGTAAACAGTATAGCTATTATAGTAGGAGAATAATAAGTACCTTTGTAACAGTTAGCTATTATAGTAGGATAGAATATATAATAAACTATTTTAAACTATAGCTATTTATAGTAGATAGAATAATAATACATGTAACTTGTAGCTATTATAAGTAGGTAATAAGTAATAAACTATGTACATAAGCTTTATAGTAGGATAATATTAATAATACTTTGTAACAGTTAGCTATTATATAGGATAAATATTAATACACTTGTAACAGTATAGTATTATAGTAGTATAGATATATAATACTATGTACAGTATAGCTATTATAGTAGGAGAGAATATTAATAACACAATGTACAGTATAGCTATTATAGTAGGTAGAATATTAATCAATCTATGTAACAGTAAGCTATTATAGTGATAGAATATTAATAACACTATGTAACAGTATAGCATTTATAGTAGGATAGAATATTAATCACATATGTAAGTATAGCTATTTAGTAGGATGAATAATTAATAATACTATGTAACCAGTATAGTATTTATTAATAGATATAATATAATATATGTACATATAAGCTATTATAGTAGGATAGAATTTAATATACTATGTAACAGTTAGCTTTTATAGTAGGATAGATATAATAATACACTATGTACACGTATAGCTTTATAGTAGGATAGAATATTAATAACTATGTAACAGTTAAGCTATTATAGTAGGATAGAATATTAATATACTAGTAACAGTATAGCTATTATAGTAGGATAGAATATTAATACACATGTAACAGTATAGCTATTAATATGTAGGATAGAATATTAATAATACTATTATACAGTATAGCTATTATAGTAGGATAGAATATTAATAAACTATGTAACAGTAAAGCTATTATAGTAGATATATAATATATATACTATGTAACAGTAAAGCTATTATAGTGGATAAGATATTTATAACACTATGTAACTATAGCTATTATAGTAGGATGAATATTATAATCACTATGTAACAGTATAGCTATTATAGTAGGATAGAATATAATATACTATGTAACAGTATAGCGTATTATAGTAGGATAGTATTAATACTACTATGTAACAGTATAGCTATTATAGTAGGATAGAATAGTAATAATATCTATGTAACTATAAGCTATTATAGTAGGATAGAATAGTAATAATACATGTAACAGTATAGCTATTATAGTAGATAGAATATTAATAATCCTATGTAACATTATAGCTATTATAGTAGGATAGAATATTATATCTATGTAACAGTATAGCTATTAAGTAGGATAAATATTAATATCACTATGTAACAGTATGCTATTATAGTAGGATAGAATTAATAATCTATGTAACAGTATAGCATTTATAGTGGATAGAATAGTAATAATACTATGTAACAGTATAGCTATTATAGTAGGATAGAATATTAATAACACTATTACGTATGCTATTATAGTGGATAAATTTATATACTTGTAACAGTATAGCTTTATAGTAGGATAGAAAATAAACACTTTGTAACATATAGCTATTAGTATGATGGAATATTAATAACACTATGTAACTATAGCTATTATAGTAGGATGAATAGTAATAATACTATGTAACAGTGTAGCTATTATAGTAGATAGAATTAATAATACTATGTAACAGTATAGCTTATAGTGATAGATATTAATAATACTATGTAACAGTATAGTTATTATAGTAGGATAGAATATTAATAACACTATGTAACAGTATAGCTATTATTTATGAATGAATAGTAAATACTATTGTCACGTATAGCTATTATAGTAGGATAGAATATAATAATACTATGTAACAGTATAGCTTATAGTAGGATAGAATATTAATATACTATGTAACAGTATAGCTATTTAGTAGGATGAATATATAATACTATGTAACGTATAGCTATTATAGTAGGATAGATATTAATAACACTATGTAACAGTATAGCTATTATAGTAGGATATATATTAATCACTATGTAACAGTATAGCTATTATAGTAGGATAGAATATTAATAATACTATTAACAGTAATAGCTATTATGTAGGATAAGAATATTAAAATAACTATGTACAGTATAGCTATTATAGTGATAGAATATTAATAACACTATGTAACAGTATAGCTATTAATAGGATAGAAGATAATAACACTATGTAACAGTATAGCTATTATAGTGGATGAATATTAAAACTATGTACAGTATAGCTATTATAGTAGGATAGAAGATTAATAACATGTAACAGTATAGCTATTATAGTAGGATAGAATATTATAATAACTATGTAACAGTATAGCTATATAGTAGGATAGAATATTAATATACTATGTAACAGTATACTATATAGTAGGATAGAATATTAATAAACCTATGTAACAGTTAAGCTATTATAGTAGATAGAATATATAATTACATATGTAACAGTATAGCTATTATAGTAGGATAGAATTTAATAACTATGTAACAGTATAGCTATTATAGTAGGATAGAATATAATCACTATGTAACAGTATAGCTATTATAGTAGGATAGAATATTAATACTATGTAACAGATAGCTATTATAGTAGGATAGTATATAATAATACTATGTAACGTATGGCTATTATAGTAGGATAGAATAGTATAACTCTATGTAACAGTATAGCTTTATGTAGTATAGAATATTATAATACTATGTAACATATAGCTATTATAGTAGGATAGAATATTAATACCACTATGTAACGTATAGCTATTATAGTAGGATAGAATATATAATACTATGTAAGTATGATAAGTAGGATAGATATAATACACTATGTAACATATAGCTATTAAGTAGGATAAGAATTAATAACACTATGTAACAGTATAGCTATTAGTAGGATAGAATATTAATAATCACTATGTAACAGTTATAGCTATTATAGTAGGATAGAATATTAATACTAATATGTAACAGTATAGCTTTATAGTAGGATAGAATATTAATAATACTATTTAACAGTATGCTATTATAGTGGATAGAATATTAATACACTATGTAACAGTATAGCTATTATAGTAGGATAGAATATTAATACTACTATGTAACACGTATAGCTATTATAGTAGGATAGAATATTAATAACACTATGTAACAGTATAGCTTATAGTAGGATAGAATAGTTTATACTATGTAACAGTAGCTATTATAGTAGGATAGAATATTAATAACACTATGTAACAGTATGCTATTATAGTAGGATGAATATTAATAACACTATGTAACAGTATAGCTATTATAGTAGGATAGTATATAATAACACTATGTAAACTTATAGCTATTATAGTGGGATAGAATTATATAACACTTGTAACAGTATAGCTATTAATATTAGGATAGAATATTATATAACTATGTAACAGTATAGCTATTAGTGGATAGAATTATTAATACACTATGTAACAGTATAGCTATTATAGTAGGATGAATATTAATACTATTAAGTAATAGCTATTAGTAGGATGAATATATAACACTATGTAACGTATAGCTATTATAGTAGGATAGAATATTAATAACACTATGTAACAGATAGCTATTATAGTAGGATAATATTGATATACTATGTACAGTATACTATTATAGTAGGATAGAATATAATACACTATGTAACAGTATGCTATTATAGTAGGATAGAATATTAATAACACTATGTAACAGTAAGCTATATAGTAGGATAGAATATTAATATACACTATGTACCAGTCTGTATTATAGTAGGATAGAATATTAATAACTCTATGTAACGTATAGATTATAGTAGGATAGAATATTAATAATACTATTAACAGTATAGCTATTATAGTAGGATAGAATATTAATAACACTATGTAACAGTATAGCTATTATAGTAGGATAGAATATTAATACTATGTAGTATAGCTATTATAGTAGGATAGAATATTAATACTATGTAACAGTATAGCTATTATAGTAGGATAGAATATTAATATAACTATGTAACAGTATAGCTATATAGTAGGATAGAATATTAATAACTATTAACAGTATAGCTATTATAGTGGATAGATATATAATACTATGTAACAGTATAGCTATTTATATTAGGATAGATATTAATACTATGTAACAGTATAGCTATTATAGTAGGATAAATATTAATAACACTATGTAACAGTATAGGATTATATGTAGGATAGAATATTATAACACTATGTAACAGTATAGCTATATAGTAGGATAGAATATTAATAATACTATGTAACGTATAGCTATTATAGTAGGATAGAATATTAATAATATGTAACAGTATAGCTATTATAGTAGGATAGAATATTAATAAACTATGTAACAGTTAGCTGTCTATTAGGGATAGAATTATAATACTAGTAACAGTATAGCTATTATATAGGATTAATTATAAACTACATGTACGTATAGCTTATAGTAGGATAGAATATTAATAATACTATGTAACCGTATAGCTATTATAGTAGGATAGAATATTAATAATACTATGTACAGTATAGCTATTATAGTAGTAGAATATTAATAAACTATGTAACAGTATAGCTATTATAGTAGGATAGAATATTAATAATACTATGTAACTATAGCTATTATAGTAGGATAATATATAATAACTACTATGTAACAGTATAGCTATATAGTAGGTGAATATTATATCTATGTAACAGTAGCTTTTATAGTAGGATAGAATATTAATAAACACTGTACAGTATAGCTATTATAGTAGGATAGAATATTAATAATCTATGTAACAGTATAGCTATTATAGTAGGATAGAATAATAATACACTTTGTAACAGTATAGCTATTAATAGATGGAATATTAATACACTATGTTAAACTATAGCTATTTTTGGTAGAATAGTAATATACTATGTAACAGTAGTATTTATAGTAGGAGATAGATGTAATAATACTATGTACAGTATAGCTTTATAGTAGGATAGAATATTTAATAATACTATGTAACAGTATAGCTATTATAGTAGGATAGATATTAATACCTATGTAAACTATAGCTATATATATGGATAGATAGTAATAATACTATATAACAGTATAGCTTTTATAGTAGGAATATATTAATACTATGTACAGTATAGCTATTATAGTAGGATAGAATATATAATAATACTATGTACAGTATAGCTATCGTTACTAGTAGGATAGAATATTAATAATACTATGTAACGTATAGATATTATAGTAGGATAGAATTAATATACTGTACCGTATACTATTATATAGGATAGAATAATAATCTATGTAACATATGCTATTTATAGTAGGATAGAGATTAATATAATACTATGTAACAGTATAGCTATTATAGTAGGATAAGAATATTAATAATACTATGTAACAGTATAGTATTATAGTAGGATAGAATTAATAACACTATGTAACACGTAAGCTATTATAGTAGGATAGAATATTAATAATACTATGTAACAGTATAGCTTTTATAGTGGATAGAATATAATACTACTACTTTGTAACAGTATAGCTATTATAGTAGGATGGAATATATTAATAACTTATGGTTAAACGAGCTATTATAGTAGGATAGAATAGTAATAATCTATGTACAGGTATAGCTATTATAGTAGGATAGAATATATACTACTTTGTAACAGTAAGCTTTTATAGTAGGATGAATATTAATAACACTATGTAACTATAGCTATTATAGTAGGAGAGAATATTAATAATACTATGTAAAACAGTATAGCTATTTAGTGATAGAATATAATAATACTATGTACATGTAAGCTTTATAGTAGGATAGAATATTAATAACACTATGTAACAGTATAGCTATTATGTAGGATAGAATATAATAATCACTATTGTAACGTGTAGCTTATTATAGTAGGATAAGAATATTAATAACTATGTAACAGTATACTATTATAGTAGGATAGAATAGTAATAATACTTGTAAACAGTTAGCTGTTATAGTAGGATAGAATATTAATAATACTATGTACAGTATAGCTATTATAGTAGGATAGAATATTAATAATCTATGTAACAGTATAGCTATTATAGTAGGATGAGATATTAATACTACTATGTACAGTATAGCTATTATAGTAGGATAGAATATTAATAACACTATGTAACAGTTAGCTATTATATAGGAATAGAATAATAATAACACTATGTAACAGATAGCTATTATAGTAGGATAGAATTAATAAAACTATGTAACAGTATAGCTATTATAGTAGGAAGAATATTAATAATACTATGTAACAGTATAGTCTATTATAGTAGGATAGAAATATAATAATACTATGTAACAGTGTAGCTGTTATAGTAGGATAGAAATATAATAACACTATGTAACGTATAGCTATTATAGTAGGATAGAATATAATATCACTATGTAACAGTGTAGCTGTTATAGTAGGATAGAATATTAATAACACTAGTAACAGTATAGCATTATAGTAGGATAGATAGAATAATACATGTACAGTGTATGTATAGCAGGATAAATATAAAAACTTGTAACTATAGTATTTAGTAGGATAGAATGTATAATACTATGTAACAGTAACTGTGTTAGTAGGATAGAATTTATATACTATGTAACAGTATATCTTTATAGTAGGATAGAATATTAATAATACTATGTAACAGTATAGCTATTATAGTATGATAGAAGTATAATCTATTAACATTTAGCTGTTAATAGCAGTAGATAATTCTATGTACCAGTTAGCTATTATAGTAGGATAGAATATTAATAATAACTATGTAACAGTATAGCTATTAATAGTGGGCAGAATTTTAATAATACTACTGTAACAGTATAGCATTATAGTAGATAGAATATTAATAATACTATGTAACAGTATAGCTATTATAATAGGATAGAAATATTAATAATCTATTAAACATATAGCTTTTATAGTAGGATAGAATATAATAATACTATGTAACAGTATAGCTATATAGTAGGATAGAAAATTAATAATATATACAGTATAGCTATATAGTGGGAGAGAATTTAATATACTAGTAACAGTATAGCTATTATAGTAGGATGAGAATTTTAATAATACTATGTACACAGTATAGCTATTATAGTGGAGAAATTTAATAACTATGTAACAGTAGCTATTAGTAGGATAGAAAAATAATAATATGTAACAGATAGCTATTTTTAGTAGGATAAATAATACTATGTAAAAGTATAGCTCATTATTGTAATATAATATACTATGTAACAGTATAGCTATTATAGTAGGATAGACTATTAATACTATGTAACAGTATAGCTATTATAGTAAGACAGAATATCATAATACTATTAACAGCATACGCTATTATAGTAGGATGAATATTAAAGTATGTAACAGTATAGCTGATTTTAGGAAAAAATATACTAGGTACAGTATAGTTATTATAGTAAGACAAATAATTATATCTATGTAACACCTAGCTATTATAGTAAAATAGAATATTAATACATCTATGTGACTATAGTAAATAATAAATAATATAATAATAATTGAATAATATAGCTATTATAGTAGAATAGATATTAATAATACTAGAGAAAGCGGTAATATATAGTTGAATAGATTATAATAATACTTCACAATACAATATTAATAATGCTATGTAACATGTGTGCCATTTTTTCATTGACGCAAGAAGTGTCAATGACACTGACTGGCAGGGGACTGGAGTAGGAGGATCTGAGACAGACGAGGACAGGCAGTTATACTGATGAATACCTGTCCCTTATAATTACCGACCACCCACCAGGTCTTGATTGGCATATTTTTTCTTTTGAAAATTATACTGGTTATTAGGCCTTCGTTCCACCTGATGGAGATATGACTGAACCACGGATTAATCACTTATTCCCAAGGTTATTCCTAAATGGATCTCTCCTCAACCACAAAAACCGGCTACAGTCGAGGCGTGGGTGACATCTTAGCAGCACCAAAAGACTAGAAGACATTTTACTGATGCTGAATGACAGTTCAGCAGGACACCATTCAATCTCTAACCTACTCACTCACTGTTATGATGGTTCTAATAGTACGGAGACCCCTTTTTGTCAACGTTTCTTCTTCGTCTTAGTACGGTCACGTTTTGCAGTACACTCTCCATATGTAATATTAATGGCAGTTAACTTGGTCTATCCCACTGATTTTATAATTACTTCTATGAATCATTTCAGTACAATTTAGTTCTATTTGTAATTTTTAAATGGATGTTCGTTCTTGAGTAGGCAGTTTTCATATTGGGAAATGTAATTCCCAGCCCATTGACACATTGTTACGGGAATGTTACTGTATCGTACCCCACCTTCCATACGTGATATCGTGTAGTACAGTCATTGTACGATAAAACCTGTTCATATTCCATTATTTTTAACAATAACTTTACGCATCCATTTGATACATCCCTGTGTAGTACATAACAGTCGTCGTGTTAATGTCCAAGCCAGGTAAAATGTTCACACTGGATGTAAAGTTAAAAAAATCCTGTTTTACCATGAAACACAACATCTGTATTAGAGCCAGACAGGTTTTTCTAAATTCCCATGCACTTTTGAACGTATTTCGCCTTCCACTCAAATTAATGTAGATCAGTATACCTCTCATCATTAGTCAGACAGATGTATCAAGGTTACTTCCCCCCCACCTAGTTCTGCTACTTGCCACCGATTTGGAATGCGGGAGTTTGGTGAATCTGGAAAACACTGCGAAGCGCCCCAGTTAGAAATCCCTGCCGGTCTCATCCATACAGTGGATAATTTAACCTTGCCCTCCAAAAAAATAGATGCAACTTGGTGGGGGACACCTGCCTCCTCCTATTTCTCCCAAGTTTTCTCCTGCCTATGCTGTAAACACCTTATAATGAACGTCATAGAGGGTGGTTTGTCCACTAACATGACATTTCACTGCACTTTATTTTTAATGTCCACCTGATCCTTTCCTTTTATTCCTGCGATAATAATATTATCTTTCCTGGAAAGCGGATTCTCCCTTAGACAAACTACATTCGCCCCTTTCCCAATATAAAACCATCTGGTTCCATGTATTCCAGGACATGGAAAAGCGAGTTTTTTTTTTAATAAACTAGCTTGGAGAACATACTAACGTTTATTTCTAGAGGAAGTTCGGCCTGCGTCCTTGTCGGTCCAATGGAATGGATGCGTTGGCACTAAAAGGCTGTGAGACAACTTTTTTGTTGAAATCAACAATTTAGCGAAACATCAAAAAAGTCATTCCCATTGGGAATCTGGGTGCCTAAAAAAATGTATCTGATGTTTTTGCACTTCTAATGGACTCCGGAATTCTTTCTATTAAGGAACAGGCTCACATTTTTAACAGGAAATAGTTTTCTGTTGACTGGACACACACAATATACTGAAATGTCTATAATACCTTGGCTGACAAAAATCTTATCTTGGTAACAAGCACAAAAAGTAGGGGAAAAATATGCTCTGCTGTTGGATCTTGGAAGGCTGGTGGATATGCAGTTACTACTACAGACCGTTATATTGCTGACGGAATTTCTCCGTGAAAGATGGTTAACATAGAAAAAGACAGCAGAAGAAAAGCCTATTTGAGCCACTTTGCTGGGGAAAAACCGAATTCTACTACTGAATGCTGGGTAAATAAAAATGAGGACTAGCTTAGAAAAATAAAAAATTAAAAATAAGACATCCTGCTAGGCTGAGAAATTTGTAAAAAAAAATTTTAAAATGAAAAACATACAGCTATGGAGAGGAAAAAATTGTAAAAATTATTGTACAAATAAACAACAGGTAGGGAGAAAATGTTAAAAATTGTGTAAAATAGTGAAAAACATACATTGGAGAGGAAAAGAAGAAAAAATTTTGTATAAAAATGAAAACATACAGGGTAGGAGAAAAATGTCAGAACAAAAAGTTTAAAAAAGAAAACACATGAAGACTAGGAGAACATGTAAAAAAAAATTGGTAAAATGATAAAACTACGATGTAGGAGAAAATGTAAAAAAAATTTTTAAAAATGAAAACATACATGGTAGGAGAAAATGTAAAAAAATTTTTAAAAATGAAAACATACATGGTAGGAGAAAATGTAAAAAAAAAATTTAAAAATGAAAACATACATGCTAGGAGAAAATGTAAAAAAAAATTTTAAAAATGAAAACATACATGCTAGGAGAAAATGTAAAATTTTTTTTTAAAAATGAAAACATACATGGTAGGAGAAAATGTAAAAAAATTTTTAAAAATGAAAACATACATGGTAGGAGAAAATGTAAAAAAATTATACAGTCCCTCTATAAGGACTAGGATTCTCTATAGGTATACAGAGTGAAATCATCTTATACCCTCATATTATTACGTCCTGCTATAAGGACTAGGATTCTCTATAGTGTGTACAGAGTGAATATTCCTCATTTATACACTTCATAGTTATACAGTCCCGCTTTAAGGACTAGGATTCTCTATAGTGTATACAGAGTGAATATTCCTCATTTATACCTTCATAGTATTACAGTCCCCGCTATAAGGGCTAGGATTCCTATAGTAATACAGAGTGAATATTCTTATTTATACCCTTCAATTATTTACAGTCCCTGCTCTAAGGGACTAGGATTCTCTATAGTGTATACAGAGTGAAATTCTCATTTATACCCTTCATATTATTACAGTCCCTGCTATAAGGACTAGGATTCTCTATAGTGTGTACAGAGTGAATATTTCCTCATTTATACCCTTCTATTATAACAGTCCCCGCTATAAGGACTAGGATTCTCTATAGTGTATACAAGTGAATATTCCTCATTTATACCCTTCATATTATTACAGTCCTGCTATTAGAATAGGATTCTCTATAGTGTATACAGAGTGAATATTCCTCATTTATTACCCTTCATATTATTACAGTCCCCGCTGCTATAAGGCTAGGATTCTCTATAGTGAATACAGAGTGAATATTCCTCATTTATACCTTCACTTTATTACAGTCCCTGCTATAAAGGACTAGGATTCTCTATAGTGTATACAGAGTGAATATTCCTCATTATACCTTCATAGTATTACAGTCCCCGCTATAAGGGCTAGGATTCTCTATGTGAATACAGAGTGAATATTCCTCATTTATACCTTCATATTATTACAGTCCCTGCTATAGGACTAGATTCTCTATAGTGTGTACAGAGTGAATATCCTCCATTTATACCCTTCATATTATTACAGTCCCGCTATAAGGACTAGGATTCTCATAGTGTATACAGAGTGATATTCCTCATTTATACCCTTCATATTATTACAGTCCCTGCTATAAGGACTAGGATTCTTATAGTGGTATACAGAGTGAATATCCCTCATTATATACCCTTCATATTATTACAGTCCCTGCTATAAGGACTAGGATTCTCTATAGTGTATACAGAGTGAATATTCCTCATTATACCCTTCATATTATTACGTCCCTGCTATAAGGACTAGGATTCTCTATAGTGTGTACAGAGTGAATATCCCTCATTTATACCCTCATATATTACAGTCCCTGCTATAAGGACTAGGATTCTCTATAGTGTATACAGAGTGAATATTCCTCATTTATACCCTTCATAGTATTACAGTCCCGCTATAAGGCTAGGATAGATTCTCTATAGTGAATACAGAGTGAATATTCCTCATTATACCTTCATATTATTACAGTCCCTGCTATAAGGACTAGGATTCTCTATAGTGTGTACAGAGTGAATATTCCTCATTTATACCCTTCATATTATTACAGTCCCGCTATAAGGACTAGGATTCTATATAGGTATACAGAGTGAATATTCTCATTATACCCTTCATATTATACAGTCCCCTGCTATAAGGACTAGGATTCTTTATAGTGTATACAGAGTGAATTTCCTCATTTATACCCTTCATATTATTACAGTCCCTGCTATAAGGACTAGGATTCTCTATAGTGTGTACAGAGTGAATATCCCTCATTTATACCCTTCATATTATTACAGTCCCTGCTATAAGGACTAGGATTCTCTATAGTGAATACAGAGTGAATATTCCTCATTATACCCTTCATATTATTACAGTCCCTGCTATAAGGACTAGGATTCTCTATAGTGGTATACAGAGTGAATATTCCTCATTATACCCTTCATTATTACAGTCCCTGCTATAAGGACTAGGATTCTTTATAGTGTATCAGAGTGAAAATTCCTCATTTATACCCTTCATATTATTAAAGTCCCTGCTATAAGGACTAGGATTCTCTATAGTGTATACTGAGTGAATATCCCCCATTTATACCCTTATATATTACAGTCCCGCTATAAGGACTAGGATCTCTATAGTGTATACAGAGTGAATATTCCTCATTATACCCTTCATATTATTACAGTCAGCTGTATAAGGACTAGGATTCTCTATAGTGTTACAGAGTGAAATTCCTGATTATAACCTTTAGATATTCCAGCCCGCTATAAGGACTAGAGGATTCTATAGTGAATTACAGTGCGGATATCCCTACATTATACCCTTATATTATTACAGTCCCCGCTATAAGGACTAGGATTCTCTATAGTGTATAAAGAGTGAATATTCCTATTTATACCCTTCATATATTACAGTCCCCCGCTATAAGGTAGGATTCTCTATAGTGTATACAGAATGAATATTCCTCATTTATAACCTTCATATTATTACAGTCCCTGCTATAAGGACAGGATTTCTATAGTGAATACAGAGTGAATATTCCTGATTATACCCTTATATTATACAGTCCCCGCTATAAGGACAGGATTCTTTATAGTGTTATACAGAGTGAATATACCTCATTTATACCCTTCATATTATTACAGTCCCTGCTAAAGGACTGGATCTCTCTATAGTGATACAGAGTGAATATTCCTCATTTATACCCTTCATATTATTACCAGTCCCGCTATAAGGAATAGGATTCTCTATTGTGAATACCGGAGTGAATATTCCTCATTTATACCCTTCATATTATTACGGTCACTCCCTGCTATAAGGACTAGGATTCTCTATAGTGAATACAAGGGAAATTCCCTATTTTTACCCTCCATATTATTACAGTCCCCGCCTATAAGGACTAGGATTCTCTATAGCGTATACAGAGTGAATATTCCTCATTTATACCCTTCATATTATTACAGTCCCTGCTATAAGGACTAGGATTCTCTATAGTGAATACAGAGTTAATATCCCTTATTTATACCCTCCAAATTATTACAGTCCCCGCTATGAGGACTAGGATTCTCTATAGTGTATACAGAGTAATTATTCCTCATTATAACCTTCCCTTATTACAGTCCCGCTAAGTACTAGGATTCTCTATAGTGAATACAGAGTGAATATTCCTCATTTATCCTTCATATATTACAGTCCATGCTATAAGGACTGGATTCTCTATAGGGTATACAGAGATATTCCTCATTATACCCTTCATTTATTACAGTCCCTGCTATAAGGATTAGGATTCCTATAGTGTATACAGAGTGAATATCCCTCATTTTATACCCTTCATATATTAAAGTCCATGCTATAGGACTAGGATTCTCTATAGTATACAGAGTGAATATTCCTCATTTAACCCTTCATATTATTACAGTCCCCGCTATAAGAATAGGATTCTCTATGTGAATACGGAGTAGTAATTCCTCATTTTATACCTTCATATTATTACGTCCCTGCTAAAGGACTAGGATTCTCTATAGTGAATACAGAGTGAAATATCCTTTATTTATACCCTCCATTTATTCAGTCCCCGCTATAAGGACTAGGATTCTTATAGTGTATACAGAGTGAAATTCCTCATTATATCCTTCATATTAGTACAGTCCGCTATAAGGACTAGGGTTCTCTATAGTGAATACAGAGTGAATATCCCATTTATACCTTCATATTATTACAGTCCCTGCTATAAGGACTAGGATTCTCTATAGGGTATACAGAGTGAATATTCTCATTTATAACCCTCAGATTATTACAGTCCCCGCTATAAGGACTGAGGATTCTCTATAGTGTATACAGAGTGAATCTTCCTCATTTATACCCTTCATATTATTACAGTCCTGCTATAAGGATTAGGATTCTCTATAGTGTATACAGAGTGAATATCCCTCATTTATACCCTCTATATTAAGTCCCGCTATAAGGACTAGGATTCTCTATGGTGTATACAGAGTGATATTCTCATTTATACCCTTCATATTAGTACAGTCCCCGCTTATAAGGACTAGGGTTCTCTATAGTGAATACAGAGTGAATACCCTCATTATACCCTTCATATTATTACAGTCCTGCTAAGGACTAGGATTCTCTATGTGGTACAGAGTGAATATCCCTCATTTATACCTTCGTATTATTACAGTCCCGCTATAAGGACTAGGATTCCTATAGTGATACAGAGTGAATATTCCATTATACCCTTCATATTATTACAGTCCCCGCTATAAGGACTAGGATTCTCTATAGTCTTATAGAGTGAATATCCACTCATTTAACCTTCATATTATTACAGTCCCTGCTATAAGGACTAGGATTCTCTATAGTGTATACAGAGTGAATATTCCCATTTATACCCTTCATATTATTACAGTCCCTGCTATACGGACTAGGATTCTCCTATAGTGTACAGAGTGAATATTCCTCATTTATACCCTTCATATTATTACAGCCCCTGCTATAAGGACCAGGATTCTCTATAGTGAATACAGAGTGAATATTCCTCATTTATACCCTTCATATTATTGCAGTCACTGCTATAAGGACTAGGATTCTCTATAGCTTATACAGAGTGAATATTCCTCATTTATACCCTTCTATTATTACAGTCCCGCTTAAGGACTAGGGTTCTCTATAGTGAATACAGTGAATATCCCTATATACCCTTCATATTATTACAGTCCCTGCTATAAGGACTAGGATTCTCTATAGTGTATACGAGTGAATATTCCTCATTTAAACTTCATATTATGACAGTCCCGCTATAAGGACTAGGATCTCTTATGTGTATACAGAGTGAATATCCTCATTTATACCCTTCATTATTATACAGTCCCTGTATAAGGATTAGGATTCTCTATAGTGTATACAGAGTGAATATCCCTCATTTATACCCTTCTATATTAAAGTCCCGCTATAAGGACTAGGATCTCTATGGTGTATACAGAGTGAATATCTCATTTATACCCTTCAATTAGTACAGTCCCCGCTATAAGGACTAGGGTTCTCTATAGTGATACAGAGTGGAATATATCCCTCATTTATACCCTTCATATTATACAGTCCTGCTATAAGGACTAGGATTCTCTATAGTGTGTACAGAGTGATATTCCTCATTTATTACCCTTCATATTATTACAGTCCCTCGCTAGAAGGATTAGGATTCTCTATAGTGTATACAGAGTGAATATCCCTCATTTATACCCTTCGTATTATTACAGTCCCCGCTATAAGGAATAGGATTCTCTATAGTGTATACAGAGTGAATATTCTCATTATTATACCCTTCTATTATTACAGTCCCCGCTATAAGGACTAGGATTCTCTATAGTCTATATAGAGTGAATATCCCTCATTTATACCCTTCATATTATTACAGTCCCTGCTATAAGGACTAGGATTCTCTATAGTGATACAGAGTGAATATTCCTCCTTTATACCCTTCATTATTATTACAGTCCCTGCTATAAGGACTAGGATTCTCTATAGTGTATACAGAGTGAATATTTCCTCATTTATACCCTTCATATTATTACAGCCCCCTGCTATAAGGACCAGGATTCTCTATAGTGAATACAGAGTGAATATTCCCTCATTTATCCCTTCATATTATTGCAGTCAATGCTTATAAGGACTATGATTCTCTATAGCTTATACAGAGTGAATACTTCCTCATTTATACCCTTCATATTAGTACAGTCCCCGCTATAAGGACTAGGGTTCTCTATAGTGAAACAGAGTGAATATCCCTCATTTATACCCTTCATATTATTACAGTCCTGCTATAAAGGACTAGGATTCTCTATAGTGTATACAGAGTGATATTCCTCATTTATACCTTCATATTATTACAGTCCCCGCTATAAGGACTAGGATTCTCTATGTGTATACAGAGTGAATATTCCTCATTTATACCCTTCTATTATTACAGTCCCGCTATAAGGATTAGGATTCTCATAGTGTATACAGAGTGAATATCCCTCATATACCCTTATTATAAAGTCCCGCTATAAGGACTAGGATTCTCTATAGTGTACAGATGAATATTCCTCATTTATACCCTTCATATTAGTACGTCCCCGCTATAAGACTAGGATTTCTATAGTCTATATAGAGTGAATATCCCTATTTACTTCATATTATTACAGTCCCTGCTATAAGGCTAGGATTCTCTATAGTGTATACAGAGTGAATATTCCTCATTTATACCCTTCTATATTAAGTCCCTGCTATAAGGACTAGGATTCTCTATAGCGTATACAGAGTGAATATTCCTCATTTATACCCTTCATATTATTACAGTCCGCTATAAGGACTAGGATTCTCTATAGTGGATACAGAGTGAATATCCTTCATTTATACCCTTCATATATTACAGTCCCTGCTAAAGGACTAGGATTCTATAGTGTATACAGAGTGAATATCTCTTTATACCCACTCGTATTATACAGTCGCTATAAGGACTAGGATTCTCTATAGCTTACAGAGTGAATATCCTCATTTATACCATTCTTATTACAACACCTGCTGTAAGGACTAGGATTCTTATAGTGAATACAGAGTGAATATTCCTCATTTAACCTTCATATTATTACAGTCCCTGCTTAAAACTAGGATTCTCTATAGTGTATACGAGTGAATATCCCTCATTTATACCCTTCATATTATTACAGTCCCTGCTATAAGGACTAGGATTCTATTAGTGAATACAGAGAGAATATTCCTTATTATACCTTCATATTATTACAGTCCCTGCTATAAGACTAGGATTCTCTATAGGGAATACAGAGTGAATATTCCCATTTATACCCTTCACATTATTACAGTCCCTGCTATAAGGACTAGGATTCTCTATAGTGTATACAGAGTGAATATTCCTCATTTATACTTCATATTATTACAGTCCCCGCTAGGGACTAGGATTCTTATAGTGTATACAGAGTGAATAATCCTCATTTAAACCTTCATATTATTACAGTCCTGCTATAAGGATTAGGATTCTCTATGGTGAATACAGAGTGAATATTCCTCATTCATACCCTTCATTTATACAGTCCCTGCTATAAGGACTAGAATTCTCTATGTGTATACAGAGTGAATATTTCTATTAATACCCTTCATATTATTACAGTCCCGCTATAAGGACTAGGATTCTCTAGTGTATACAGAGTGTATTCCTCATTTATACCCTTCATATATTACGGTCCCTGCTATAAGGACTAGGATTCTCTATAGTGAATACAGAGTGAATATCCCTTATTTATACCCTCCATATTATTACAGTCCCCGCTAAGGACTAGGATTCTCTATAGGTATACAGAGTGAATATCCCTCATTATTACCTTCATATTATTAAAGTCCCTGCTATAAGGACTAGGATTCTCTATAGTGTATACAGAGTGAATATTCCTCATTTATACCCTTCATATTAATACAGTCCCCGCTATAAGGACTAGGGTCTCTCTAGTGAATACAAGGAGTATATCCTCATTATAAACTTCATATTTTACAGTCCCTGCATAAGGACTAGGATTCTCTATAGTGTATACAGAGTGAATATTCCTCATTTATTCCCTTCATATTATTACAGTCCCGTATAAGGATAGGATTCTCTATAGTGATACAGAGTGAATATTCCCATTTATACCCTTCATATTATTACAGTCCCTGCTATAAGATAGGATTCTCTATAGTGGTATACAGATTAATATCCCTCATTATTTACCCTCATATTTAAAGTCCCTGCTATAAGGACTAGGATTCTCTATGGTGTACAGAGTGAATATTCCTCATTTATACCCTTCATATTATACAGTCCCCGCTATAAGGACTAGGGTTCTCTATAGTGAATACAGAGTGAATATCCCTCATTTATACCCTACATATTTACAGTCCTGCTATAAGGACTAGGATTCTCTATAGTGGTACAGAGTGAATATTCCTCATTTATACCCTTCATATTATTACAGTCCCTGCTATAAGGATTAGGATTCTCTATAGTGTATACAGAGTGAATATCCTCATTTATACCCTTCTATTATTACAGTCCCCGCTATAAGGACTAGGATCTCTATAGTGTATACAGAGTGAATATCCTCATTTATACCCTTCAATTATTACAGTCCCGCTATAAGGACTAGGATTCTCTATAGTCTATATAGAGTGAATATCCCTCATTTATACCCTTCAATTTTACAGTCCCTGCTATAAGGACTAGGATTCTCTATAGTGGATACAGAGTGAATATTCCTCATTTATACCCTTCATATTATTACAGTCCTGCTATAAGGACTAGGATCTCTATAGTGTATAACAGAGTGAATATTCCTCATTTATACCTTCATATTATTCAAGCCCCTGCTATAAGGACCAGGATTCTCTATAGTGAATACAGAGTGAAAATTCCTCATTTATACCCTTCATATTATGCAGTCACTGCTATAAGGACTAGGATTCTCTATAGCTATACAGAGTGAATATTCCTCATTTATACCCTTCATATTAACAGCCCGCTATAAGACTAGGGTTTCTCATAGTGAATACAGAGTGAATATCCCTCATTTATACCCTTCATTTATTACAGTCCCTGCTATAAGGACTAGGATTCTCTATAGTGTATACAGAGTGAATATTCCTCATTTACCCTTCATATATTACAGTCCCCGCTATAAGGACTAGGATTCTCTATAGTGTATACAGAGTGAATATTCCTCATTTACCCTTCATATTATTACAGTCCTGCTATAAGGATTAGGATTCTCTATAGTGTATAAGAGTGAATATCCTCATTTATACCTCATATTATTAAAGTCCCTGCTATAAGGACTAGGATTCTCTATAGTGTATACAGAGTGATATTCCTCATTTATACCCTTCATATTAGTACAGTCCCGCTATAAGGACTAGGATTCTCTATATCTATATTATAGAGTGAATATCCCTCATTTATACCTTCATATTATACAGTCCCTGCTATAAGGACTAGGATTCTCTATAGTGTATACAGCGTGAATATTCCTCATTTATAACCCTTCAATATTATTACAGTCCCTGCTATAAGGACTGGATTCTCTATAGCGTATACAGAGTGAATATTCCTCATTTATACCCTTATATTATTACAGTCCCTGCTATAAGGACTAGGATTCTCTATGTGTATACGAGTGATATTCCTCATTTATTACCCTTCATATTATTACAGCCCCCCTATAAGGCAGGATTCTCTATAGGTGAATACAGAGTGAATATTCCTCATTATTACCCTTCAATTTATTGCAGTCACTGCTATAAGGACTAGGATTCTCTATAGCGTATACAAGAGTGAATATCCCTCATTTACCCATCATATTATTACAGTCCCTGCATAGGACTAGGATTCTCTATAGTGAATACAGAAGTGAATATTCCCCATTATACCCTTCGTATTATACAGTTCCCTGCTAAAGGACTAGGATTCTCTATAGTGAATACAGAGTGAATATCCCTCATTATACCCTTCACATTATTACAGTCCCGCTATAAGGACTAGGATTCTTATAGTGTATACAGAGTGAATATCCTTCATTTCTACCCTTCAATTATTACAGTCCTGCTATAAGGATAGGATTCTCTATAGTGATACAGAGTGAATATTCCCATTTAACCCTCTATTATTACAGTCCCTGCTATAGGACTAGGATTCTCATAGCTATACAGAGTGAATATTCCTTATTATACCTTCATATATTATACAACCTGCTTTAAGGACTAGGATTCTATATAGTGAATACAGAGTGAATATTCCTCATTATACCCTTCATATTATTACAGTCCTGCTTAAAGACTAGGTTCTCTATAGTGTATACAGAGTGAATATCCCTCATTTATACCCTTCATTTATTACCGTCCCTGCTATAAGGACTAGGATTTATAGTGAATACAGAGAGAATATTCCTTATTTATACCCTTCATATTATACAGTCCCTGCTATAAGGACTAGGATTCTCTATAGTGATACAGAGTGAATATCCTCATTTATACCCTTCACCTTATTACAGTCCTGCTATAAGGACTAGGATCTCTATAGTGTATACAGAGTGAATATTCCTCATTTATACCTTCATATTATTACAGTCCCGCTGTAAGGGACTAGGATTTCTTATAGTGTATACAGAGTGAATACCTCATTATACCCTCATATTATTACAGTCCCTGCTATAAGGATTAGGATTCTTATAGTGATACAGAGTGAATATTCCTCATCATACCCTTCATATTATTACAGTCCTGCTATAAGGACTAGAATTCTCTATAGTGTATACAGAGTGAATATTCCATCATTATACCCTTCCTATTATTACAGTCCCGCTATAAGGACTAGGATTATTATAGTGTATACAGAGTGGATATTCCTCATTATACCCTCATAATTATTACAGTCCGCTGCTATAAGGACTAGGATTTCTATAGTGTATACAGAGTGAATATTCCTCATTATACCCTTCATATTATTAGGCCTGCTATAAGGACTAGGATTCTCTATAGTGAATACAGGGATATTCCTCATTATACCTTCATATATACAGTCCCTGCTATAAGGACTAGGATTCTCTATAGTGTATACAAGAGTGAATATTCCTATTTATACCCTTCATATTATTACAGTCCCGCTATAAGGACTAGGATTCTCTATAGTGAATACAGAGTGAATATTCCCCATTTTACCCTTCATATTATTACAGTCCCTGCTATGAGGACCAGGATTCTCTATAGGGAATACAGAGTGAATGTTCCTATTTATACCTTCATATTATCACGTCCCGCTATAAGGGCTAGGATTCTCTATAGTGTATACAGAGTGAATATTCTCATTATTCCCTTCATATTATACAGTCCCCGCTAAAGGACTAGGATTCTCTATAGTGAATACAGAGTGAATATTCCTCATTTATACCTTCATAGTATTACAGTCCCTGCTATAAGGACTAGGATTCTCTATAGCATATACAGTGGAAATTATCCCTTCATAGTATTACAGTCCCTGCTATAAGGACTAGGATTTCTATAGTTAATACAGAGTGAATTTCCTAATTTATACCCTTTATATTATTACAGTCCCCTGCTATGAATATTCTTCATTAAACCCTTCATATATTACAGTCCTGCTATAAGGACTAGGATTCCTCATACTGTATACAGGTAAATATCCCTCATTTATACCCTTCATAGTTTACAGTCCCGCTATAAGGACTAGCATTCTCTATGTGAATACAGAGGGAATATTCCTCATATTTACCCTTCATATTATTACAGCCTCTGCTATAAGGACTAGGATTCTCTAAAGTGAATACAGAGAATGATATATTCCCTTTATACCCTTCATGTTATTACAGTCCCCGCTATAAGGACTGGGTTCTCTATGTGTATGCAGATTGAATATCCTCATTTATACTCTCCATATTATTACAGTCCCTGCTATAAGGATTGGGATTCTCTATAGTGTATACGAGTGAATATTCCTCTTTATACCCTTATATTATTACATTATTATTATTATTATTAACATTATTATTATTTTCTTAGTGAATACAAATGGTAAAAAAACGGTTACGCACATTAGCCTTTCGGCATCCTTAACAATCATCACCCCATATTTAATAGTCACACATTCTCAGTCCTCATCTTTTTACTATTGATATACTTAAAAAAAAAATTTTGGGTTGGACTTGCTTTGTTCTGCTATCCGTATTTCATTTTCTATTTAACTAGTTTAATTGCTTCTTGCACTCCTTATTACACCTTTTATACTTCCTGTAGCCTGTTCAGTTCCCTCTGGTTAATATTTTAAAAGCCTTTTTCTTTTTTACCATTTCCCTTTCTACCTGAGCCAGGCGGAGTGGACCTAATAATATGGTATACATTTGGAGATAGATTGTAAACAGGGTTTTTGGTAATGAAATGGTACTGCAACCGGGAGATATGTAGAACAGTTTTCTGGTAATGATATGGTTATACACCGGAGATATATGACACAGTTTTCTGGTAATGATGTGTTATACAATGGGAGATATGTACCATGTTTTCCTGGGTAATGATATGGTATACATACACAGCCAGCCCAATAGTGATTAACAGGAAAAGACAGAGAATAGACAGAGACGAACACGAAGGCACAGTAACTGGCAATTTCACTATAGCAATCTGGTCATTTTAAACTCACTGTTGTGTTCAGATTGTAGTCAGACGCTGGCCCACACCTTTGGCCAGGAGCCCTTCTTGTACCTTCTACATGGACTCTGCCCCTATCTATCTCTACTGTCCCCTCTTGTATATCCTATCTCTATTCTCCCTCTCTCTCTGTATCTATCTCTATATGTCCCTTTCTCTCTGTATATCTATCTCTATCTGTCCCTCTCTCTCTCTGTATACTATCTCTATCTGTCCCCCTCTCTCTCGTTAATCTATCTCTATCTGTCCTCTCTTCTGTATATCTCTGTCTATATCTGTAATCTGCCTCTCTCTCTGTTATCTATCTCTATCTGTCCATCTCTCTCTCTGTATATATCTCTATCTGTCCTCTCTCTCTCTGTATATCTATCTCTATCTGTCCCCTGCTCTGTATATCTATCTCTATCTGTCCCCTCTCTCTGTATACCTATCTCTATCTGTCCCTCTCTCTCTGTATATCTATCTCTATCTGTCCCTCTCTCTCTGTATATCTATAGCTATCTGTCCTCTCTCTGTGTATATCTACTCTATCTGTCCTCTCTCTCTCTGTATATCTATCTCTATCTGTCTCTCCTCTCTGTATATATATCTCTATCTGTCCCTCTCTCTCTCTCTGTATATCTATTCTATCTGTCCCCCTTCTCTACCCTGTATATCTATTATCTATCTGTCCTCTCTCTCTGTATATCTATCTCTATCTGTCCTCTCTCTCTGTATATCTATCTCTACTGCCCCTCTCTTCTGTAATCTATCTCTATATGTCCATCTCTCTCTGTATATCTATCTCTATATCTGATCCTCATATCTGTCCTCTCTCTCTCTGTATATCTATCTCTATCTGTCCCCTCTCTCTTATATCTATCTCGATCTGTCCCTCTCTCTCTGATATCGATCTATATCTGTCCCCTCTATTCTCTCTGTATATACTATCTCTATCTGTCACCCTCTCTCTGTATATATATCTCTATTGTCCTCTTCTCTGTTTCTCATCTCTATCTGTATATCTATCTCTATCTGTCGTCTCTCGTGTATCTTCTATATTCTATCTGTCCCTCTCTCTCTGTATATCTATCTCTATCTGTCCCTCTCTCGTCTGTTATATCTCTATATTCCCTCTCTCTCTGTATCTATATTGCTTATCTCTTCTGCTCTCTGTCCCTCTTCTCTGTATATCTATTCTCTATCTGTCCCTCTCTCTCTCTGTATATCTAGTCTCTATCGTCCCTCTCTCTCTGCATATTATCTCTATCTGTCTCTTCTCTCTGTATATCTATCTCTATCTGTCCCTCTCTCTCGTATATCTATCTCATCTGTTCCCTCTCTCTCTGTATATCTATCTTATCTGTCCCTCCTCTCTGTAATTATCTCTTATCTGTCCTCTCTCTCGTTATCTATACTGTCCTCTCTCTCTCTGGTAGTCATTCATCTGTCCCTCTCTCTTGTATATCTATCTCTATCTGTCCCCTCTCTCTCTGTATATCTATCTCTATCGGTCCATCTCTCCTGTATATCGATGTCTATCTGTCCCTCTCTCTCTCTGTATATCTATCTCTATCTGTTCCTCTCTCTCTGGATATCTATCTCTATCTGTCCCCTCTCTCTCTGTATATATCTATGTCTATCTGTCCCTCCCTCTCTGCTCTGTGTCTAGAATCTATCTCTATCTGTCCTCTCTCTTGTATATCTATGTCTATCTGTCCCACTCTCTTCTGTATATTATCTCTATCTGTCCCTCTCTCTCTGTAATCTATCTCTATCTGTCCCTCTCTCTCTGTATATCTATCTCTATCTGTTCCCTCTCTCTCTCTGTATATCTATCTCTATCTGTCCCACTCTCTTCTGTATTCTATCTATTCTGTCCCTCTCTCTTTGTATAAGTCTCATCTGCCCCTCTCTCTCTCTGTATATCTATGTCTATCTGTCCCTCTTCTCTGTATATCTATCTCTCATCTGTCCCTCTCTCTGTATATCTATCTCTATCTGTCCTCCTCTCTGTATATCTATCTCTATCTGTCCTCTCTCTCTGTATATATCTCACTATCTTCCCTCTCTCTCTGTATATCTATGTCTATCTGCCCTCTCTCTCTGTATATCTATCTCTATCTGTCCCCCTCTCTCTCTGTATATCTATCTCTATCTGTCCCTCTCTCTCTGTATATCTATCTCTATCTGTCCCTCTATCTGTATATCTATTTCTATCTGTCCCTCTCTCTCTGATATCTATCTATCTATCTGTCCCTCCTCTCTGCCATGTCTATCTCTATCTGTCCCTCTCTCTCTCTCTTTATATCTATCTCCATCTGTCCCTCTCTCTCTGTATATCTATCTCTATATGGTCCCTCGCTCTCTCTGTATATCTATATCTCTTATACTGTCCCTCTCTCTCCTGATTATGTATATGTACTTTCCTATGATTCTATCTGTCCACTCTCTCTCTGTTATATCTATTCTCTTATCTGTGCCACTCTCTCGTCTGTATATTTCTCTATCTTCCCTGTCCTAAATCTATACGTACCTCCTGTATATCTATCTACTATTGTCCCTCTCTCTCTTCTCTGTATATCTATCTCCTATGCGTCCCTTCTCTCTCTGTGATATCTATCTCTATCGTGTCCCTCTCTATTCTCTGTATATCTTCTTCTATTCTCCCCTCTCTTCTCTGTATATATTCTCTATCTGTCCCTCTCCTGCTCTCTGTATTCATCTCTATCTGTCTCCCTAATCTACTCTCTGCTCCTTCATCTTCGATATCTATCTCTATCTGCTCCTCTCTCTCTCTCTGTATATCTATCTCTCATCTGTCCTCTCTCGCTCTGTATAATGCTATCTCTATCTGTCCCCTGCTCTCTCTGTATATCTATCTATATCTTGGTCCCTCTCTCTCTCTGTATATCTATCTATCTATCTGTCCCTCTTCATCTCTGATTATATATGGTTCTATCTGTCACTCTCCTCTCTGATATCTATGCTCTAATCTGTCCCTCTCTCTCTAATCATCTTATCGCCTTCCTCTCGATATCTCTCCGTCTGTCCCTCTCTCTCGTATCCATTCCTACTGTACCTTCCTCTCGATCATCTCTAATCTTTCCCTCTCTCTTCCTCTCTTCATATCTATCTCATATGTCCCTCTCTCCTACTGTATTATTATCTCTATCTGTCCTCTCCTCTCTTCTCTCGCTGTATATCTATCTCTATCTGTCCTCCCGTAATATCTCTCTTCTGTCCTCCTATGCTATCTCCTATCTGTCCCTCTCTCTTCTCTGTATATTATGTCTATCTTGCCCTCTCTCTCTCTGATAACTATCTCTACTGTCCCTCCCTCTCTCTGATATCTATCTCTATCTGTCCCCTCTCTCTGATATATTCCTATGTCTCTTTCTCGTCTATTCTAATCTGTCCCCCTCTCTCTCTGTATATCTATCTCTATCTGTCCATCTTCGCTCTCTGTATATTCTATCTACTACTGTCCTCCTCTTCTCTGTATATCTATTCTGTAATGTCCTCCCTCTATGATCTATCTTATCTGTCTGTTCCTCTCTCTCTGTAGATGATCTCTATCTGTCCCTCTCTCTCTGTTATAATCTATCTCTATCTGGTCCTCTCTCTCTTGGTATATTCTATCTCTACTGTCCCCTCTCTCTCTCTCTGTTAATTCTTCATCTCTATCTGTCCCTCCTCATACTCCGGTATATCTATCTCTATGTCCCCCTCTTGTACTCTCTCTCTTTGTCTCTCTCTCGCGTATATCTATCTCTATCGTTGTCCCTCTCTCTTCTCTGTAATATTCTATCTCATTCTCTTTATATCTAGTCTACCTCTGCTCCCTGTATATCTCTCTATACTTCCCCCTCCTATCTCTATCCTTGTCCCTCTTCTCTCCTCTGTATATCTATCTCTCTATCTGTCCCCTCTCTTCTTCTCTCTGTATATCTATCTCTCTCTGTCCCCTCTCTCTCTGTAATCTATCTCGATCTGTCCCCCTCTCTTTCTTGATATCTATCCTATCTGTCCCTCTCTCTCCTGTATATCTTATCTCTATCGCCTCCCTCTCTCTCTGTATATTCTATCTCATCTGTCCCTCTCTTCTGTATATCTATTCTATCTGTCACCCTCTCTCCGGCTGTATATCTATCTCTATCTTGTCCCCTCTTCCTCTAGTAGATATTTCGATGCCCCCCTCTCTAATGCTATCCCTCTTCCTCTCTGCTACTATGGTGCTACTCTATCTGTCCTCTTCTCTCTGTATACTATCTCTAATCCTGTCCCTCTCTCGCTCTGATATCTATCTCTATCTGTCCCTCTCTCTCTGTATATACTTCTCTATCTGTCATACTCTCTCTGTATATCTATCTCTATTGTCCCTCTCTCTCTGTATCATATCTTACGGTCCTGTCCTACTCTCCTTATGTCATCTGATCCTCTCTCAATCTTATCTGATCTCTCATTCGAATGTTTCAATCCCTCTCTCTTCTGTATATCTAATCTATATCTGTCCTCTCCTCTTCTTCTTCGCATCTCCTCTTATCTTATACATCTCTATCTGTCCCTCTCTCTCTTGTATATCTATCTCTATCTTTCTCTCTGGATTGTTCCTCTCCCTCTCTCTTGTTATTCATACCTTAATCTGCCCTCTCTTCTCTCTGTATCTATTCTATTCCTTCCCCCTGTTTCTACGCTCTGTCCCTGCCTCCTCTCTCTGTATATCTATCTCTATCTTGTCCCTCCTCCTCTTTCTTTCTCTTATTCCCTCTTATATCTATCTCTATCTGTCCCTCTCTCTACTCTCTGTGAATCTATCTCTATCGTCCCCTCTCTCTCCTGGATATCTACTGCTATCATCGGTCCCTCTCTCCTCTGTATATCTATCTCTATCTGTCCTCTCCCGCTGTAATTCTATCGCTCTCTGTTCTTCACTGGCTCTCTCTGTATATCTATCTCTATCTGTCCCTCTCTCTTCTGTATATCTATGTCTATCTGTCCCTCTCTCTCTCTGTATATCTAGTCATTCTATTGTCCCCTCCTCTATCTGTGATATCTATCTCTATCTGTCCCTCTCTCTCTGTATATCTATCTCTTTCTGTCCCTTCTCTCTGTATATCTAATTATCTGTCTCTATCTGTCCCCGCTCTTCTGTCTATCTATCGTCTAGTCGGTTCCCCTCTCTCTCTGCTAATATATTCTATCGTCTATCTGTCCTATAATCCCTACTCCCTCTAGTATTCCTCTTCTCTCGTTTATCTGTCTCTCTGCTCCATTCTTCTGTAATATCTATCTCTATCCTTCCCCCCCTCTCTCTCTGTATATCAATCGGTCCCTCCCTCCTCTCGTTTTCTATATTCGCCCTCTTGGCTATACTCTCTTGTTTCTTGTTCTCTCTTTCTACACTCTCTATTTTAACCTGTCCTTTCCTGCCCGTGTCTATCTTGTTCCGTTTTCTTACTTTGTTTAATCTGCTGCGTCCATCTACTCTTTTCCGTTGTCTATCTGTCTGGTCTCTATCTATCTAGTGATTATCTATATCTATCTATCTATCTAGCTTCATCTAGTCTTCTATCTATCTATTACTATCTATCTATCATCTATCGATACTAATCTTACCATCATACTATTTAAACACGTCTGTGCATCTATCCTCTATCTATCAGTCTTATCTACTATCTGCTATCATCTAATCTAACTCTTCAACTATCTAACATCGTGATCTATCTAGCACTATCTATGATCTATAGATCAGCGAGTCTATATATGCAATCGATCGAACTCTGGGCAGCGAGGAGGGAACGAGGGGGAGCGAGCGAGCGAGCGAGCGATGAGCGAGCGAGGCCGCATAGGAGCTAGCGAGCCAGGACCAGCGAAGCGTACGAGCTAGCGAGCTAGCGAGATGAGCCAGCGAGCCAGCGATAAAGCGGAGCCAGAGAGCAGCAGCCAGCAAACCAGCCAGCGCAGCAAGGAGCGAGCGATTAGCGAGAGAGCGAGCGATCGAGGATCGAGCGAGTAGCAGTAGCAGCTATCCATCCAGCCAGCCAGCCATCCAGCCAGCCAGCCAGAGACATGCCACGCAGCCATCCATCTATCGATCTATCTATAGTATCGATCTATCGATTATCTATCGATCATCTATCCAGCTAGCGATCTATCTATCTATCTATCTATACAAATCAAATCAAAATCAAAAAGCGCTTTATTGGCAGGATCAATTTACATTTTGACATTGACAAAGCAACAAAAAAGATTATTAAAATAATTGAAACATGTTAGTATGGGGGTTATGGAGCGGTTCACAGTAGGGGGACATGAGTATCAATGGATAAGTAATTATAGACAGTACTATTAGGGGTGGTAGTTATATTGGGTTTTAGTTTTAAGCGATTGGGGAAGGATAAAGGGATAATTGGGGCAAGTAATCATTGGACATTGAGTCATTATGCTCCTCTCTGTCTGTGAATGCCGTTACATAGTGGCAAAAATATTTAAGGTGGCCCGTCCTACTCTTCCCAAACAGGATCATCGAGTTTTCTTCTCTCCATCTCTCTATTATCTATCTACTCCTCTGATGATTTCATATATATAGCGAGCCGGATCGAGCGAGCGAGCAGCTAGCAGGCGAGCGGAGAGCACCGACCGGCGAGGATGCCGAGGCGAGCGAGCGAGCGAGGCCAGCGAGGCGAGCTTAGCGAGGAGCAGCAGGAGCTGAAGCACCGACCATCTATCGACGAGAGAGCATCATACATGAGCGATCTATCTAGCGATCTATCTAATAGACGCGATCGAGCAGGATCGATCGAGAAGCTATCTGCACCTACCATCTAGCTAGCGATCTCAGCGAGGCGAGAGATAATGCTTAGTATCGAGCTACTCTATCTATTAAACTCTGTGCATCTATATATCTCTCTGTAAATCGATCTATCTATCGATCTACTATCTATATATAATTCTATCATCTATCGATCACCATACCCCTATCTATTATCTATCGATCTATCGATCTAGCGTATCTAACTCTGTGCAGTATCGATCGATCTATCAGCGATCTATCTAGTCTATCTATCTAAGCTATCTAGCTAACGCGGGGGCATCGAGGATCGGGCTGAGCGAACGAGGGGCAGCGAGGAGCGAGCGAGCGAGCGAGCGAGCGAGCGAGCGAGCGACGCGAGGCCGAGCGAGCGAGCGCGGCGGTAGGAGGGGAGCGAGCGATCGCAGCGAGCGAGCGAAGAGTGCCAGAGCGAGCGGCTAGCGACCGACCGGAGACCGCCGAGGCGAGTCGAGCGAAGCGAGCGACACGACGACGAGCGAGAGAGAGAGCGAGGAGCGAGCGGACCGACCGAGCGATGAGTCTATCTATCGAGACTATCGATCTTATGCTATCGATCTATCTATCTAGCTATCGAGCGATCTATTCTATTATCTACTCAGCTGATTTGAGTCTATCTATGAGCGAGCTATCGATCGAGCGAGCGAGCTAATCAGCGATCTATCTATCTATCTATCTAGCGATTATCTAGCTAGCTATCTATTGTACACATTGTTCCTGGTAAGATATTGTATTACACGGGAGTATGTAAATGTTCCCTGGTAATGATGCTGGTATACACGGGGAGAATGTGCACATGTTTGACGGTAATTATATGGTATGCACCGGAAGAGTGTAAAGTTTCCTGGTAATGATTATGGTATACACAGGGAGATATGTACAATGTTCCTCTGGGTAATGATATGATACACAGGGAGTTATGTACACATGTCCCCGGTAATTAATGTTCTACACGGGGAGATATGTACCACATGTTCCCTGATAAGATATGGTCTAACACGGGAGATATGTACACATGGTCCCTGGTAATGATATGGAGTACTTACACGGGGGATATGTACACATGTGCCCTGAGTAATGATATGTATACAGGGGGAGGGGAGATGGAGATTTGTACACATGTTCCCTGGTTAATGATATGGTATACATGGGGATATATGTACCACATGATTCCCGTCAATGATATGGTAGACACGGGGAGTATGTACCCGTTTTACTGGTAATGATATGGTATACACGGGGAGATATGTAACACGTTTTTCCTGTAATGATAGGGTATACAACGGGGAGATTGAGAATTACACATGTTCCCTGGTAATGATATGTATACACGGGGAGCGATTACACAGGTTCCCTGGTAATGATATGGTATAACACGGGGAGATCTGTACACATGTACCCTGGTAGATGATAGGTATATACCGGGGCCCAGAGATTTGTAACAACACGTTGCCCTGTTATGAGTATGGCATTACAGGGGGATATATGTACACATGTTCCCGTATAAGGATATGTTATACACGGGGAGATATGTACACGTTTCCTGGGAATGAGATGGTATACACGGAGATCTGTACACGTTGTCCATGGTAATGCTATGGTATTACACGGGGGATATGTACAAGGTTCCCTGGTACTGATAATGTATTTAACGGGGAGATGGAGGAGAGGAGAGATGTACACATGTTGCATGGTAATGCTAGGTATAACGGGGAGATAGGACAATGTTCCTGATAATGATATGGTATAAACGGGGAGATATGTACACATGTTCCCTGGGAATGAATGGTATACACGGGGAGATATGTAACCATGTTCCCTGGTTAATGATATGGTCTACACGGGGCGGGAGATATGTACACATGTTCACTAGGTAAGATATAGTATAACGGGGAGATGATAGGTACAATGGTCCCTGGTAGGTAATGAATGGTCATACACGGGGAGGATATGTTTACCACTGTTCCTGGTAATGATAGGGTATAACGGGGAGATATGTACACATGTTCCCTGGTAATGATATGGTATACAGGGGAGAGTTGTACAATGTTCCCGGCTAATGAGATGGTATCACATGTGGATATATGTAAACATTTCCCCGGTAATGATATGTATCCTGGGAGATATGGACACCGGTTTCTGGTAATTGATACTCGGTATACACGGGAGATATGTACAAGTTTTCCTGGTAATGCTATGGGTATCCACGGGGAGTATGTACACAGTTCCCTGGTAATGATATGGTATACACGGGGAGATATGTCCCGTCCCGGTAATGATATGGTATACACGGGAGATTGTACACATTGTGCCCTGGAATGATATGGTTACCCGGGGAGAATGGACACAAGTCCTGGTATGATATGGTAACGGGGTATATGTACCAACGTTCCCCGTCCTGCTATGTATAATTGCATACATATAGAGATCCCAGTCCTTATACAGGACTGTAATAACATGAAGGGTATAAAGAAGAAATTCACTCTGTATTCACTTTAGAGAATCCTAGTCCTTATAGCAGAGACCTGTAATAATATGAAGGGTATAAATGAGGAATATTCCCTCTGTATTCATATAGAAATGCTAGTTCCTTTATAGCAGGACTGTAATACTCGGTAAGGATATAATGAGGGATATTGATATCTATGTACTCTGTATACAGTATAGAGAATCCTAGTCTATAGCAGACTGTAATATATGAAGGGTTTAATGAAGAATATTCATACGCAGGGACTTGTGTAATTAATATAAAGGGTATAAATTGAGAATATTCACTCTGTATTAACCTATAGAAATCCTAGTCTTATAAGCAGGGACCTGTATACTATTAAGGTATAATTCACCTTGTATATGCTCTAGAAATCCTAGTCTTATAGCAGGGAACTGTAATTCATAAGAAGTGGTTAAATGAGGGATATTCACTTGTATTCACTATGAGAATACTAGTCCTTTTATAGCGGGACTGTAATAATATGAAAGGAATAAATGAGGATATTCACTCTGTCTACACTATAGAGAATCTACCTTATAAGCAGGGACTGTGATAATATGGAAGGATAAATGAGAACATTCACTCTGGATTCACTATAGAGAATCCTGGTCCTATAGCAGGGACTGTAATATATGGAAGGGGTCTAAATGGGGAATATTCACGCTGTATTCACTATAGAGAATCCTAGTCCTTATACGCAGGGACTTAATAATTGAAGGGTATAAATGAGGAATATTCACTCGTGTATTACACTATAAGAGAATCCTAGTCCTTTATAGCAGGGATGTAATAATCGAAGGGTATAAATGAGGAATATTCACTCTGTATTCAACATAGAGACTCCTAGCCTTATAGCAGGGACTGTAATAATATGAAGGTAATAAATGAGGAATTCACTCTGATACATAGGAGAATCCTAGTCCTTATAGGCAGGGCTGGTAATAATAGGAAGGGTTATAATGAGGAATCTCCACTCTGTATACACGATCTCAGATAATCCTAGTCCTATTAGCGGGACGTAATATAGGAGGGCTAGTAGAATGCAGGAATATTCCTCGTATTACACTATAGCAGACTTCAGTCCTTATCAGGGACTGTAATATATGAAGGGTATGAATGAAGGCACAATCACTCTGTATCACTATAGAGAATCCTAATCCTTATAGCAGGGACTGTATAAAAGGTGAAGGTATGAAAGTGAGGAGAGCACCTTGAGGAACACATAGAAAGCAGTCCCTACAGCGGGACGAAAAATGAGGAGTAAGGAGCATGAGGATCACGCGGAGATGACACATAGAGAACCTAGGTCCTTATAGCAGTGGACGGTAATCAGAAGGGTGAAGGGGTTAAAGGGAGGATAGAGTCACCGGGTAGTTACGAGAGAGAACGCAGTCGCGAGACGAGGGACGTGAATGAAGGGAAATAAGTATCGCTATTAGACCTAGCCCTTAGAGTGAGAAATAGAAGGGTTAATGAGGGCCTGGTATACACTAAGCAGCCTAGCGTTATAGCAGTGACGTATAATAGAAGGGATAATGAGGATCGGTAATACTATTGGAACTATGTTACATCGGCGGTTTTATAAATGAAATGGATAAGGAATTCACTGTTAGCTAGAGATCCTAGTCCCATAGGCAGGACGACAAAACTAGGGAGGGTAAATGGAAGATTACTTGATTAGGACTAGCTTGGGACGAAGTAATATGATGGTAAAGAGGGCATCGCGGGTAGGTCACGCTAGAGAGATACAAAGAATGAGCCGAGTTACGCAGGAGCGGGGAGGTAATAAAGGGAAGGGAAAAAGAAGGAGAATCCCTCTGTAGTAGCTATAGAGAACCGAGTCCAAGCATGGAAAGAGGGGACACCTGAGCGGCAGGTCGGACGGAGGGAGTAAGTAGCGAAGGGTGATAAAGGAAGCGAGTCACCTGGAGATCACGGTAAGAACCTGGGGGAGGGAAAGAAGGGAGATATAGACTCGCCAGATACGGGTCCTGATAGCTCCAGGGACGGTGAAAATACGATGGGGTTATAAAAGAGGGAGGTCCACTCTGGAGTACGCTATAAGAGAACGAGCCGTAGGCAGTGACTAGCTAAAGGAAGGGAAGAGGCATAATGGTAGTCCAGTTAGGATCCTGGCTTAGAGGGCTGAAGAGCTAGGTGAGGGTAGAAGGGTGGGATAGATATAGGGAGAGGGAACTAAGAGATGTAGCTGGTAGAGGGACTGGTATAGTATGAGGGTAGAACTGGGAAGTTCATCCTGTAGGGGGAGAGGAGGAGGGACCTAGGTCTATAGGATTCTATAAGGAAGGGTATAATGGGAGGTAAGTGTTCTGTATGGAGGCAGGCTAGGATCCGTAGGTGCAGTGCAGGGATGGGTGTGAGGAGGATGGGGAGGGGAGGTATAAGACGGGGAGGGAATTCGGACTCTATAGAATAGGGAGGAATGGGGGAGACTGAAGAGGTCCTAGAGGGGGAGTTCTTGTACTATTATTAGTTTTTTTATAGGTATATGTATAATTTTTTTAGATATTATATTCACTCTGTATACGACTATGAGAGAATCCTCAGTCCTTTTATGCAGTGGACTGTTAATAATTGAAGGATAAATGGAGATATCACTCTGTATACACTATAGAGAACTCCTCTTAATCGGCAGGGGCTGTAATAATATGAAGGGTTATAATGAGGAATATTCACTCTGTATACACTATAGAGAATCACTAGTCCTATAGCAGGGACTGTAATAATATGAAGGGTATAAATGAGGGAATATTCACTCGTATAGACTATAGAGAATCCTAGTCCTTATAGCAGGGACTGTAATAATATGATGAAGGGTATAAATGAGGATATTCACTCTGTAACACTATAGAGAATCCTAGTCCTTATAGCGGGACTGTACTAATATGAAGGGTATAAATGAGGATTCACTCTTATAGACTATAGAGAATCCTAGTCCTTAAGCGGGGACTGTATAATATGAAGGGTATAAATGAGGATATTCACTTGTATATCACTATAGAGAATCCTAGTCCTTTAGCAGGGGACTTTAATATATGAAGGGTTATAAATGAGGGATATTCACTCTGATACACTATAGAGAATCAATCCTTATAGCAGGGACTTAATAATATGAAGGGTATAAATGAGGAATTTCACTCTGTATACACTATAGAGAATCCTAGTCCTTATAGCGGGACTGTATAATATGAAGGTTATAAATGAGGAATATTCACTCTGTATAACACTATAGAGAATCCTAGTCCTTATAGCAGGGACTGTAATAATATGAAGGGTAATAAAGAGGGATATTCACTCTGTATTCACTATAGAGAACCTAGTCCTTATAGCGGGGACTGTATAATATGAAGGGTATAAATGAGGATATTCACTCGTATAACTATAGAGAATCTAGTCCTTATAGCGGTGACTGTAATAATATGAAGGGTATAAATGAGGAATATTCACTGTATACACTATAGAGAATCCTGTCCTTATAGCAGGGGACTGTAATAATATGAAGGGTATAAATGAGGATATTCACTCTGTATACACTATAGAGAACCTAGTCCTTATAGCAGGGACTGTAATAATATGAAGGGTATAAAATGAGGAATATTCATCTGTTATACACTATAGAGAATCCTAGTCCTTATAGCGGGACTGTATAAAATATGAAGGGTATAAATGAGGGATATTCACTCTTATACTATAGAGAATATAGTCCTTATAGCGGGACTGTAAAATATGAAGGGTATAAATGAGGAATTTTCACTCTGTTACACTATAGAGAATCCTATCCTTATAGCGGGGACTGTAATATATAGAAGGGTATAAATGAGGAATATTCACTCTGTATACACTATAGAGAATCCTAATCCTTATAGCAGGGACTGTAATAATATGAAGGGTATAAATGAGGAATATTCACTCTGTACACACTATAGAGAATCCTAGTCCTTATAGCAGGGACTGTAATAATATGAAGGGTATAAAATAGGATATTCACTCTGTATTCACTATAGAGAACCTAGTCCTATAGCGGGACTGTATAATATGAGGGTATAAGATGGGATATCACTCTGTATACACCTATAGAGAATCCTAGTCCTTATAGCAGGGACTGTAATATATGAAGGGTTAAATGAGGGATATTCACTCTGTTACACTATGAGAATCCTAGTCCTTATAGGGGACTGTAATAATATGAGGGTTAAATGGGAATATTCACTCTGTATCACTATAGAGAATCCTATCCTTATAGCGGGACTGTAATAATATGAAGGGATAAATGAGGAATATTCACTCTGTATACACTATAAGAATCCTAGTCCTTATAGCAGGGACTGTAATAATATGAAGGGTATAAATGAGGATATTCACTCTGTATTCACTATAGAGAATCCTAGTCCTTATAGCGGGACTGTAATAATATGAAGGGTATAATGAGGATATTCACTCTGTATACACTATAGAGAATCCTAGTCCTTATAGCAGGGACTGTAATATATGAAGGGTATAAATGAGGAGATATTCACTCTGTATACACTATAGAGAATCCTAGTCCTTTAGCGGGGACTGTAATAATATGAGGGTATAAATGGAATATTCACTCTGTATACACTATAGAGAATCCTAGTCTTATAGGGACTGAATAATATGAAGGGTATAAATGGGAATATTCACTCTGTATACACTATAGAGAATCCTAGTCCTTATAGGGGGACTGTAATAATATGAAGGGTATAATGAGGAATATTCACTCTGTACACTATGAGAATCCTAGTCCTTATAGCAGGGACTGTAATAATATGAAGGGTATGAATGAGGGATATTCACTTGTATACACTATAGAGAAATCCTAGTCCTTTATAGCAGGGACTGTAATAATATGAAGGGTATAAATGAGGAATATTCACTCTGTATACACTATAGAGAATCCTAGTCCCTTAAGCAGGGGACTGTAATAATATGAAGGTATAAATGAGGAATATTCACTCTGTATACACTATAGAGAATCCTAGTCCTTATAGCAGGGACTGTAATAATATGAGGTATAAATGAGGAATATACTCCGTGTATCACTCATAGAGAATCCTAGTCCTTATAGCAGGGACTGTAATAATATGAAGGGTATAAATAAGGAATATTCTCTCTCTGATTCACTATATAGAGAATCAGTCCTTTATAGCAGGGACTGTAATAATATGAAGGGTATAAATGAGGGATATTCACTCTGTATACACTATAGAGAATCCTAGTCCTTATAGCAGGGACTGTAATAATATGAAGGGTATAAATGAGGAATATTCACTCTGTATCATATGAGAATCTAGTCCTTATAGCAGGGTGTTAATAATGAAGGGTATAAATGAGGATATTCACTCTGTATACTATAGAGAATCCTAGCCTTATAGCAGGGACTGTATAATAGAAGGGTATAATGAGGAATATTCACTCTGTATACACTATAGAGGAATCCTAGTCCTTATAGCAGGGGACTGTAATAATATGAAGGGTATAAATGAGGATATTCACTCTGTATACACTATAGAGAATCTGCCTTATAGCGGGACTGTAATATATTGAAGGGTATAAATGAGGAGGAATATTCACTCTGTATACACTATAGAGAATCCTAGTCCTTATAGCGGGACTGTAATATATGAAGGGTATAAATGAGGATATTCACCTCTGTATACACTATAGAGAATCCTAGTCCTTATAGCAGGGACTGTAATAATATGAAGGGTATAAATGAGGATATTCATCTGTATACACTACTAGAGAATCCTAGTCCTTATAGCAGGGACTGTATAATATGAAGGGTAAATGAGGAATATTCACTCTGTATACACTAGAGAGAATCCTAGTCTTATAGCAGGGACTGTAATAATATGAAGGGTATAAATGAGGGAATATTCACTCTGTATACATATAGAATCCTAGTCCTTATAGCGGGACTGTAATAATAGTGAAGGGTATAAATGAGAATATTCACTCTGATACACTATAGAGAATCCTAGTCCTTATAGCGGGACTGTAAAATATGAAGGGTATAATGAGGAATATTCACTCTGTATTCACTATAGAGAATCCTAGTCCTTATAGCAGGGACTGTATAATATGAAGGTATAAATGAGGATATTCATCTTGTATCACTATAGAGAACCTAGTCCTTATAGGGGGACTGTAAATATGAGGGTATAAATAGAGGAAATTCACTCTGTATTACTATAGAGAATCAGTCCTTATAGCAGGACTGAATAATATGAAGGGTATAAATGAGGAATATTCACTCTGTATTCACTATAGAGAATCATGTCCTTATAGCAGGGACGTCGTAATAATATGAAGGTAGGTATAAATGAGGAAATCACTCTGTATACACTATAGAGAATCCTAGTCCTTTAGCAGGGACCTGTAATAATATGAAGGGTATAAATGAGGATATTCACTCTGTATACACTATAGAGAATCCTAGTCCTTATAGCGGGGACTGTAATAATATGAGGTGATAAAGGAGGATATTCACTCTGTATACTATAGAGAATCCTAGTCCTATAGCGGGATTGTAATAATATGAAGGGTATAAATGAGGAATATTCACTCTGTATACACTATAGAGAATCCTAGTCCTTATAGCGGACTGTAATAATAGAAGGGTATAAATGAGGGATATTCACTCTGTTAACCTATAGAGATCCTATCCTTCTAGCAGGGACTGTAAATATATGAAGGTATAAATGAGGAATATTCACTCTGTAACACTATAGAGAATCCAGTCCTTATAGCAGGGACTGTAATAATATGAAGGGTAATAAATGAGGATTACTCTGTATCATATAGAGAATCCTAGTCCTTATAGCAGGGACTGTAAATATGAAGGGTATAAATGAGGAATATTCACTCTGTATACACATAGAGAATCTAGTCCTTATAGCAGGACTTATAATATAGGGTATAAATGAGGGATATTCACTCTGTATTACACTATAGAGAATCCTAGTCCTATAGCAGGGACTGTTAATAATATGAAGGGTATAAATGAGGAATATCTCACTCTGTATACACTATAGAGAATCCTAGTCCTTATAGCGGGGACTGTAATAATATGAGGGTATAAAGAGGAATATTCACTCTGTTACACCTATAGAGAATCCTAGTCCTTATAGAGTGGACTGTAATAATATGAAGGGTATTAATGAGGGATATTCACTTGTAATCACTATAGAGAACCTAGTCCTTAAGCGGGGACTGTATAATATGAAGGGTATAAATGAGGAAATTCACTGTATAACTATAGAGAATCCTAGTCCTTAGCATGACTGTTAATATGAAGGGTATAAATGAGGAGATATTCACTCTGTATCACATATAGAGATCCTGTCCTCCTTATAGCAGGGACTGTAATAATATGAAGGGTATAAATGAGGGAATATTCACTCTGTATACACTATAGAGAATCCTAGTCCTTATAGCGGACTGTAATAATATGAGGGTATAAATGGGATATTCACTCTGTATACACTATAGAGAATCTAGTCCTTATAGCAGGGACTGTATAATATGAAGGGTATAAATGAGGGATATTCACTCTGTATAAACTATAGAGAATCCTAGTCCTTATACGGGGACTGTAATAATATGAAGGGTATAAATGAGGAATATTCACTCTGTAACACTATAGAGAATCCTAGTCACTTTTATAGCGGGGACTCTGTAGTAATACGAAGGTATAAAATGAGGGATATTCATCTGTACACTATAGAGAATCCTAGTCCTTATAGCGGGGACTGTAAATAGAAGGGTATAAGAGGGATATTCACTCTGTATCACTATAGAGAACCCTAGTCCTATAGCGGGGACTGTCTAATGAAGGGTTAAAAGGAGGATATATCACTCTGTATACCATAGAGAATCCTAGTCCTATATGCAGGGACTTAATAATATGAAGGGTATAAATGAGGGATATTCATCTGGTATACACTATAGAGGAATCCTAATCCTTATAGCAGGGACTGTAATAATATGAAGGGTATAAATGAGGAATATTCACTTGTATACATATAGAGAATCCTAGTCCTTATAGCGGGGACTGTAATAATATGAAGGGTATAAATGAGGAATATTCACTCTGTATACACTATAAAGAATCCTAGTCCTTATAGCGGGGACTGTTAATAATATTGAAGGGGATAAATGAGTGGATATTACTCTGTATCTCACTATAGAGAATCCTATTAGTCATTATAGCGGGACTGTAAATAATTGAAGGATATAAATGAGGAATATTCACTCTGTATACACTATAGAGAATCCAGTCCTTATACGGGGACTGTATAATATGGAGAGGTATTAAATAAGGGAATATCACTGTATTCACTATAGAGAATCCTAGTCCTTATAGCGGGACTGTAATATATGAAGGGTTATAAATGAGGAATATTCACTCTGTATTCACATATAGAGAATCCTATTCCTATAGCGGGACTTAATAATATGAAGGGTATAAATGAGGAAATTCACTCTGTATACACTATAGAGAATCCTAGTCCTTATAGCAGGGACTGTAATAATATGAAGGTAAAATAGGGATAGGATATCACTCTGTTACACTATAGAGAATCCTATCCTTATAGCGGACTGTAATAATATGAAGGGGATAAAAATGAGGAATATTCACTCTGTATACACTATAGAGAATCCTAGTCCTTATAGCAGGACGTAATAATATATGAAGGATATAAATGAGGATATCACTCGTATTACACTTAGAGAATCCTAGTCCTTATAGCGGGGACTGTAATAATATGAAGGGGTATAATGAGGAATATTACTTGATACACTATAGAGAATCCTAGTCCTCATAGCGGGACTGTAATAATTGAGGGATAAATAGGGATATTCACTCTGTATCATATAGAGAATCCTAGTCCTTATAGAGGGACTGTAATAATATGAAGGGTATAAATGAGGAATATTCACTCTGTATACACTATAGAGAATCCTAGTCCTTATAGCGGGACTGTAAAATAGAAGGGTATAAATAGAGGAATCACTCTGTATCACTATAGAGAACTAGTCCTTATAGCAGGGACCTGTAATAATATGAGGTATAAATAGGAGGAATTTCACCCTGTATTCAACATATAGAGAATCCTATTCCTTATAGCGGGACTGTAATAATATGAAGGGTAAAATGAGGAATATTCACTCTGTATTCACTCATAGAGAATCCTAGTCCTTATAGCAGGGACTGTAATAATATGAAGGGTATAAATGAGGGATAATTCACTCTGTATACCACATAAAGAATCCTAGTCCTTATAGCGGGGACTGTATAATATAAAGGGTATAAACATAGGAATATTCACTCTGTATCACTAGAGAATCCTAGTCCTTATAGCAGGGACTGTAATAATATGAAGGGTATAATGAGGAATATTCACTCTGTATACACTATAGAGAATCCTAGTCCTTATAGCGGACTGTAATATATGAAGGGTATAAAGAGGGAATATTCACTCTGTATACACTATAGAGAATCCTAGTCCTCTATAGCGGGACTGTAATAATATGAAGGGTAATAAATGAGGGGATATTCACTTATTACACTATAGAGAATCCTAGTCCTTATAGCGGGGACTGTAATAATATAAAGGGTATAAATGAGGAATATTCACTCTGTATACACTATAGAGATCCTAGTCCTTATAGCAGCGGACTGTATAATATGAAGGGTATAAATGAGGAATATTCACTGTATACACTATAGAGAATCCTAGTCCTTATAGCAGGGGACTGTAATATTAGAAGGGTATAAATGAGGGATATTCACTCTGTACACTATAGAGAATCCTAGTCCTTATAGCAGGGACTGTAATAATATGAAGGGAAAATGAGGAATTTCACTCTGTATACACTATAAGAATCCTAGTCCTTATAGCAGGGACTGTAAATATGAAGGGTATAAATGAGGAATATTCATCTGTATACACATAGAGAATCCTAGTCCTTATAGCAGGGACTGTAATAATATGAAGGGTATAAATGAGGAATATTCACTCTGTATTCACATATAGAGAATCTAGTCCTTATAGCGGGACTGTAATAATATGAAGGGTATAAATGAGGAATATTCACTCTGTACACACTATAGAGAATCCTAGTCCTTATAGAGGGACTGTAATAATATGAAGGGTAAATGAGGAATATCACTCTGTATACATATATAAGAATCCTAGTCCTTATAGCAGGGACGTAATAATATGAAGGGTATAAATGAGGAATATTCACTCTGTATACACTATAGAGAATCCTAGTCTTATAGCAGGGACTGTAATAATATGAAGGGTATAAATGAGGAATATTCACTCTGTAACACTATAGAGAATCCTAGTCCTATAGCAGGGACTGTAATAATATGAAGGGTATAAATGAGGAATATTCACTCTGTATTCACTATGAGAATCTAGCCTTATAGGGGACTGTAACTATGAAGGGTATAATGAGGAATATTCACTCTGTATACACTATAGAGAATCCTAGTCCTATACGCGGGACTGTGTAATAATATGAGGGTATAAATGAGGATATTCACTCTGTACACACTATAGAGAATCCTATGCCTTATAGCAGGGACTGTAATAATATGAAGGGTAGAAATGAGGAATATTCACTCTGTATACACTATAGAGAATCCTAGTCCTTATAGCAGGGACTGAATAATATGAAGGGTATAAATGAGGGATATCACTCTGTATACACTATAAAGAATCCTAGTCCTTATAGCAGGGACTGTAATAATATGAAGGGTATAAATGAGAGAATATTCACTCTGTATACACTATAGAGAATCCTAGTCCTTATAGCAGGGACTGTAATAATATGAAGGGTATAAATGAGGAAATTTCACTCTGTACACACTATAGAGAATCCTAGTCCTTATAGCAGGGACTGTAAAATCTGAAGGTATAATGAGGAATATTCACTCTGTATCCACTATAGAGAAATCCTAGCCTATTATAGCGGGGACTGTAATACTATGAAGGGTATAAATGAGGAATATTCACTCTGTATACACTATAGAGAATCCTAGTCCTTAAAGCAGGGACGTTATAATATGAAGGTATAAATGAGGAAATATTCACTCTGTATTCCACTATAGAGAATCCTAGCCTTATAGCGGGACGGAATATAGAAGGGTATAAATGAGGAATATTCACTCTGTATTACACTATAGAGAATCCTAGTCCTTATAGCGAGGACTGTAATAATAGAAGGTATAAATGAGGAATATTCACTCGTGTATACACTATAGAGAATCCTAGTCCTTATACGGGGACTGTAATAATATGAAGGGTATAAATGAGAATATTCACGTTGTACACACTATAGAGAATTCACTAGTCCTTATAGGCAGACTTATAATTATGAAGGGTATAATGAGGAAATTCACTCTGTATACACTATAGAGAATCCTAGTCCTAAGCAGGGACTTGTATAATATGAAGGGTATAAATAAGGAATATTCACTCTGTATTCACTATAGAGAATCCTAGTCCTTTATAGAGAGGGGACTGTAATACTATGAAGGGTATAAATGAGGAATATTCACTCTGTATTACACTATTAGAGAATCCTAGTCCTAAAAGCGGGGGACTGTAATACTATGAAGTGTATAAATGAGGAATATTCACTCGTAACACTATAGAGAATCCTAGTCCTTATAGCAGGGACTGTAAATATATGAAGGGTATAAATGAGGAATATTCACTCTGTATACCACTATAGAGAATCCTAGTCCTTATAGCAGGGACTGTAATAATATGAAGGGTATAAATGAGGAATATTCACTCTGTATACACTATAGAGAATCCTAGTCCTTATAGCAGGGACTGTAATAATATGAAGGGTATAAATGAGGGATATTCACTCTGTATACACTATAGAGAATCCTTGTCCTTATAGCAGGAACTGTAATAATATGAAGGGTATAAATGAGAAATAATGAGTATTTACTCTGGCTGACAGAGGATATGATACGGAAACAATTAGACCAAAGTTAATATCAATAAAGCCGCCAGGCGGATCGGCGAACGACGCACGAATTTATCATAGTTTGGGGTCATATCTCGGTTCCAAATCGTACATGTGTACCAACCTTTAGTCCAGTTTCATCTATACCACTGTTTCTTATCTTTTAAGATTGACAGTGTGATAATATCTTGGCCACATGGGGGCGTATTGGGAGGGGTAGAGTAAGGTTATCATGGGTACACATATTTTAGATATATTTATTAGCCATCGAGCACACTAGCCAATGGATGTTGAAGTAAATTTTAACATTCTGTCTAGTGGATGATCTGGATCAGTGCAGATGAAATCCCATGAACTCTGTGTTTTGTCACGCGCCATCAATTGCACTTAAGGTATTTATCATATTTTTTTTGCATTATCGTATGCGCTTGCAATTTGTGTGCTTTATTATGCGATTCACCGTGATTGCGCATGCGTTTTTGTAATCTAATATCATTAATACTCGTGCGTTTGCGTAAAAAAATAGTGCACGCAAAAGGCAAACGTATGCTCAAAAGCGTGCGCAACGGAAATGGCGGAAATGTTTGCGTTCCCGTGATTTCTATGTTAACCAAAATCACATGCGCAAAACGCGTTAGTGCGGCCTAACCCTTAGCCTTTTTTTAACCACAAAATCCCTAAGCAAAACTTCCGCTGTGTCTGCAATGAGATTGGGCTCTGGCCTCTCTGTCATATAACTTCCACATACAGTCTATATATTTATACACGCCTGATCCCAGTCCAGACTGTCACATTCCCCTGTGCTCCTACTTTCACAGCCTGTCTCTCTCTGTGTGTCTCTCTCTCTCTGCGGGCGGCTTTGCCTCAGGTCATTGCATTGAATTCCCTTTGAAGAGAGACTGGTCTTGTTCCTTGTGTCAATAGAGTCATTGTTATAAAGCTGAATCTTCTGCAGAACATCCCTAAACTCCAGTTAACAACCCCAGCAGGGTTCATTCTCACCTCCGCAGCCTCAATAGGTTTCTATTATGGAAGCACAAACCCTGTGGGATATTTATTGTTAAGATATTTATATAACAAGCTAATGGCTTAGATTTCTTTCTTTCCTAAAACCAATTAACATTTCTGGGCAAAGCAATAAAAATAATGACAGAGTTTGATAAACCAACCAATATTGGTTAATAACAGCATATTAATGGGGATTATAACTATATAGCCCTACTGTTCAAACTGACAGTTTTATGAAAAGGTGTAGGACACTTACCTTCTTCTGGTGTAGGTGAATAACAGGTGGCCTTAATGACATAGCTAACACTGATTATAACTAATGACATAGCTAACACTGATTATAACTGATGACATAGCTAAACACTGAATATAACTGATGACATAGCTAAACACTGATTATAACTGATGACATAGCTAAACACTGATTATAACTGATGACATAGCTAACACTGATTAATAACTGATGACATAGCTAACACTGATTAACTGATGACATAGCTAAACACTGATTATAATCTGATGACATAGCTAAACACTGGTTATAAAACTGATGACATAGCTAAACCCTGATTAATAACTGATGGCATAGCTAAACACTGATTATAACTGATGACATAGCTAACACTGATATAACTGATGACATTGCTAAACACTGGTTATAACTGATGACATAGCTAACACTGATTATAACTGATGACATAGCTAAACACTGATTATAACTGATGGCATAGCTAAACACTGATTATAACTGATGACATAGCTAAACACTGATTATAACTGATGACATAGCTAACACTGATTATAACTGATGACACAGCTAAACACTGATTATAACTGTTGTGACATAGCTAACCACTGATTATAACTGATGACATAGCTAACACTGATTATAACTGATGACATAGCTAACACGGATATAACTGATGGCATAGCTAAAACACTGATTATAACTGATGGCATAGCTAACACTGATTATAACTGATGGCATAGCTATACACTGATTATAACTGATGACATAGCTAAACACTGATTATAACTGATGACATAGCTAAACACTGATTATAACTGATGACATAGTTAAACACTGATTATAACTGTTGACATAGCTAAACACTGATTATAACTGATGACATAGCTAAACACTGATTATAACTGATGACATAGCTAAACACTGATTATAACTGATGACATAGCTAAACATTGATTATAACTGATGACATAGCTAAACATTGATTATAACTGATGACATAGCTAAACACTGATTATAACTGATGACAAAGCTAAACACTGATTATAACTGATGACATAGCTAAGCACTGATTATAACTGATGACATAGCTAAACACTGATTAGAACTGATGACATAGCTAAACACTGATTATAACTGATGACATAGCTAAACATTGATTATAACTGATGACATAGCTAAACACTGATTATAAGGCAACTTTCAGATGAACGGCAAAACTAAGTGGTTTCAGATATTTGCTGAACGCCCTTTGCCAATTGTCTGAAATTATGTGATTTAGTTGTTAAGCACCATTTATAAGTATATCATTTAAAAGATAATTGTGGTATTATATAGATAACTGGTAGTAGAATGTTGTTGTTCCTGTGAAGCTGTTTTATATAATAAAATAGAATATGTAGGAATATTCTAGATTCCCATAATGCAAAGTACTGCAGCATTATGGGAGATTTAAATGATCTGTCACGTCTCCCACTATACGAAAACAGTTTTCACTTTCCTTTCCACTTTACATTTAAAGACACATTTTCTACAAAGACAAACAGTCGCTTTCCCAGACATTCTCTGTGTTTTATCACCGCCACCTGGGACAATGTGCACAGCTGTGGTGCAGAAAGACTAAGTGCAGGAAGTGTCTATGCTTGCGCGTGCGAGGGTTGCACGGTGATGTTCACTATTAGGGTCAGGGAAAGGTCGCAGTGAATGGGCCTAGACATAGAAGCGACCTAAAGGGCCTGGGGTCAAGCAATCCAATGAACTGCTACAAGTCTTTTCTGCTTTCATTTCAGCTGGAAGCCCTTAAAGAAAATGGGCATACAAAGGAGACTCTCAGCTCAAAGTAGCCATGTTGGATTCACAATGACGTACAGGTACTTCCTGCCTGGTACATCAGAGACTTTCCCACATGGCCAAGAACTAGGAATTCACCAGGGATTTATTATGTTAAGATGTAAAGTCTCGTTGCCAAGGCTGTAATTAGAGATGGTCGAAAATCACTAGTTTCGTTCCGTTTTCGGATTCCCAGATCTCGGGAAAATCCCGAAGCATCAAATGTTCCAAAATCCTCAAAAATATGTTCGGAAACTCGTAAATGGTCGCCGAACGAATTTTCGAACGTTCGAGGCTATTTTCGAAAATGATTGAAAATAGCTCCATACATTCGAAAATTATCGGAACAAATTTTCCATGATTTTCGAAAATAGCCTTGAACGTTCGAAAATTCTCGAGAATTCGATTGGAGACCATTTACGAGTTTCCGGTCATATTTCTAAGGGTTTTTGAACATTTGATGCTATTTTCGAAAATTATCAATAATAGCTCCGTACATTAGAAAATTATCGAAAATGGGTTCCAAAGTCTCGAAATCCGGACGATCCATCCGGATTCAGATGGATCATTCGGATTTCGGAACCGAGGAGTTTCATGCCGGATCCGGGTTCGTGTCAGACCCGGATACCATCTTTAGCTGTTATTATTAATTCCACATTTTATATTGATAGAAAAAAACCCTAGCAGGAAGATGCAATAAAGTTCTCGATGACGTTTTCCCCCCTATTTGCGTCAGGTTTCCTTGGTGATGTATTAGCGATGTAATAAATTCTAATGTTCCTGCTTTGTACAAGCAGTTGCAAAGTGGTTAATACATTGCGGAAACAAGTGCAAGTACGTTATGAGAGTGAAATTGATTGCATCTCTCTGCAGGTCTGTACCCCTGTCCTATTACGGTCTTATTAGAAGTAGCGCTGTGCAAGGAGTGTCTCTTCCCATAAGCCCTGTCCCAGAGTCACGGTGGAAACATTGTAAGTATTCTAGACAAGAAATGGACCCCCAATGTTTCTCTTAATAAACTCTTCTAAAGAACTGACTTCCTGTAATTTGTGCTCTTTGAACTCACCCACTGGGCAATCAGTTGCTCAGTAGAAATGTGAGCATGTTTGAATAGTCCAGCAGCCAATAATGTAGAAGACATCCAAAATTTGATTAACCATTCCAGTTAAATGTAATTAACCTTGAATGCTAACTTACATTCTATTATTCTAACACATGACTGTGTCTCTTACTAGCATTTTGGAAAAATCATCTTTCTAATTCTATAAATAGGCTCACTTACATTTCAGCTTTACTTCTCTTTTAATTCTCATCTGGCAGAAGGGGGCACTGTTTCTTTTCAACAAACGGGTTTAATTTTTGCCTTCCCGCATTATAATTGACTTCGTTCCCTTTAATTAAGCCTCATTTACTGCCTGTAATATCTGCTGCTAGAAATTCTGCTGTGCCAATGCAGCTGGCAATAAGCACTTGACTGGAGAATAAAAGCGTTACAAAGACCAAGTACATTCTAGTTTATTGGTTTAATATTTAATCAGAAGCATTTGTGGTTTCTAGCCTATTGCTGTACTTTCCACACCAGCTGTTGATATAAATATATATATTTGCAAAGAATGCTGTCCACTTGCCATTATTAATAGCTCTGCTAATCAGAGCAGATTTAAAGGAAAAGCTAAAACATGAATGAGCCTTTAATGAATCCTATAATGTCTCCCTGAAATAAGGTTATATAAACAGTGGCGTAACTACAGCCCCTGCAATGGTAACCCCCCCAATCTACCTACTAGTACCACGATCGGCAGTTTTTAAACAGCTGATCACACGTTCTTTTTTTAAACTACTGCCGGTACCGGTGTTTTAAACAGCTGATCGCAGGCATCCTTACTTAACTACACCCAATCAGCTGTTTAAAAACTGGTGATCGTGGTACTAGTAGGGAGAAGGGGTGTTTTTTATCGGTCCGGGCTCTAAAGCTGCGTGGGGCCTTTGCAGTTTTCCCCTGTATATAAGTAAAGTTGTTTGCTGTTTTAATCTACAGATATCAGAATGTCTCACCTCTGTAAATCCTTTCTCCTCCCCCTTGCCAGAGCTGTCTATTAACTACAGGGTGACCTGTTTGCAACCTCTCTCCAAACAAGGTATCATGCGGTATGACCGATTAGTTGGCTGCTCGTTCACCGCTGGTCATGTGCGAAATACCGCACGAGTGCTATATTATAGCTTAACCTGGAAGCAGTCGGGACCTGTCAGAGGACTCAGTGAAGGAGCGCGCTCTCGGGATTTCATGCTGCGTTACTGGCTCTTGTTAGATTAATTGGTGAACAGGCGGGAAGACATAAGTTCCTTTACCACCCGTTCTTCAATGAATGAGCACAATGATTTACTTTTTGAGTGAACCTATCCATTAAGGAGTGGGCTCTTTTTAATAAAAGCCACTTGTATGGAGACCACAGTTCCCCTTTTAAGGACATGTCCACCCTTAACTAGTAGTTTGTCAGTTATCTGTCTGCCATCCCAACTACTATTTTTACCAGTTTATTACATGTATTTGTAACCAGTTTGTCAGGAACTTACCTGCCGCTCTGGTCCCACTTCCGGGTGGCCGGTGTCAGAGAGACGCCATGATGTCACAATGTCATGATCGTAGCGTTTGCTACCCCAGGCTCCATCTGTTCTTACCTCTCCTGTTTCCAGCGACCTCCTAGCCAGTTCCAGAGAAATACTTACCTTGCCAGTTCCAGAGGAATACTTACCTTGCCAGTTCCAGAGGAATACTTACCTTGCCAGTTCCAGAAGAATACTTACCTTGCCAGTTCCAGAGGAATACTTACCTTGCCAGTTCCAGAAGAATACTTACCTTGCCAGTTCCAGAGGAATACTTACCTTGCCAGTTCCAGAGGAATACTTACCTTGCCAGTTCCAGAGGAATACTTACCGTAGCAGTTCCAGAGTAATACTTACCTTGCCAGTTCCAGAGACAATACTTACCTTGCCAGTTCCAGAGGACTACTTACCTTGCCAGTTCCAGAGACAATACTTACCTTGCCAGTTCCAGAGGAATACTTACCTTGCCAGTTCCAGAGGAATACTTACCTTGCCATTTCCAGAGGAATACTTACCTTGCCATTTCCAGAGGAATACTTACCTTGCCATTTCCAGAGACTATACTTACCTTGCCAGTTCCAGAGACTAAACTTACCTTGCCAGTTCCAGAGACTATACTTACCTTGCCAGTTCCAGAGACTATACTTACCTTGCCAGTTCCAGAGACTATACTTACCTTGCCAGTTCCAGAGACTATACTTACCTTGCCAGTGCCAGAGACAATACTTACTTACCTTGCCTGTTCCTGAGTCTACACTTTTCTCGCCAGCTCCAGAGACTACCGTAACTGTTTCAGCTTCCCAGCTCCCAGCAGCACCTTCTCCTTGGTATCCAGTTTCCATTAGTGCCTCAGTGTCCTGCATACAATTCCCATCAGCCTCATCTGCTCCAGTATCCAAACCTACAGACTTGTGTCTCCTCCTTAAAGCATACTTGTGAGTAACCTGGCCATCTGGACATATTTATTACACCGTTATTTAAGTTCTGTTCCATTCTGGCAAAGATATCGGCCTCTTCCCTCTGATTAATGAGCTTTTTATAAGCTTGAGCATGTGCAGTGGAAGCAGCAGGTGAACCAGAAGGCAGTCACAGCCTTGATTGACTGCATGGAGGGAGGAGCCAGATTACTCTGCCAGAATGGGGACAATAATTGTACTTAAATATCTGGTTAGTAATGCAGGTAATAAAGTGCAAAATATATCAGTTGGGGTTGGGGGCAGGTAACTGACAATTGACCAGTTTTTTTGTTTTAAGGGTGGACATGCCCTTTAAGGCTTATATAAATGGGGTCTTGGATCTCATATGTCTGGTGTGATTTATTTACAGAAAACCCAAAGATAATCAGTATAAAGCTGACAGCAGCCCCTCGCCTTGTCATTTCAATGCAGTGGATTTTACTTATATCATCACCGCCTCAATGACATCATAAGAGAAAGGATCCTTGTGGCAGAGAGCCAAACATTCAGTTGTCATACAATGAGAATGATGTACCCAGCCTGTGCGATGACAAGATACTGCCAATGGATCAACACAGAGAGTCAGGCTACTGGTATTTTTCCTTTTACACGTGAAACAACAAACCCTAATTGCTCACTTCCTCTCCTCCAGCCAATCACGTTATTTTGACGAACCTGTAATTATGGGGATTTATTTTAACAACTCAATAAATTGTTCTTTTCTGCAGTCTCGTATTTAATTTGTCTTGGACTGATGTCTACTCGTGTCAGTGCGTTATTGTCATGTTACTATCATTAGCCTTTGTAATAAGGTCATATGGCTCACTGGAGAAATAGCCAGGGTGTTGTCAGGTTATGGTATTAAAGGAAAAGTTCAGGTCAGGTTGTGTTTTAAAAGTTAAAAATGTAGCAACGTAGGCGTAATTTAATACAAAATAACCCAGTAGTATAATTTCGTTCTTCAGAAAATGCTTATTATAAACAACGTATCCATTGTTTTTTTAAATTAAATCCTAACTCTAGAGTTTCTTGGTAATTATTTTTATTGCGGATTTATATAGCGCCAACATCTTCCGTAGCGCTTTACAATTCCATGTATACATTCACATCAGGCCCTGCCCCGAAGAGCTTACAATCTACCGGTAAGCACATTTATTTGACACATACAACTTATCAGTATGTCTTTATGATTGTGGGGAAAGCTGAAGTGCCTGGAAACCCACGCAAGCACGGGGAGAACATACAAACTCCTTGCAGATGTGTCCAAGGGTGGAATCGAACTTGGGACTTGCTGATGCTGATATTTGTCGTTCTAGAATTGCCTTAGGATCAAGTTAGAAAATCCCTTTGAATAGACCATCCTATATTTTGATCCAATTGACCATCACAACCAAAATGTAGGTCTATCACACGATTTTTACATTTGACTGCCAATGTTGGTCAAACGTTAATCCAAATTGGCCAAACTTTTCAATTGGACAGGCCAGTAATTTTTGCGTGAGTGTGTTGGCTAATGGACCGCAAGAGTCTTTTGCATTCGACTGGTGATTATTCGAACCTGAAAATCAGTCGATTGTCTCTTCTGGTTGATTAGGTAAAAATACCACACTACGTGTACCCAGATATATGAATGGCTGCCATTACTGTCTGCTTGCTGATTGGATAAACCCTCCTCGAATCACGAGTATCGATTTTTGTTATTACTGATATCAGATGCTAGTAGCAGTTCATTTTTTTACGCAGTGCTAATCCAATAGGAGAGGTGCGCAGCATTATATAGTTATTACTATACAGGATACAAGGAGATGATCCAATACTATTGTAAAAAGTAAAGGTTGGATTAAATGTCACACCCATCATCCAATAATAATAATATAAAAGGCCCTTCGCCTTGTTTCCTGGGGAAAAGCTTCCAGTACAGTCAGCGGCAATTAAATGTAAAAAAAATTAAAATACCTTGAATTCTTCATGCTCATCGGAGCTCGCCATACGTCTGATAAAGAAAAATAATTAGTGTTCAGTGAGATCAAATAAAAACTCCAATGTACAAAGGCTCGGTTGGGGGGGTGAGAGCCCCACACACCATATTTAACCTGACCTTAAACCAACCCTGATTGATGCTAAATTTCATCGTTTTGCGCTCGCAGTTTGGTTATAATGGAATTCCCCGGGATTTCCGATTCGCATGCGACACTGCTCTGACATTATTATATCACGTTCAGACAAAAACAAATAATAAATTGTATACTATGTGGATTTTCCTGCTGGTCTTCATTCGGCTCCTACTAGTCCTCATTAAAGATAAACCTATTCGAAATCAGTAAAATCTTTCACTACAGAAAGCCCTACATCTTTCACTTTCCTTTTTACTTCAATTAACACAGCGAGTTACAAACAGGGTAAAGCACTGTCAATCGCCACTCTAAAAAATACTGTCATCCTCTGATTGGAGGATATCACCCTGTATGTATCTGATTGGAGAACATCACCCTGTATGTATCTGATTGGAGGGGGATAAAATCCCCCTGTATGTATCTGATTGGAGGATATCACCCTGTATGTATCTGATTGGGAACATCACCTGTATGTATCTGATTGGAGAACATCACCCGTATGTATCTGATGGAGGATATCACCCTGTATGTATCTGATTGGAGGATATCACCCTGTATGTATCTGATTGGAGAACATCACCCGTATGTTTGAATCTGATTGGGGACATCACCCTGTATGTATCTGATTGGAGGATATCACCCTGTATGTATCTGATTGGAGAACATCACCCTGTATGTATCTGATTGGAGGATATCACCCTGTATGTATCTGATTGGAGGATATCACCCTGTATGTATCTGATTGGAGAACATCACCCTGTATGTATCTGATTGGAGAACATCACCCAGTATGTATCTGATTGGAGGATATCACCCTGTATGTATCTGATTGGAGGATATCACCCTGTATGTATCTGATTGGAGAACATCACCCTGTATGTATCGATTGGGGATATCACCCTGTATGTATTGATTGAGGATATCACCCTGTATGTATCTGATTGGAGGATATCACCCTGTATGTATCTGATTGGAGGATATCACCCTGTATGTATCTGATTGGAAAACATCACCCTGTATGTATCTGATTGGAGGATATCACCCTGTATGTATCTGATTGGAGGATATCACCCTGTATGTATCTGATTGGAGAACATCACCCTGTATGTATCTGATTGGAGGATATCACCCTGTATGTATCTGATTGGAGGATATCACCCTGTATGTATCTGATTGGAGGATATCACCCTGTATGTATCTGATTGGAGGATATCACCCTGTATGTATCTGATTGGAGGATATCACCCTGTATGTATCTGATTGGAGGATATCACCCTGTATGTATCTGATTGGAAAACATCACCCTGTATGTATCTAATTGGAGTATATCACAATGTATGAATCTGATTGGAGATTGACTCTGACATTCTGGGTGATTTCCACTGAGCATGTCTGAGATCACTGAGCTAGGAGAAGGAGCAGGAACCACAGGGATTTATTCAATGAACCATTTTACTGTGTATCTGTGATTAGGGTTTCCATATAAAGACAGGAGCTACGTGGATCCCCGTGGGTTCGGTGATGTGATTGGACGTTGGATTTGCTGAGCGGTCAATGGAATGTCAATTTCCCACATTCCATTCAATGACTGAATGTTAAATTATCCCTGCAGCTCGTTCCTTCAATTAAACGTATCCACGGCCTGATACATACCCAGTACCCACAACAATAAACTTAAAAGGTGGAGTCCGCAGGGAGGGTTCCTTCCTCTACAGCTCATTCCTAATGACCAAATATTTCTAAATAACATCGCGGGTGTATTGACAGCAACACAAATTAAAGGAGAAGTTCAGCACAAATAAAAGACACTTTCTGATTTCAACTTCCTTAATCTGCCCATCCAGTGATTTCTCTGTCCAAAAAGTCAAGTGGGAATCACATGGTCTTCAAACAGAACTACATTTCCCATCATCCCTTTCGTAGCATATAAGAAATGTAATATCTTCCCACACTTCCCACACTTGCACACTCACTGTATAAAACGATGAGTAATATTTCTGGTTAAAAACATTTTGTCTGGAGTGAGACTGCAGTTTATTCTCGTAGATCTGACTAACACGTCTAAATATACCCCAGGGAATTAGTGTCAGAGAGGGACAGGCAGCCTGGGATCTTGTCATGTCTCTGCTGTGTTGTCTACATCAGTGTAAAGGACCCTGAGACCACCACCAATGGGATGTTTAGCCTAAACATTGTGGCACCGGGCAGTAGACTGTGTCTGCAACATTGTTACAAGTGCTCTAATGTTGATTCATTCCAGACATGACATTTACTAAGGAATGATCAGGACTGCTCCTGTTCTAAAGCTTAAGTCACAGAACATTCTATTGCGGCACTTTAAATGGCAGCTAATTGAAAAACACCAGTTAGCGATGCTCCGAGAGACGCTATTGGCATATATCATCACCGGGCTGTTTGCACCGGGTTGCCTATATCGGCTCTCGGTGCATCGCTCTCAGTGCACCTTGATAAGTGAGGCGCCCTGTCCTATGTATTAGTAGTAACGCGATACCAGCCCCTTTTACCATAGGCCATGTTCTGAAACTTTATTTTACTGGAAGAGTCCTTGGTTCCAACGGTAAACTTCTACCATTAAACTATCTGCCCCATATGTCCCAGACAGACAGGAATCCTTTATACTGACAGTCAGTGGCGTAACAAGGAATCACTGGGGCCCCCAGCAAAACTATGATGGGGCCCCTATCCGTGCTTCATCCACAGTGGTTTTCTGGGAGGAGGCTGTACCTGTCATAGGAAAATAAGAAGATGGGGAGCCCCTTAGTTCGCTCTCCCTGCCCTCCTGGTAGTTACACTCCTGCCAACGGTCGCAAAGGGTGAACATAATACACAGCTTAATTTCAAGGACAATTCCAAGCTAAAATTGTGGCTTTAAGTAGAGATTGACTAGAACTTGAACCCAACTTTCGATAATTACAGAATTCGATAATCAAACGATCTTCAAATCATTTATGGGATAATTATCGAATGTTCGATTCGTTTATGGGATAATTATCGAAAACCGAACGTGGGAGCTGGAAAGTAGCACGCGTGAGAATAAAAACGATTTTTTTGAACGTTCTGGATATTGGAACATGTTCCCCAGACCATTTCCCAGGTCCCACAGCCATTTACATTAAGTTACCATTGATATTTTAATTGTATTTCATTAGAACTTTTCAAACTATTTGCCTCCCATTGATTTTAATGGGTTAATTTTTCCAACTTTAGAACATTCCATATAGTTAGAAAGTTCGAAAACGGACCGAACTTTTGGAAGTCCGGCCATCTCTAGCTATAAGCAGTATCAAGGCAAAAACTATAATAACCAATCTAAACCAATCAAAAATTAGCTTTTAAAGCCGCACCTGACTGATCAGCACTGGCTCATGATTGGTTACTGAGAGTCACAAAACTAGGACTTCAGTTTGTGCTGTGCCAAAAAACACGCACTCTAAAGCTGGGTATACACCAACAGATTCTTCGTCCCAGCCGAGACCAACCGTGCAGTCCATAGGAGATTGACAGACGATCGGACATCGGAACGCGTAGTTCAGCTAGAAGGAAACATTGTTTTTCGCAATTGGCAGTAGTTTAGTTTAAAGTTTCTTTCAGTTTCCTTTTCTCCTCAGACAAAACAATAAAAAACCCAGAGAAACGAGCGAGGGAAAGGTCACATAATATTAATGTCAATAATCTGCGGCTTTGGATGATGTTACAGAGTCGTGTGGGTCCTTCAGTTCGACAAGGAAACGTCCACACGTTTAAATACAAAATATAAACTGCAAATTAAAGGGGGGAGGTGATATACATGAGGTGGGGGGGGTGGACCAAAGTGTAATAAACCCCTAAATGTTTAAAAGATGAGTTGTGTCCAAAAAGCTAAAAAGAGATAGGGGTACCGATACTCTCAGTACTCTCTATACAACTGAGAGTCAATAACCATAAGGATATATACAGTGCCTTCAGTAATAAGAAATATACAGTACCACCTGAATAAAGGAGTGAATCGGCAGTGTCCCACCCAACACCACCAATTCCCAACCAAGGACTAAATCTTCTTACATACGTGCAATTGCGGGTCCCGACCCGCGCCGCACAATGTGTCCAAACGTTCGTTTCGGCCAATAAAGGGCCCAATACAAGGGCCGATTATCAGCCGAAACGGCCGGTCATTCGGAGATCCGGTCGGTCACACACGAACCTTAAGTATATGTTTACTTGGTCGGGCATTGTTGACGATCCGACCAGGCGGATCATCAATGATGCCCATCCGAACAGGCGGATCATCAACGATGCCTATCCGAACCAAGCTCCCATACATTTATAGTGTACCAATATATACCAATAGTCGCCATAATGGCCATTCGTACACATCATGCGTCGCAGGTCGGGGCCCCTAAGATTGCACGGGCCTTAAGACTGAAATGCCCAAACCCCACCGTGGCCCATTCTCATTGGCCCAGAGTCTTGGACAACTGTCCATACACAAGCGATCTATCACTAATCTACAGTGAATGGGGGTACAGATCCAATGAGACCTCTCTATCCCTCTATATAGGCAAACCCAGTTCCCATACAAAAAAATACCTTCCCAATAAAATCAATTGTCCGTGGATGTAGAGCCAGATGGGGGTGTTTTATCTTTTATGTTTATTAACTTGATGTTTCTTACTTTGCCTTTATCTCAGTCTCTAAATTTAAACTTTTTTTCTGCTTTTATGTGTAATTAGGGGGTGGGAACTCCGGCAGTTTCCATGGTTTCCTGGTGGGCCAAACTGACCCTGCGTGAGTGTCCACAGGGTCATCAGGATATTGATATAAGCATGGCCACCAATGCCATAAACCAATGGTCCCACTAGTGGTGTAACACTTGAATGGACTGTAATTGAAGGCAGGGATCTCAACCATAATTTCTAACCCAGGGAGCTTGGACCGGGCCAGTGGGGTGGAATGATCAAGTCCAGTTATATATTTTATATATATTCGTAATGCTCTCGGCTGGGTGAAAATCTATAAAACCCATGGTTCTCTCTGTGTGGTTACGGGCCCCGTGTGAGTAATAAAGGAAGTCCCTGGCCGTTACCCAATGTGAGTGGCAGCGTTTCTCTAGAAGCCTTTGTCTGTCGGAGGAAAAGCAGAAACATTTCCCCTGATAAACCATCAGATGATCTATAGAGACGCGCGGGGAACCCCAGAGATTTCTATCATTCTCAGCAGTTTGTTCTTTTACAATAAGATCTGAGACGCACAGAGAAAGGGAAAGTAACAAACCAAGACTGGATAGAGTTCATGTGAATTGGACCTTCCATGTTGGTTACTTTATTAAGAGATTGGGGAGATGCTATAAAATGATTTATGTTCTCACTAGTAGTGCATCTTGCATCACTCGTGCTCATCCAAAACCCCCTAAAAATGCCACATTCAGTGCAAAATGAGTGCAAAACCCTCCCTAGCATGATAGTGCATACGATATCATGGGTTTTCTATTGCTCTACTACTGCAGCAGTAACTGGGTCCATGAATTTCCCTGGGACTAAAACCTAAATTTCCCTGTGTATAATATCTGGTCCCTGGGCAGCACTAATTCAGTAGATCCCAATTTGCCTGCAGCCTTTTCATTGGCTGACCCTAGAGATGAACACTTTCCATTGGTTGGCCCTAGAGATGAACACTTTCCATTGGCTGACCCTAGAGATGAACACTTTCCATTGGCTGACCCTAGAGATGAACACTTTCCATTGGTTGACCCTAGAGATGAACACTTTCCATTAGCTGACCCTAGAGATGAACACTTTCCATTGGGTGACCCTAGAGATTAACACTTTCCATTGGCTGATCCTAGAGATGAACACTTCCCATTGGCTGATCCTAGAGATGAACACTTTCCATTGGCTGACTCTAGAGCTGAACACTTTCCATTGGCTTATTCTAGAGCTGAACGCTTTTCATTGGCTGACTAAAGTGGAACAGTTAACGGCACCTTATCAGGCTCCATATACTGTCTAAAGTGTCCCTATAGTGGATTGGGGCTACATTGCTCAGACCTACACACAGATCAATGGGTCAATGGGTCAGATTCAAATCTGACATTTCCTTTTACTTTTTTTCGATCAATGTGATAACATTTACACAGATAATCCGGATAATATTAATGATAAAAATAATAATAATTTCAATAACATCAATAATAATAATGATAATAATGTCAATAATACCAACAATAATAATATCAATAATATTAATAATAATAATAATAATAATAATAATAATAACAATAATAATAGTAATAATAATAATAATAATATCAATAATATTATTAATAATAATAATAATAATGCTAATAATAATAATGCTAATAATTATAATAATTATAATAATAATAATAATAATAATATCAATAATATTATTAATAATAATAATAATATCCATAATAATAATAATAATAATAATATCAATAATAATAATAATAATATCAATAATAATAATATCAATAATAATTATAATAATAATAATAATAATTATAATAATATCAATAATAATAATAATAATAATAATAATATCAATAATAATAATAATAATCATTCAATAATTATAATAATATCAATAATAATAATAATAATAATAATTATAATAATATCAATAATAATAATAATAATAATAGTAACATAGTAACATAGTAACATAGTAATTAAGGTTGAATAAAGACATTCGTCCATCAAGTCCAACCTATTCCCTTTTTTTTTTTTTTTTTTTTTAACCCTACCTAACAGTTGATCCAGAGGAAGGCAAAAAACCCCAGCTAAAAAAGGGGGAAAAAATTCCTTCCTGACTCCAAACGGCAATCGGAAAGTATCCCTGGATCAACCAGATCTATATGCATTAATACCAGTAATTCTCAATATTTTTTAGTTTTAGAAACTTAGCCAGGCCTTTTTTAAAGTTATTCAATGAACTTGCCATTACCACCTCTGCTGGAAGACAGTTCCACAGTTTCACCGTTCTCACTGTAAAGAAACCTCTCCTAACTTGAAGATGAAACTTCTTTTCTTCCAACCTCTGATATGACCTATTAGTGAACAATGCACCAGAGAGTTCACTGTATGGGCCATTAATATATTTGTATAAGGTTATCATGTCCCCACGCAACCGCCGCTTCTCCAATGTAAACAGCCCTAACTTGTCTAATCTGCCTGCATATTCAAGCCCCTCCATTCCCCTTATTAATTTAGTTGCCCTTCTCTGAACTGCCTCAATTTCCAAGATGTCCCTTTTGTATATGGGATTCCAAAACTGCACCGCATATTCCAAATGTGGCCTTACCAGTGCCTTGTAAAGAGGGAGAATAATATTTTTCTCTCTTGATTCCATTCCCCTCTTTATACAAGACAATATCTTGCTAGCTCTAGCTGTTGCTACCTGGCATTGTTTGCTACAGCTAAGTCTGTTATCTACCAGAACCCCCAAATCTTTTTCCATTTCAGATGCACTTAACACAGAGTTATTTATGGTGTAGGTGGCACAGGGATTATTAAATCCCAAATGCATCACCTTACATTTATCAACATTGAATCTCATCTGCCATTCTGCTGCCCATTTTGATAATCTATCTAGGTCTGCTTGCAGCACTTGCACATCATTGGAAGTTTCCAAAGCTCTGCATAATTTAGTGTCATCAGCAAACACAGAGACCTTGCTCTCAATGCCCCCTTCTAAGTCATTTATAAACAGATTAAACAGAAGCGGCCCCAGTACAGAACCCTGAGGAACTCCGCTTAGAACTTTCCGCTTAGAGCCCACATAGATGTAGCTCCATTAACCACCACTCTCTGTTTGCGGTCCAATAACCAGTTCTCTATCCATGAACAAATGTTTTCTTCAAGGCCAACAGTCCTCAGTTTATACTTTAGTCGCCTATGTGGCACAGTATCAAAGGCTTTTGCAAAATCCAAATATACCACATCCACAGCTGTGCCTGAATCTAACTTCTTACTCACTTCTTCATAAAAACCAATTAAATTTGTCTGGCATGATCTATTTCTCATAAATTCATGCTGACTACTACTAATAAGATGATCTCTGGAGACAAAGTCAAGGATATGATCCCTTAACAAAGTTTCCATCACCTTCCCTACCACTGATGTTAGGCTTACAGGTCTATAGTTACCAGGCTGTGAACGACTACCTTTTTTGAATATTGGTATTAATAATAATAATAATAATAATAATAATATCAATAATAATAATAATAATAATATCAATAATAATAATATCAATAATAACAATCTGTAGAGACTAGTTTTGCCTTTCGTTTCACATTATTTAATGTTTCACATTGGCTGGTTTGCTCTTGGTAATGGCTAAGCCTTTCATTCAAGGAGACATGTCACTTTAAATTCTCTGCTGAGTGCAGTTTATATGGCATGTGTCCTGTTATAATATTCCGATGTGATCTGCTGCCTTCCTGTCTGTGCCCACCTTAAACAGGAAACTCCATGTCTATCCGGGCAGGATCTGTCATCGTATCTTTTACAGGTGCAGAGCAAGTCATCTGGTCCTTGTACACTGTACCACCCTGCACTCTTATAAGAATACAAACTGGAAAAGATTTTGCGTTACAGAGCTGCTTGATACATTAGATGTGGTGGTTGCGTGATCCTCTTTTTGCACACACCGCCACAACTACTGTTAATATATTCTTATAGCCACAGTAGCCCTTAGTAAATCGCCGCAAAAGGGTTAACATGGCTATAAGACTATAAATGAAATCGGCGACTTCTGTTCGAAAGCTTATTAAAATTCTCAAAATCCAATTTAAATTGGTTCTGACTTTCAGAATTTTCTAAAAGTCCATCAGATCCACTGAATTTCTAAATCGGCAGTTACAAAACAAAACCAGATCTGACAATATATATATATTCCTTGACTTTCTGAGCAATTTTAAAAAGATATACTCATGTAAAGTCAGTAAAATATTTACCTTATTCCCTCTCCCAGTGGTACAGACATGCTCAGTGGGCTTCATTCAGAAAGAGTGAGGAACTGTCCAATTAGCTACTGTACTTTCTGTGCAAAGTTAAAGAAATAGTAAAAGCGAAAGTAACTATAGAGCTGCTGAATTTGAATCCTGTGTTTTAGACCATTTTAAATCCTTTAAAGGGCATCTCCAACCTCATAAGAACATCTTTTAGAAAGAATGGCCTTTGTATAATATGTTGATATATCATAGTTTGTCCTATGAATTCATTACTGTATGCCTGCTATGCTTCTGGATGCCTCATGGAAACTCATAAACCTGTACTGAGCCTGTAATGAGCCTGGGCATGCTCAGAAGAGGCAGACAGGGGATTAACATTCAGTCATTGGCTGTGATGTCAACTGTCAAATCCATAACTGACAGTTGCTAACTGGAAGAACCAGGAAGCAGAAACAGGGGAAACAGGACATTGTGCAGGATTTCTGGTTAGATTTATATATTTCACATTTCAAACTATTACTATTAGGCTTGTGAAGGTTCTCATTCATCCAGGTCATGGTATATCTGTTGTATTCAATTAGATCAACTGGACTTGAAATGTAGTTCTTGAATGACGTTTCGCTAGTCATCCAACTGGCTTTCTCAATTCAGAATGACTTGTACAAGAATCTGTGGCAATTATGTACCCTGGAAAATCCCAATTAGCATATCACAGCCAGGTGTTAAGGGTGTGATTAGATAGTGGCTAAGAGGTGTTATAGGAACGCCCAGAGTAAGGTGTTAAAACAGCATTGTACATGGCAGACAGTTGGTGTCGAACCCCCCCACCTCTATTTAGGCTTGGTTTCTTTATTTTCACATAAATGGCCTCCTTAACACCTCTCTTGAACCAGTCACGTTCCTTCGCCAGTATGTTAACATTACAATCTTCAAAGGTATGTCCTTTATCCTTAAGATGCAGATACAAGGCTGAGGGCGTGATTTACCTGTATGTAAGTTTTCATTTTGGGGCTGGACTTGCCCTTTAATATTAATTTTTTTAGGAATTACAGGAATCTAAATATTTTACTAAAGTTTGAAGAAATCAGCTCCAACCACAAAGTGTGTCTCTAAGGGCAAGGTCCCACAATGTGCGTTGCGTTGTGCTGTCCATTTTGAGTGCGTTTAGGAAAGGTTTACAGACATACGTTTTTCTATGCATTTGTCCGCGTTCCTGTGCATTTGCGTGCGGGTGCAGTTTTTGGAAAATAAACAGGAAACATTGGAGAAAACGCATTTTTGCATTCCCACGGACCAAAATTCGTGCACGCTTGCAGATAAAAAATGGAGCACATAGATTTGGAAAACGCACGCAAAACAGAATGCAAAACTCGCATAGTGGGACCTAAGCCTAAGTATGTGGTTGCAGTATGCACAGAGCAAGGAATTTTGTCCCATAATACATTTTGTTTAATGAAAACCATTTAGTGTGACATTATTACGCACACACAGTGTAAAGTTTTTTGTCTTTTTTTCATTTCAGCATAAAACACATTTTGATTGAGTTCTAACATAAAAAACGTCTGATTAAGGCTGGATACACACGGGCAGATTTTTCGACCCAATTGACCAATACGTTCTGTGTATTGGTCAGTCAGAACGAAAAGCGCTAGACATGTGTCTGTCTGTCTGATAGTAGGCTACAAGAACATATCACAATTATTATACAGAGATACAACTATGTAAAGCACTACAGTCAGTTCCAAACCCTCATTTTTCCAAGTCACTGGCTTAGACATGCTCAGTGTGCTTTACTAAGAGAGAGAGAAAGAGAGAGAGATAGAGAGAGAGATAAAGGAACTATCCAATGAACTTTGTATCTCATTGTGCTAAAGGGAGCAGTGGTAAAAATAACTGCAATGCTTGCTGTAGAAAAAGATTTAACTTAAAGGTGTAAATAATTTAAAACAACAGTCAACACATTGTTTTAAAGGGCATGTTGTCCACCCCCAACCCAATTGTCAAGACCGTAACACACATCCCCCAAGTGTAAATTAAGAAAGTAATAAGCTCCTGGTGTTTGCCACAGGTACAACATCTCCTGGCTTCTTTAGGTAGAGCCACACCATGACCATGAACAATGACATCATGGCCAATGACTGCAGGGGTTACCTGTGAATCCCTCCTCTGAGCATGTGCAAAGCTCATTGAGTTCCCCACAGCTTACAGAGGAGGAGGATAATTGCCTGGAAAACCAGAGCTAATAACTTTGGTAACTTGTGTAAGGGTTACGGTCTTGGGGTTTGGGAGTGTGCTGTGCTAATAGAAAATCTAGTCGGGGGGGTGAATGCTTTGGGAACCCCAGTCAATCATTGGCTGTGCCCTGTCCTGCTATTGATAGCTGGGAGGAATTCAACAGGACTGCCCTGGGCTAGTGTAGGCTCAGGAGCTGATTTTCACTTTGGGCTTATGGACAGTAGTTTTGTACATTGGGGGGGTTGACTTGCCCTTTAAATGCTATTGCGGATTTGTTTTGTTTTTTTCAGTGACCATAACGTTTCCACCCAGGTCTGTAAATAGACCCAGCGCTGACACTGATACCCCCCCCAAGTGCCTCCTCTGAGCTATTCCAGGCCGTCTCCAGTGAAACACGTCGGGTTGTGCCAGGTTTCTGAGCTAAACGTTTGGTTAAACCAGTGACATAATCACTCTGTGTTCTGTCTGTACACGGGTCAGGCACGGTGAGGTCACAGCAGTCCAGCCGTGCAGGGTGACAGCGTCTCTTCATATTCACAAAGTTATGATTAACTTGCACCTACTTATTTGCCATCTCCATGACTTAGCTGAGCCTTTAGAGGGGTTTGATTGGACCAATATATTCCAGATCTTCCCCCCTTTGCAGGGTTATTTTCTCCATAGTAAAGCCATTTATGTTTCCTTTAAAGTAGAGCATTTCTGTTAACCCCCTTGATTAGAGAGACGCTGCAATTGCAAAAGCAAAGAAAAATCTATTTTACATTTATGGAATATAATTGGTCAATTAGCAGACTAGCAGGGTAATGCAAAACTTCTAACCAGTGATCTGAGCCCTTAAGCCTGAAGGTGTTAAGGTTCGTGCCGTGCACATGTGCGATTGGGGGTCCCGGCACACGCCGCATGGTGTGTCCGAACGTTTGTTTCGGCGATAACCGCCATTCGGGATCGTTGCCCAACCGACCAGGCGGATTTCTGAATGACCGGCCGTTTCAACTGATAAAGGGCCCATACACTGGCTAAATATTAAGGCGAAATGAACGTTCGGACACATTGTGCACCGCGGGTCAGGACACGCGATTGAACGTGTGTACGAGTGTACGGGTCTAAGGTGCCATTGGCAGTGGGTGCAACAGAACCAGATGTTCTGGCCTTTTTTGGGGAAAAAAATTCAAATGAAAAAACGTGATATAAATTGGATAGTATATGGATAAAGCGATCCATACACGAGCCAATGGGATTTTTATCAGATTTATGATCGTCGGAAACTGTCGCAAAAACGATCGAAAGATTGTATTGTAATTCCAAACTTTGTGCTGCCGATCTTCAGTAGATTTCATCTTGGAAGCTTACGGTAGATAGTTTCTAGGGTTACATTCATTATTTCCCCCTTGCCCGATCACAGAAATATTACTTCAATATTTCGATGAATTTGAACAAATATTCCAAATTGATTGGATTATCTGTGCCATGTATGGGGGGATTAAGATGGACATTTTTTAGTACACTACAGGGACACATCTACCATTAGGCAGAGTGAGACATTTGTCTCAGGCGTCACTGAAGAAAAAAGGCGAAGAAAACATTTTTTTTTCCTTAACCGGTTAAGAAAAAAAAGATTTTCCCTAGTAACAGATATGATGTTGTTAAAATCATTTTATATGGTTAGGTTTGTTAGGCTAGGTTAGACCAGTTGGATAAGTTAGGGCCCTGCTGAAAGAGTCTACCTTGACATGGTGGCAGGCTTCCAAATCTTTTGGCTAAAGTATGGCATTTCTTGTGTATTGCAACAGTGGAACCAACATGTATAACACAGGCTATAAAATAAGTTATTTTGTTTTGAGCAACAAAACCCTGAAAGGAGCAATATGGTAGTGGCAACACAAGGTGTTTGAGAAAGGGATATAATATCTGTTTCTAGTAATTTACATTATTGCTTATTGACTGTCTGAGGAATTGTTTAAATAACTATGTGATAGGAAGTTCCAAATTGTAAAATTTTAGCCACACCCACCAACAAACCACGGCCACAGAGAAAGCCACACCCAATTTAACACAGCGGAGGCGTGCTTCGTGACGCGCCTGGAAATAATCAAGGCAATAATCAAGTTTGGCTCAGGCAGCAAAAATCCTAGAAGTGCCCCTGACTACACATTGGGGCCAGTAGTGGGTAAACTTATAGTTTTGGGGGTGGACATGCCCTTTAAAGACATTAGATAAATATTTTTATATATATATTTTAATTTGAAACGATCCCATTAGGCAATTGTTGGCCAGTTTAGTCATAAACAGGAAAACCAACCAATTCAATCTATACATACAGTTGTACATGATCAAAGTAAAAATGGGACTTTCCATTCATATCCATAAATCTGTCGGTTACGGTCATTCTGCTGTTCGTTAATTCTGAGAATGGTGATCTGATCGGGAGTATAGAATTGCTCTTTATTGTGGCTGCTCAGGACACCTAAAAACCAGGGGTCAGTTCTGGAGCTGCTTTAGTCCTTCTTGACCATGACAACAACTGATCCCCAGTCACTGTGTTAATCTGCGAAAATCCAAACAATCCAACCTCAAGCCTCTGTCCTGGAAATTATTCATATCAATGAACTGATTATAAAGTGCCAATTAAGTCTACATGAATTGTGTCTTTATGGATTGGGTGTACACTTATTGAGTCTAAACGGATTGGGTCTATATAGACTAGATCTACATAGATTGGGTCTATATGATTTGGGTCTACATGACTTGGGTCTACATGACTTGGGTCTACATGGATTGGGTCTGCATGGATTGAATCTACAGGGATTAAGTCTAAATGGATTGAGTCTACATGGATTGAGTCTGCATGGATTGGGCCTACATAGATTGGCCCTACACTTATGGTTCTACATGATTTGGGTCTACATAGATTGTGTCTTCATGGATTGGATCTACAGGAATTGAGTCTTCATGGATCTGGCCTAGATAGATTGAGTCTACATCGATTGGGTCTACATGAATTGGGTCTAAATGGATTGAGTCTACATGGGACGGGCCTACATGGATTGTGTTTACATGGATTGGGTATTTATTGATTGGATCTACAGGGATTAAGTCTACATGGATGGGTTCTACATGGATTGTGTCTGTATGGATTGAATCTACAGTGATTGAGTCTAAATAGATTGGGCCTACATGGATCAAGCCTACATGGATCAAGCCTACATAGATTGGGCCTACATGGATTGGTTCTACATGGATTGGGTTTACATGGATTGGGTATACATGGATTGTGTTTACGTGGATTGGGTCTACATGGATTGGGTTTACGTCGATTGGGTCTAAGTGGATTGGGACTACATGGAGTAACAGCGAAGTAAAGATGGATTGTCATTTCATCCTAAAATAATTACCGTTTTCTATGCAAAAAATTTTACACCTCCACTTCATGAAAGATGAAATTTTAAAATTTCATGTTTCTTCTCACCATTTAGTCATCAGAACTATTCCTTTGTTGGGCAATGCTATTTTATAACATGAGCCCATGGAGCAGCTAAATCCAAACCTCAGCTTCACATGCACTTAAGCAAATGAAGAACTCCAGTGGGGATGTCTCTTCCATTCAGATTATACCCCCAATTTGTGGATCAGAGTGCACATTCCTTACAGAAGGGAAAGAGTGCAAAGACAGTGGTATAACCTCCCAGGAATTCATGGAACACACATAGTCTGCATTTTCTTGTCCTGGCTAATAATCACCGTCCTACTGCTCCTTGGAATGTAAAGTAATCTAATCCTTTCTACTGCAGCCAAGCACACACACACAAATGGCTTTCAGGAACATTAATGCAACAGTGCATAGGAAAATACACAGACAGTTTGTACATAGAGACAACGAGTCTGCAAATATTTGTTTAGATTCTAACCAGAGGTTTGGTCAGACTGAATCCTAATTACAATGTAACACCCCCCTTATCATCTGAACCCCCAATTTTTATTGTGAAAATAAACTTGAACTTACCTGTTTGATTTTGTTATTTAGAATGTTTTATTCACCCTTCGGACACATGGACCAACTATTGACCCATTTTGGGCAGAGTTTGGGCAGGTGGGAGTGGAAAGAGGTGGGTCAAGGTGGAACTACCTGGGGCAGCCCATTGAAATGTGCCCCTGATTGAAAATATCTGTCATGTCAGCAAAATCCATCCGATATATCAGCACTGCACGAATGACCAAAATATGCCCTAGGACCCCTGCAGGGCCAGATTTACCATTAGGCATAGTAGACACGTGCCTAGGTAGTTAATGTCACCCCCTTAGCCATGAAACCATTAGTTATCGTACACGCTCGCGCAATGGTATTGTATAGGGGATCGAAAATGTACTATTGCGGTCGTAAATGGGTGATCGTACATTAACGGCGACTATCGAAGATTTATGACCGCGGCAATGTTTGTTAAAGACGTCGTATCGCTAAATATCGACAACGCACCTTTATGAATATGGCCCTAGGTTTTTTTTTTTAAAACACCAGATCCCCTGTGGTACAGTTACTATTTGATCATGTTTAGGGGGCTACTCTCCTTAGTCTGTGTGATAGAAATAAGACTGTGATGTTACCAATAAGGGCTAGGGTTGTTATTAAACTAGCAGGGTTATTCAATAAAAGTTCCTATCGTTAAAAATGGTGCTACGTTTGCCCCAACCAATCAGATGATAGCTTTCAAATGTTAAATAAGATCTGATTGGTTGGGGCAGAATTAGCACCAATGATAAGAACTTTTATTGAATCTCCCTGTTTATTTCTAGGTGACACTGTAAACTTTCAAGGTAGGTCTGAGAGAGTATTTTCTGTGGCCCTGTATTATATGTGTAGGGCCATTTTTACCTACCTAGTGCCTACCCACATGACCTGGGGCCTTGTCATCATTGGGTGCTCTTGTCTGCTGACGTTAACCACACAGATCGCGCATGTAAAATGATTTTAGTTTCCCTTTCTTTTTCTCCGTTAAGCAGTCAGCTGATTCCCCATGTTACACTATCACTGGGGATATTATTAATCCTTTTTCTTTCGGTTCCTTAATTGGCTCCTTTCGTTTTCCCTCTGTTGATTTCCCCAGCCACTCACACGGAGAGAAATAAATATATCTGTTCTTTCATCCTCGTTTTCAAATCCCAAATCTCTCTTTGTGAAATTTTATCTCTAATTTTCCTTCTGTCCCATGAGATTGGAGATGATAATTCAGTGCGGTTACAAGAACCAGATAACCTAAAATATCCCATTGAAATTAAACTCTTAGCAAAGATTAATGGGCCCCATATAGTCAAGCAAAATGTAATGACAATAGACCTTGTATATTGACAGCAGAGTTTATTGGTACTCCATACATTGGAACCAGAGTCTATTGGTACCCCATATATTGGAACCAGAGTCTATTGGTACCCCATATATTGGAACCAGAGTCTATTGGTACCCCATATATTGGAACCAGAGTTTATTGGTACTCCATACATTGGAACCAGAGTCTATTGGTACCCCATATATTGGAACCAGAGTCTATTCATACCCCATATATTGGGAGCAGAGTTTATTGTTCCCCAATATATTGGAAGCAGAGTCTATTGGTACCCCATATATTGGAACCAGAGTCTATTGGTACCCCATATATTGGGAGCAGAGTTTATTGGTACCCCATATATTGGAAGCAGAGTCTATTGGTACCCCATATATTGGAACCAGAGTCTATTGGTACCCCATATATTGGAACCAGAGTTTATTGCTACCACATATATTGGAAGCAGAGTTTACTGGTACCCCATATATTGACAGCAGAGTTTATTGTTACCCCATATATTGGAAGGAGAGTTTACTGGTACCCCATATATTGGAACCAGAGTCTATTGGTACCCCATATATTGGAACCAGAGTTTATTGCTACCACATATATTGGAAGCAGAGTTTACTGGTACCCCATATATTCACAGCAGAGTTTATTGTTACCCCATATATTGGAAGCAGAGTTTACTGGTACCCCATATATTGACAGCAGAGTTTATTGGTACCCCATATATTGGAAGCAGAGTTTATTGGTACCACATATATTGGAAGCAGAGTTTATTGGTACCCCATATATTGGAAGCAGAGTTTATTGTTACCCCATATATTGGAAGCAGAGTTTTTTGGTACCCCATATATTGGAAGCAGAGCTTACTGGTACCCCATATATTGGAAGCAGAGTTTATTGGTACCACATATATTAGAAGCAGAGTTTACTGGTACCCCATATATTGACAGCAGAGTTTATTGTTACCCCATATATTGGAAGCAGAGTTTATTGGTACCACATATATTGGAAGCAGAGTTTACTGGTACCCCATATATTGACAGCAGAGTTTATTGGTACCACATATATTGGAAGAAGAGTTTACTGGTACCCCATATATTGAGAGCAGAGTTTATTGTTACCCCATATATTGGAAGCAGAGTTTATTGTTACCTCATATATTGGAAGCAGAGTTTATTGGTACCCCATATATTGGAAGGAGAGTTTATTGGTACCCATATATTGGAAGCAGAGTTTATTGGTACCCCATATATTTGAAGCAGAGTTTATTGTTACCCCATATATTGGAAGCAGAGTTTACTGGTACCCCATATATTGGAAGCAGAGTTTACTGGTACCCCATATATTGGAAGCAGAGTTTATTGTTACCCCATATATTGGAAGCAGAGTTTATTGTTACCTCATATATTGGAAGCAGAGTTTATTGTTACCCCATATATTGGAAGCAGAGTTTATTGGTACCCCATATATTGGAAGCAGAGTTTACTGGTACCCCATATATTGGAAGCAGAGTTTATTGTTACCCCATATATTGGAAGCAGAGTTTACTGGTACCCCATATATTGACAGCAGAGTTTATTGTTACCCCATATATTGGAAGCAGAGTTTATTGTTACCCCATATATTGGAAGCAGAGTTTATTGGTACCACATATATTGGAAGCAGAGTTTACTGGTACCCCATATATTGACAGCAGAGTTTATTGCTACCCCATATATTGGAAGCTGAGTTTATTGTTACCCCATATATTGGAAGCAGAGTTTATTGGTACCACATATATTGTGAAGTCAAGTTTACTGGTTACCACCTCCTGGCCAAACAAACTGCTGTGCAATTTGTGCCATATTATTCGCGACTAGCAAGTTGATTGTTACCCTGCTACCACCTGTCCATATACTTGTGGAAGTCAGAGTTTTTATGATTACCTCCCCATAGATTGGAAGCAAGTTTATTGTCCCTATATATTGGAACCGAGTCCCTATTGGTACCGCCGATTCCTATGTAGCGTTCGGAAGACATCGGGTTTATTGGTACCCCATAAGATTGGAGCAGATTTTATTTTTTACACCCCCATATATTGGAAGAGAGTGCTGACTGGTGTGGTACCACCAATTTTTCTCTGGCAGAACCAATACTTAGTAAACAGCATCGTTTTTTGTGGTATCCGGTAAACTCCACTTATCAATTGGAAGCAGAGTTTCTCTGGTACCCCCTATATTGGAAGCAGAAGTTTTATTGGTACCTCACCATATATTGGAACAGAGTCTATGGTACCCATATATTGGAAAGCAGAGTTTATTGTTACCCGCTTCTTGCTTGCGGTCACCTTCTCCACTATCACGCATAATCTTTGAAGCAGATGTTATTGTTTAAACCTTATTCTCATTGGAACCAGAGTTTATTGGTACCTCCAACTCATTATCTATGGAAAGGATAGATTTTTATACTGGATACTTTCATTAATTATTGGTAAGCATAGTTTATTGTGTGTGGTCGTATCCATCTAAGGCACTGAGCAATAACTTATCTGCAATCTTACGTTTTCTCATTTTTGGAGCAACCATATTGGGAAGCAGAGATTTAACACGTGTTAACCGCACAGTGAATAACCACAATTCCTATTATGGGGAACTCGCAGAGTGTTATTCGGGGTTACCTTCTGCGCTGTTTATATGTGTCGACATACAGAGTTTAGTACCTGACTGATACCCCCAGATATAGATAGTAATTAGCAGAGTTATTGTTTCCACCTACCAGTGGTTAAACCGTTACACGCATAGATGTGATCTAGTGAAAGCAGAAGTTTGTTCACATGGTACACCCACCCCAAAAATAACTTTTTATTATGTTCTTTATATAAGGCACACCAACCTCAACCTATCTTGACAAGCAACAAGAAATAAAACAAAAAAAAAAAAAAAGTTTATTGTTACTGTCTCATCACCTTTTCCTACGCATATATATGGACAAGCAAGAATGTTCATATTGATTTACCTCCATAGCACTTGGAAAGCAGAGTTTTATTGATACTCTGACATCCTATTGGTGTCAGCTGAGCTTTTTACTTGTAAACCTGAGTACCATTTAATATTGCAACAGTATCCGTGCTATTGTTAAACCTACCTACATCTTCCTCCTCCCTATATTCACTTCCGGAGTTCAGAGTTTTATTGTTACTGTTACCACCCTATAGTGGAATCAAGTTCATTGGTATCCACATATAGTTAGGAGATAGCAGAGATTTACTAGGCTTGCTACCCCCGACTGCAGCTTAAGGGGCCAAAAAAATCTTCCTGTGTGACCTACCATTATATTGACACAGCAGAGTGTTTTTGTTTGTGTTGTCGGGCGTTACCCTCTTGACCTCCATAATATTGGTGACAGCCGAGTTTATTGTGTACCCCATATATTGGAAGCAGAGTTTATTGTACCCTATATATGTGGAAGCCGAGTCTATTGGTACCCCATATATTGGAAGCAGAGTTTATTGGTACCTCCCATATATTGGGAAGCGAGTTTCTGTTACCCCCATAATTGGAAGCAGAGTTTTGGTACCCCCATATATTGGAGCAGAGTTTATTGTTACCGTCCATATATTGGAAGCAGAGTTTTATTGGTACCCCATATTTGGAAGCAGAGTTTATGGTAACCCCTATATTCGTTCGTATATTTTAATATGACTTATTGTTACCCACCTACCCATATATTGGAAGCAGAGTTTACTGTACCCCATATTGACAGCAGAGTTTATTGTTACCCTCCAGAACCCCCATATATTGAAGCAGAGTTTATTTTACCCGGTCTGCCATATATTGGAAGCAGAGTTATTGGTACCCCATATTATTGGAAGCAGAGTTTATGGTACCCCATATATTGGAAGCAAGTTTATTGTTACCCCCATATATTGGAAGCAGAGTTTATGTTACCCCAATATTGGAAGCAAGTTTTTATTGGTACCCATATATTGGAAGCAGAGTCTATGGGTACCCCATATTTGGAAGCAGAGTTTATTGGTACCTTACCATATATGGAAGCAGAGTTTTATGTTACCACTATATATTGAAGCAGAGTTTATATGGTACCCCCATATATTGGAGCAGCAGTTTTATTGTTACCCCATATATTGGAAGCAGAGTTTATTGTACCTCTATATTGGAAGCAGAGTTATTGGTACCCCATATATTGGAACAGCAGAGTTATTGTTACCCCCTGGGCTCCCATTATTGGCAGCGAGAGTTTACTGGTACCGCCACTGTTGAACTTAACTCCATATTGGAAGCAAATGTTTATGTACCCCATATATTGAAGCAGAGTTTTTTGTACCCCATATATTGGAAGCAGATGTTACTAGTTACCAGCCATACTTGGATATCAGACTTATTGGTTTTACCCTAGGGTTGGAAGCAGATTTTTGTATTTTGTTCCCCATGTGTATGATGAATGGACAGAGTTTTATGGTCCCCATATATTGTGAGCAAGAGTTTATATGTGTAACCAACTCATAGTATTGGAAGCAGAGTTTATTGTTAACCCATATATTGGAAGCAGAGTTTTATTGTAACCGGTGCTTCATATATTGGAAAGCAGAGTATTTGTACCCCATATATTGGAAGCAAGAGTTTATTGTTACTCATCCACCACAGGGGTCAGAGCCATTAACTATTCAACTTCCCCGGTGTCTCTGTTCTCGAGCTGCGGGATGTTAACAGAACATGCTCAACTCGAACCATGAAAAGACCAATATATCTGGAACAGGGCAAGAGGTTATTGTTCCCAGGCCATCATATTGGAGCAATTTTATTGGTAACCGTAAACCTGTCTCCTGTTCATTTTACCTAATGGATCTCAGAGGTTATTGTACCAACCCAACCATAACTTGGGAAGCAGAGGGTATGGGTACCCCATAGATGAAGCAGAGTTATGGTACCCCATATAATTGGAAGCAAGTTTATGGTACCCCTGCGTAGTAGTCCATCCATATAGTGGCAGCAGAGTATATTCCGTTAACCCCAATAGATGTGTGGAACAGATCATGGAAGGTTGACCGCCGACCCCTCTAAGTCCAAGCTACAAGGTTCTGTACTTTTTGACCACTAGACCGGTTACTATGCTGGAAGTATACTCATGTTTTGCGAGGACACTTAAGTTGCGCGCCCCATCTTGACAGCACAGAATTATGGTACACATCAGATATTGGGATGCAGATAGTTTATTTGTATTTGGACCCCAACAATAAATCACCTCTATTTATAAAAGTTAGGTGAAGTTGCATTATATTATAGTTGTCTATAGGGTGAGGACATCTAGCCCATATCTTGAAGCAGAGTTTATTGTTACCGCCCATATTAATTGGTAAAGCAGATTCTAATTGTGACACCCCCTAATATTGGAAAGCAGGTTTATTGTACCCCATATATTGGAGAGCAGAGTTTAGGTACCCTACCTGAGATCATTGTACGTATTGGAAGAATTTATTGTACCCCATATATTGGAAGCAGAGTTTTTATTGGTACCCATATATTGTGGCTAAAAGGCAGAGTTTGACTGGTGACTACCGCCTCTGTTTTTATAATTGGTTCAGTCCTTCCACTATACTTGAAAGCGTGCGTTAGTTTGTTACCTGCGACCATCTTATTGGAAGCAGATTTGTGTGTCTACGCCACCATATATTGGAAGCAGAGAGTCCTATTGGTGTACCCCCGCAAAAATACCATGTAGAGTTGTGAAGACAAAGTGATATAGTGGTGTACTTCCCATATATATTGGAACAGGTGTTTACTGCCTCCATATATGAGGCAGCCGAGTTTAGCTATCGTACCAGTGAGAATCGCTTTGTTGCTCGCGATCCACGTATTATGGAAGCAGAGTTTTTTTGTTACCTTCCCCTAATTCCCCACCATATATTGGAACAGCATGAGTTTATGGTCTACCCCTTCCTATATTGGAAGCAGAGTTTTTTGTGGGGTCACCTGCCCCATAACATTGGAAGCAGATTTTATTGTTCCCCAATATATATAGGCAAGCAGGTTCTACGGGCTTCCCAATATAAATTGGACCAAAAGCATATGTTATTTGTTGTCGCGTACCTACTCTGTCCAAGCGCCTTCATTTCCCCACGCTTCATAACCACACCCCATATATTGTGTGTAGCAGAGTTTATTGCTACCTAACCATAGCTACATAATTATAACAGAGTATTAGCAATGTCTCTTAGCGGAGTGTAAGCTGGTCGTATGGGGAGAGCGTGTGGGGGGGGGAGGGGGGGGCGTGGGGGGTGGTGTGGTAAACTATAGTTTTATGTTTCCGCCTTTCATGTATAGGACATGCGAGAGTTTATGTCCAAGCGGTGCTAATGTAATACTCCAATATCTTTGGAAGCAGATAGTATGCCTCACTCTCGTGTACGCGAACGACCACTCAACTATACATTGGCCTGAGCAGATGCGTTTATTGTCTTACCAAGGACGGCAGTAAGATTGTGCACCATGCCCCCCAATCGTAGTGTCCATTCTATGTCGCAAGCACGGATTTTATTGCTTACCACTGCCCTAAGAGTGTAACGTTACCATTATGACGTTTCAACACGCAGAATGCTTTATTGGTACCAGACCATCAGTATTTTCGAAGCAGAGTTAGTTATTGTTACCTAGACATGCGGCTCATATATTAAGCAAGGTTTATTGGTACCATTGTGCCGTGCCTGCAGTCTAGTCCTATATTTGCCACCAAAACATACTATACGCCAAATGGAGGGGGGTGGGGGGCGAGAGGCAGCCCTTGGGGGAAAGACTTTGACAGCTGCTGTTAAGGGCTGTGGCCACACCTTGACCCCTATATTTGGAAGCAGAGTTTATTGGTACCCCATATATTGGAAGCAGAGTTTACTGGTACCCCATACATTGGAAGCAGAGTTTATTGGTACCCCGTATATTGGAAGCAGAGTTTATTGTTACCCCATATATTGGAAGCAGAGTTTACTGGTACCCCATATATAGAAGCAGTTACTGCTTCCCCATAAAGAATATTGAAAGCAGATTTACTGTCCCCAATAAATTGACAGTATTGGGACTTGGCCAATCAGTTTACACCTACAGTAGTGCACATGCTGATTGGCCAAGACAGTAGAGTTCCATAAATAGAAACCATATAATTGGTGTAAAGGGTACAGTGTGAGCACATTACAAATAGAGTTTTGTGTGCACGCTATTTTAATCTGTTCACAGACCGAGTTTTGCATACACAAGAGCTTACAGTTTAGAAGAAATATTTAATAAGGTGCAATCAAGCTATATGGCATTTAACAGACAGCTTGACTGTGGTTGTACCGCAATACTGTGATATTAAATTGCTTGCATTGTGTGAAAAGAAAAATAGAGAAAATCTGTATAACAAAATAATAATTGAAAAATATAAAAATCTGACCAAGGCAGGTGTGTCCACCTCCAATAATTAATGAAAAAAACGCATGTGCAAACGCAACAAAAACGCACATGAAATCGCATGCAATTCCGTGAGCGATTGCGTTGCAGTGTGCCCGTGCCCTTGGTATTTCTCTGAATGGGACTTTTGCGTGCAGCGTGCACCTTTAACAGGAGAGATTTACACATCTAATTTGCACATTTAATGATTAATCACTACATTAGACTTAATTGACCCGTGCATGGGCCCTTTATTCGAACGACCGGCCGTTTCAGCCAATAAAGGGCCGGTTTAGGGAAAGTTTAGGCAAATGTGAATGTTACTTTAATTTGCTGTGTTCAAAACAGTTTCACAGAAGCATAGTGCAGATTATAAACCTATGTGAACATCAAACCTGTAACGGATCCCGGTTATTTTGGCGATCAAGATGGTTACTGCTGCAAGTCCCCTCCTCTGCGCATGTGTCAGTCCGTAACAAGCTTATACAGCTTTAAAGCGAAGTGGAAGATTTTTATGTGGGGGGTGAACTTTCCCACTGTTTATCTGTGTTTATCTGTGGATGCAACAATATTTATGTATGCCCTGAATGTTTACTGTCCATCTGACACTGTGGCCTTTAGCTGTTCCTTTAAGTAAGACAGACTCAATATCAACAAGAATATTAATAAGAAGGTATCACTCAGGCTTTATGCCTCTGACCTTTGTATTTTTGATTGATCAGCTCTGTGTATTTTTCTTATCTCTCCCAGTTTGCTACAGCACAGGGCTGGATCTTGCACCCACCGATCACTGCAGAGACTAATCCAGCAAGTGAAGGACTTGGGTGGAAGTTTTAGGAATATTTAACAATATATGCCATTAAAAAGATATACAGGGAGATTCAATAAAAGTTCTTATCGTTAAAAATGGTGCTTATTTTGCCCCAACCAATCAGATCTTATTTAACATTTGAAAGCTAACATCTGATTGGTTGAGGCAAAATTAGCACCATTTTTAGCAATGAGATCTTTTATTAAATCTCCCTGAATATTTACAGTATATTCTAGGCTTGTATTATATAGATATATTACCCTTTGACATTGCTACTAGAGATGGACGAACTTCCGAAACTTCAGTCCGTTTTCGAACGTTCAAACTATATGAAAGTTCGAAAACGGACCCATTAAAGTCAATGGGAGTCAAAAAGTTCGAAGAGTTCTAATGAAATACAATTAAAATATCAATGGTAACTTAATGTAAATGGCTGTGGGACCTGGGAAATGGTCGGGGGAACATGTCCAGGATCTTACTCTCACGCGTGGTACTTTCGAGCTCTTTGCGTTCGATTTTCAATAATTATACCATAAAAGATTCAAAGATCAATCGATTTTCGAATTCGAAAATTATCGAAAGTCCGGAAAGTTCCAAATTCCGAGAAATCCGGGTCCGGGATTGTTCGAGAAGTCCAAGTCCATTCGAACTCGATAAGTTCGGCTCGAACTCGCGTTCGAGTTCTAGTCCATCTCTAATAGCTAATGGCTGTTATAAGGATATCATTTACAGTATATTGTTAGCTTGTATTATATAGATATATTACCCTGTGACATAGCTAAGTGGCTGTTATAACGATACAATTTACAGTATATTCATGGCCTGTAATATATGGATATATTCCCCTAACACATAGCTAGGTGACTGTTATAAGGATATAATTTACAGCATATTCATGGCTTGTTTTATATAAATATATTCCCCTGTGACATAGCTAAGTGACTGTTATACGGATATAATCTATTTTTGCTTCTCATCACAAGTACACCGTAATAAATTATATAGTTGATAATGCACCCCCAACTTTAAATTATAAGGATATTAGAAGTCACAGAGGAGTTCCGTGACCATATAAAAGCACCGCAGGCCGAGTACCTTTTATACAGGGCACAGAACTCCAAGGTGACTTCTAATATCCCTTTAATTTACAGTTCAGGGTGCATTATTTATTATAACCTACCCCTTTGTGGCTTCTGGTTTCCTTCTCCTCCTGGAACTGTAAGATTATAAGGCTATAATCTTACAGTTCCTCCCATAGAAATCCACTACAGGGGTAGGTTATATCCTAATTATCTACCGTATATGTTTTTCTGTGAGCCAAACCTTGAATGATAATATTATAATTGTCTGCGGCGCTTATATACGGTGTCGCGGCAGAACTCTCCAGTGACTTCTAATACCCCTATAATTTACAGTAGGGGATACATTATCCACTGTATAATCTTTATCGGAGAGGTTTCCCAGCATTCATTGACCCATTGCCAGTGCAGAGGCTGAAGATTTTTCTTTCTGTTTTTGTAATTTAGACGATTCCCATGCTGCCTCGTGATGGGACTTTACCGTATTACACCCCCAGCCAGGATTTCCCAGAAAACCTTCCACGTTATTTCTAATCTCTACTTCTTGTAGCAATAGTCCTTGGCTGCAGTTTTATATCCGTGGGCACATGATGTTTTGGGCACTAGGGTGGGGGATCAGAGATTGTCCGTTTTATGGAGAGGTTTGGAATGTTTATATTTTCATTCATTTTCATCAGCCAATAGAAAGTTTCGCTTTATTTCCCAATGTTTCGATTGGTTTATTCTGTTTGTGCATCAGGTTCTGTTTTAGTAAAATGACTTCAGTATAATGACAGCAGTTTTCCTGTCTGGAGATTCCCTCCCAGTTCCCGGAGACACGAGAGGCACTGACAGAGGGAACTTCCCTTTGGTATGACGGTGTCTGTGTGATGGGTACCATTACCGGATCCCTTTCTTATCACTGGCTGCCAATTAGGGGAAGGCAGGAAGTTTCGACTCATTGCTTTGTGACCTCACTTTATCCGATCTTCTGTCTAGAAAAACACACTGTGACATTAACATGGATATATAGAATTCAACAGTAATTAAAGGACAAGTCCTCCCGTCAAATGAAAATTTGTATTACGTAAATCATCAATCCAAACCCCAAAACTGGAATAGTTAGAAATCTGAGAGATGTAAGACTAACCTGGAATACTGTGCAATGTTCTGTTGCCCCTGTTTGCTTCAGTTGCTCCCACACTGCTGCCCATACTCTACCCTGCCCACCCCTATCCCTGGAAAGACCCTATGTTGTAATATTCAGGGACTGTTAAGTCCACCATGGCAGAAGGTAGCTGTGTATTTATAATAGTATTATTTATGGTATCTGTATTTAGATTTCCTATTCTGATTATTAATAGGGTATTTTAATACACTGTCAGATTAGGAGCAATCAGCCCTCATTTAGCTCTGTGGATCTACTTTCCCCCCGTGATTCAGTGTGAATTCCCCTTGGAGCTACGTAATCTAACTGAGAATAATTAGTACAACTGATTCAGTTCTGGTTAAATGTGAATCAAGTTCCAGGTAAAAACCCAATCGGTTTCCTCTTTACACTGAACTGTAACAGGTGGGTGTATTAATAAGGTATATGGTAGGGTGTATTAATAAGGTATATGGTAGGGTGTATTATAGGGTATATGGTAGGGTGTATTATTGGGTATATGTTAGGGTGTAGTATTGATGTATATGGTAGGGGTATTATAGGGTATATGGTAGGGCTGTCCCATATTAATAAGTATATGTGGGTGTATTAATAGTATATGGTAGGGGTATTAATAGGTATATGGTAGGGTGTATTATTAGGGTCTACTGGTAGGTGTATTAATAAGGGAGATGGTGAGGGTGTAGTATAGGGTATAGGGATAGGGTGTATTATTGGGTATATGGTAGGCGGGGATATTGGGTATATGGTAGGGTGTATATAGCGGTTATATGGTTAGGGTGTATTATAGGGGTTATGGGATAGGGTGTTGTATATAGGTTATTATAGGGATAGGGTTAGGGTGTATGATTGGGATATGTTAGGGTGTATTATTGGGTATATGGTAGGTTGTATTATTGGGTATATGGTAGAGTGGGATTATTGGGAATGGTAGGGTGTATTATTGGGTATAGGTTAGGGTGATTAGGGTATAGGGGAGGTGTAGTATTGGGTATCGCGGTGGGTTATATGGGTATATGGGAGGGTTGTATTCTGGGTAATATGTGGTGTATTATAGGGTATATGGTAGGGTGGTATATTGGGTATATGGTAGGGTGTAGTATAGGGATATGGTAGGGTGATTATTAGGGTATATGGTTAGGGTGGATTATTGGTATATATGGTGAGGGTGTATTATGGGATATGGGAGGGTGTGTCTTATTGGGTATATGGTAGAGGTATTATTGGGTATATGGGTCTGTAGGGTGTAGTATGGGGTAATGGGAGAGTGTATTATTGGGTATATGGTCGGGTGTATTCTTGGGGTATATGTTAGGTGTACTTAAAATGGTATATGGTAGGGTGATTATAGGGGATATGGGAGGCGTGTATTATGGGGTAGAGGGTTAGGGTGTCTTATTGGGTATATGTAGGGCTGTATTATAGGGTATATGTAGGGTGTATTATTGGGTATATGGTAGGGTTGTATTATTGGGTATATGGTAGGGTGTATTATAGGGGATATGGAGGGTGATTAGGGGGTATATGGTTAGGGTGTATTATTGGGTATTGGTAGGGTGTATTATTGGGTATATGGTAGGTGTATTATGGGATTATGGTTAGAGTTGTATATGGGTATATGGTAGGGTGTATTATGGGTATATGTTTAGGGTGTATCTTGGGTATATGGTTAGGGTTATTATAGGTATATGGTAGGGTAGGGTGTTAGGTATGGGGTATATGGTAGGGTGTATATTTGGGTAATGGTAGGAGTAGAGGTATTATTGGGTATCTTGGTAGTTAGAGTGTATTATAGGGTATATGGTAGGGTGTATTATAGGGTATCTGGTAGGGGGATCCTTGGGTATATGTTAGGTTGTATTATTGGGTACTATGGTAGAGGTTTATAGGGTATTACTGGTAGGTGTATTATTGGGTATATGGCTGGGTGTATTATTGGGTCTATGGTAGTAGAGGGGATTTATAGGGTAATGGTTAGGGTGTATTATTGGGTATATGGTAGGGTGTAGAATTGGTATATGGTAGAGTGTATTTATAGTATATGGTATATAGGGTGTATTATTGGGTATATGGTACGGTGTATTATTGGGTATATGGTAGAGTGTATTATAGGGTATATGGTAGGGTGTATTATTGGGTATATGTACGGTGTAGTATTGGGTATAGGGTTAGAGAGGTTATTCTAGGGTATATCGGTAGGGTATTATTGGGTATATGGTACGGGTATTATTGGGATAGTGGTAGAGTGTATATAGGTATATGGTAGAGTGTAGTATTGGGTATATGGGTACGGTGTATTAGTGGGTTATATGTTAGAGTGTATATAGGGTATAGGTAGGGTGTCTATTGGGTTATATGGGAGGGTGTTATTATAGGGTACTATGGTAGAGGTATGATTGGGTATATGGTAGAGTGTATTAATTGGGTTTATGGTAGGATGTAGTATTATGGGTGATATGTTAGGGTGTATTATTGGGATATGGTGGGTTTTATTGGGTATTGGTTAAGTGTATTACTTGGGTTAGTGTCTAGGGTGTATATGGGTATATGGTGGGTGTCTATTCTTGAGGTATACTGAGCGGTGTATGGGTATGTTATTGAGGCTTGGTAGTTATTTGGGTATTCGGTCTAGTAGTCTAGTATATGTGGGTTTCTGGTATTGGGTGTAGTATTCTTGTCGTGGGTTTTTTAGGGTGTCTCATGGTGGGTTCTTCAGTGTGATACTGGTAGGGAGTGTACTATTGGGTTATGGTAGGTGTAGAGTGTATTGGGTGTATATGTAGGTTCTTATTGTGGTGGTATATGGCAGGTGTATTATTAGGGTTATGGGTAGGGTTGTATTATAGGGTATATGGTTAAGGGTGGTATTAATTGGGTATATGGTCGAGGTTGTATTATGAGGGTATATGTGTAGAGTGATGATTGGGTATATGGTTAGGTGTACTTGGGTTATGGTAGAGGGATTATAGGGTATATGGTAGTAGGGTGTAGTAGGGTATATGGTACGGTGTATATGGTGTATATGGTAGAGTGTATATAGGGTTATATGGAGAGTGTATTTATTGGGTAGATGGTAGGGTATTCATTTGGGTCTATTGTAGATAGAGTGTATTATAGGTTATATGGTAGGGTGATTATGGTATAGGGTAGGGGTGTATTATGGGTGTATGGTAGAGTGTATTATGGGATATGGTAGAGTGTAGCAGGTATTTAGTTTGGTATGATGGTACGGTGTATGTATTTTGGTATATGGTAGAGGTATTTAGGGTATATGGTAGGGGTGTATTATTGGGTATATGGTACGGTGTAAATTATTGGTATATGTGTGAGTGTATTATAGGTCTATGGTAGAGTGTTATTATTGGGTATATGGTACGGTGTATTACTTGGGTATATGTAGAGTAGAGTGTATTATAGGGTATATGGTAGAGTGTATTATTGGGTATATGGTACGGTGTATTATTGGGTATATGGTAGAGTGTATTATAGGGTATATGGTAGGGTGTATTATTGGGTCTTATGGTAGGGATGTTGTATTTTATAGGGGATATGGTATGAGTGATTAGTGCGGTATATGGAGAGAGTATATTGCGGTTATTATTGGTAGGGTGTATTATCGGGTATATGGTTTAGGGTGTATTCTTGGGTATATGGTAGAGTGTATTATTGGGTATATGGTAGAGGTATGATTGGGTTATGGTCGGGTGTATTATTAGGGATATGTAGGGTGTATTATAGGGTATATGTTAGGGTGATTATTGGGTATATGGTAGATTGATTATGGGTACTATGGGTTCGAGTGTATATGGGGATATGGTGGTGGTGTGTAGGTTGTTGGTGTATTATACGGGTATAGGTATATGTTTCGATGTATGTAGGTATAGGGATGGTTAGGGTGTGATTATTGGTATATGGTCGGTGTATTATTGGGGATATGGTCCGGGTATTATAGGGATATGGTTAGAGTGTATTATGGGTATATGGTAGGGCTGTATTATAGGGTATAATGGAGGGTGATTATTGGGTATGGGTAGGGGTTATTATTGGGTATATGGAGGAGTGTATATAGGTATCTATGGTAGCGTGTATGTATGGGGTATATGGTACGGGGTATTATTGGGTATATGGTTAAGAGGTGTATTATAGGGTATAGGTTAGGGTGTATTCTGGTATATGGTACGGTGTTATTATTGGGTATATGGTGTTTTAGAGTTTATTATAGGGTATATGGTAGGGTGGATTATGCGGTATATGGTCCGGTGTATTATTGGGATAGGTTAGGTGTATTATGGGGATATGAGTTTAGAAAAGTGTATATGGGTATATGGTACGGTGTATTATTGGGATATTGGTAAGGGTATTATAGGGTAATGGTAGGGTGTAGTATGGGTATAGGTAGGGTGTATTTATTGGGTACTATTGGTAGGGTGTATATAGGGTATATGGTAGGGTGTATAGTGGGTATATGGAGGGTGATTATTGGGTTATGTAGTGGTGTATGTATTGGGGATATGGTAGGGGTCTATTGGGTATATTGGTTAGTAGAGTGTATTATTGGGTATATGGTAGGGTTGTATTATTGGGTATTATGTTAGGGTGTATTTATTGGGTATATGGTAGGGTGTATTATAGGGGATATGGTAGGGTGTATTTGGGGTATATGGTGAGGGTGTTATTATTGGGTATATGGTAGAGTGTATTATTGGGTATATGGTAGAGTGTATATGGGTATATGGTAGGGTGTTTATATAGGGTATATGGTCGGGTGTTTGTATTATTGGGTTATGGTTACAGGGGTAATGGGTATATGGTAGAGGTATTATGAGGGTATAGGAGGTGTATTATAGGGTATATGGTTTAGGGTGTATTATTGGTATATGGTCGGTGGTGTATTATTGGGTATATGGTAGAGTGTATTATAGGGTATATGGTTAGGTGTATATAGGGTATATGGTAGGGTGTATTTATGGGTTATATGGTAGAGTGTAGATTGGGTATATGTAGAGGTGTTTATTATGGGTATATGGTAGGGTGTTGTATTATTGGGATCTGTAGGGTGTATTATTGGGTATTAATGGGAGGGTGTATATTGGGTATATGGTAGGTAGGGTGTAATATGGGTAATGGGTTTAGGGGTATTATTGGGTATATGTAGGTGTATTATTGGGTATATGGTGAGGGTGTCTATTGGGTATATGTTAGGGTGTATTATTGGGTATATGGTAGGGTGTATTTATTGGTATAGGGTAGCGTGTATTATTGGGTATATGGTAGGGTTATTCTTTGGGTATGATGGGTAGGGTGTATTATTGGGTTATGGTAGGGTGTTATTCTTGGTATATGGTAGGGTGTATTTATAGGGGTATATGGTATGGGTATGTATTATGGGATATGGTAGGGTGTATATTGGGTATATGGTAGGGTGATTATGGGGATATGGTAGGGTATTATTGGGTATATGGTAGAGTGGATTATGGGTATTATGGTAGGGGTATTATGGGTATATGTAGGGGTTATTATGGGTATTACAGAGGGTGCATATAGGGTCTATTGGTGTCAGGGTGTATTATGGGTATATGGTAGGGTGTTTATTGGTATTAGGGTAGGGTGTATTATTGGGTTGTATTATTGGGTATGGTATATGGTAGATGTGTATTTAGGGGTATATGGTTTATAGTGTATTTTATGGGGGTATATGGTAGGGTTGTATTATTGGTTATATCGGGAGGGTGTGTCTTAATAAGGATATGGTTAGGGTGTAGTATATGGGTCTATGTTAGGGTGTATTTTGGATGGTAGAGTTATTATTGGGTATATGGTAGGTGTATATGGCGGAATATGTAGGGTGTCTGATTGGGTATAGGTTAGGGTGTATTATGGTATAGGTAGGGTGGATCTTGGGTATATGGTAGAGGTAATTATTGGGTATATGGTAGGGTGTTATTATGGGATATGGTAGAGTGTATTAATTGGGTATATGGTAGGGGATATTGGGTATAGGTGTAGGGTGATATTGGGTAGTATATGTAGGGGGTATTATTGGGTCTATGGTAGGGGGTTTATTTGGATATGGTTAGGGTGATTAGTGGGTATATGGTTTTAGGGTGTATTATTATGGGTATATGGTAGGGTTGTATTATTGGGTATATGGGGTAGGGTGTATTATTGTGTATCTGGTTTAGGGGGTATTATTGGGTATATGGTAGGGGTTGTATGTATATTGGGGTATATGGTCGGGTGTATTATTGGGTATATGGTAGGGTGTATTATTGGGTATATGGTAAGGGTGTATTTAATAAGGTATATTGGTAGGGTGGTATTATTGGGTTATGGTAGACGGGTATTATTGGGTATATGGTAGAGTGTATTATTTGGGGGGATAGGTAGAGGGTATTATAGGTATAGGTAGGGATGTATGATAGTGGTGGTATAGGTTAGGGTGGATTATGGGGATATGGTTAGGGTGTATTATAGGGTCTATGGGTGGGTGTATTATAGGGTATAGGTAGGGTGTATTATAGGGGTATATGGTAGGGTGTTATATTGGGTATATGGTTAGAGGTATTTATTGGGTATATGGTATAGGTGTATTATTGGGTATATGGGTAGGTGTGAATTATAGGGTATATGGTGGGTGTAATATTGGGTATATGTAGAGGTATTATTGGGTATAGGGTAGGGTGTATTAATTGGGTATATGGTCTAGGGTGTATATAGGGTATAGGTAGGGGTATTATTGGAGTATATGGTAGGGTGTATTATTGGTAATGCGTAGTGGGTATTATTTGGGTATATGGTTGAGTGTATTATGGGGTAGGATGGTTAGGGGAGGGTGTATTAAGGGTATATGGGTAGGGGTATATGGGTATACCAGGAGGGTGAATTCTAGGGTATTGATAGGGTGTAGTATGGGTATATGGTAGGGTTATATTGGGTTACGGTAGGGTGGTTTATAGCGGTATCTATGGTATCGGGTGTACTTTACGGGTATAACTACGGGTGTACTAATGGGTATCTGGTGTGGGTTTGTATTCTGGGTAACTGATAGGTGAGTAACTCCCGGGTTATAGAAGGGTGTACTTACTACGGTAGGTATTTTATGATATGGGCCTATGGAGGGTGTATTTCTAGGGTGTATAGTAAGGTGTAGTGTTATGGTAGTATTGGGGGTATTACCGGCCTTTGGATGGGTGCATTTTAGGGTAAAACTACAGAAGGGTAATATAAGGGTAGGTAGGTTTACCTGGGCTATAGGAGGTGTATTATAGGGTGTATAGTAAGGTGTATGTTATGGTATATTGGAGGGTGTATTACAGGCTATATTGGAGGGTGCATTTTAGGGTACACAGAAGGGTATATTATAGGGTAGGTAGGTTTATTATAGGGCCTATAGGAGGGTGTATTATAGGGTGCATAGTAAGGTGCATGTCATGGTATATTGGAGTGTGTATTGAAGAGTGTGTACAATGTGAACTTTTATATACCCTCTAATACATCCTATTATAACCCTATAATATACCCTATAATAAACCTACCTACCCTATAATATACCCAATAATACACCCTACCATATACCCAATAATACACCCTACCATATACCCAATAATACACCCTACCATATACCCAATAATACACCCTACCATATACCCAATAATACACCCTACCATATACCCAATAATACACCCTAACATATACCCAGTGATGAAATATACATTCACCCCATTGGTAAATCCCATTGGCCAGTTCCTATATGGTACCAAAGTTCAAGTCTACATGGGAATATTCATTAGCTGGGATGAAATAATACATTCACCCAATTGTAAATCCCATTGGCCAGTTCCTATCATTGTACCAAGTTCAAGTCTACTGAAATATTCATTGCTGGTGATGAAAATAATGTAATATTTCACCACTCATAGTTAAATCCCAGTGGCCAGTTCATATCATGGACCAAGTTTGGTTTGCGGGAATATTCATTACTAGTGATGAAACATATATTCCCGCCTATCTTTAAGTTCATTGGCCGGTTTGTATCATGGTACCAAGTGGAGGTCTTCTGGGAATATTTCTTACTGTGATGAAATAATATATTCACACTATCTTTAAATCTCATTGGTCAGTTTATATTATGGTACCAAGTTGAGGTCAACTGGGTACTCCTTACTGGTGATGAATCCATATACGGTATTTACTAGAGATAAACAAACTATAGAGCTTCATTCCACCTATGGATTTTTCAAATATCGACCTTAAGTGATTTTTGATACTGAATTTTACAATGGGTCCACTTTAGCCAGGTTTATTACTTATACCATTGGTATTCCCATGCCTAGATGGGGTCCCATTGAATAATAAAATTCAAATATGATTGGTTAATGTGTGATCATATGATTGCAAGCATTGAAAATAACCAATCACAATTGGATTTGGTCCTTCAGCAAACCTATATAAGAGTGCAACCCCCGCGGAACTCAGAAGTCATCACAGTGATGGCAAAGAAAGAAGATGTCCAACACCAGCAACTTTGTTGTGCCACAGCCACAGTGACATCGCCCGGTATAGGCGACATCGGCGGAGTTGGTGAAACCGGCTGGGAAGAAAGAAGACAACCCCCAAGGGCTCTTCTTAAGCCAATCGGGACCCTAGTTTCGAGCTGCAGGACCCCCAACAAGCACTTGCCAGTGCTGCAAGGGCACTTCTAAGTGCCGGGAGGGGGGTCCCAGTTCGAACTGCGGCTGTGAGAGAAATAGACATGAACTTTAAATGTATTATATTACAACTATACAAAAAAAAATCAATCTGGGTGTGTGTCCTTATAAATATTTTTTTTTTATAGCTTATAGTTTGGTTTTTTTTATTGTGTTATTCTGTTTGTAACTTGGTGCATCTTACAAGTAAATACTATATATACACAATAGCCTCAATATCCTGTAAATATATCTTTAAAAATGGTGCATATCTATGTCATCAGTTATAATCATGCTTAGCTATGTCATCAGTTATAATCAGTGTTTAGCTATGTCATCAGTTATAATCATTGTTTAGCTATGTTATCAGTTATAATCAGTGTTTAGCATGTTATCAGTTATAATCAGTGTTTAGCTATATTATCATTAAAATCGTGATATAGCTATGTCATCAGTTATATCAGTGTTTAGCTGTCATCCGTTATAATCCGTGTTTAGCTATGTCATCAGTTTATAATCAGTGTTTACTTGTCATCAGTTATAATCAGTGTTTAGCTATGTCATCAGTTATAATCCGTGTTTAGCTATGTCATCAGGTATAGTCCGTGTTAGCTATGTCATCAGTTATAATCAGTGTTTACTATGTCATCAGTTATAATCAGTGTTTAGCTATTTCATCAGTTATAATCAGTGTTTAGCTATGTTATCAGTTTTATCAGTGTTTAGCTATGTCATCAGTTATAATCAGTGTTTAGCTTTGTCATGATTTATATCAGTGATTAGCTATGTCATCATTATAATTAGTGCTTAGCTATGTCATCAGTTATAATTAGTGCTTTGCTATGTCATCAGTTATAATCAGTGTTTAGCTATGTCATCAGTAAATCATGTTTTAGCTATGTCATCAGTTTATAATCAGTGTTTAGCTATGTCATCAGTTATAATCAGTGTTTAGCTATGTTTCAGTTTATATCAGTGTTAGCTATGTCATCAGTTATAATCAGTGTTTAGCTTTCATCCGTTATAATCCGTGTTTAGCTATGTCATCAGTTTAATCAGTTGTTATCTATGTCATCAGTTATAATCATGTTTTAGCTATGTCATCAGTTATAATCGTGTTTGTATTCTCAGTATTCCGTGTTTAGCTATGTCATCAGTTTAATCCAGTGTTTGCTATGTCATCGTTATAATCAGTGTTTTAGCTATGTCATCAGTTATAATCAGTGTTTAGCTATGTTATCAGTTATAATCAGTGTTTAGCATGTCATCAGTTTAATCAGTGTTAGCTTTGTCATGATTTATATCAGTGATTAGCTATGTCATCAGTTTAATTAGTCTTAGCTATGTCAAGTTTATAATAGTGCTTTGCTATGTCATCAGTTATAATCAGTGTTTAGCTATGTCATCAGTTATAATCATGTTATGCTATGACATCATTATAATCAGTGTTTAGCTATGTCATCAGTTATAATCAGTGCTTAGCTATGTCATCAGTTATAATAAGTGTTTAGCTATGTCATCGGTTATAACAGTGTTTAGCTATGTCATCAGTTTAAATCAGAGTTTAGCTATGTCATCAGTTATAATTAGTGTTTAGCTTCATCATTTATAATCAGTGTTTACTATGTCATCAGTTTATATCATTGTTTAGCTATGTCATCCGTTTATAACCGTGTTTAGCTATGTCATCAGTTATAATCAGTGTTTAGCTATGTCATCAGTTATAATCAGTGTTTAGCTATGTCATCAGTTATAATCCGTGTTTAGCTATGTCATCAGGTATAGTCCGTGTTTAGCTATGTCATCAGTTATAATCAGTGTTTAGCTATGTCATCAGTTATAATCAGTGTTTAGCTATTTCATCAGTTTATAATCAGTGTTTAGCTATGTTATCGTTATAATCATGTTTAGCTTTGTCATCAGTTATAATCAGTGTTTAGCTTTGTCATGATTTATAATCAGTGATTAGCTATTCATCAGTTTTAATTAGTGCTTAGCTATGTCATCAGTTATAAATAGTGCTTTGCTATGTTCATCAGTTATATCATGTTTAGCATGTCATCAGTTTATAATCATGTTTAGCTATGACATCAGTTATAATCAGTGTTTAGCTATGTCATCAGTTATAATCAGTGCTTAGCTATGTCATCAGTTATAATCAGTGTTTAGCTAGTTCATCGGTTATATCAGTGTTTAGCTATGTCATCAGTTATAATCAAGTTTAGCTATGTCATCAGTTATAATTAGTGTTTAGCTATGTCAATCAGTTATAATCAGTGTTTAGCTATGTCATCAGTTATAATCTGTTTAGCTATGTTTCAGTTATAATCAGTTTGCTATTCATCAGTTATAATCAGTGTTTAGCTGTCATCCGTTATAATCCGTGTTTACTATGTCATCATATTAATCAGTGTTTAGCTATGTCATCAGTTATAATCATGTTTAGCTATGTCATCAGTTATAATCCGTGTTTAGCTATGTCATCAGGTATAGTCCGTGTTAGCTATGTCATCAGTTATAATCAGTGTTTAGCTATGTCATCAGTTATAATCAGTGTTTAGCTATGTATCAGTTTATCAGTGTTTAGCTATGTTTCAGTTATAACAGTGTTTAGCTATGTCATCAGTTATAATCAGTGTTTAGCTTTGTCATGATTTTATAATCAGTGATTAGCTATGTCATCAGTTATAATTAGTGCTTAGCTATGTCATCAGTTATAATTAGTGCTTTGCTATGTCATCAGTTATAATCAGTGTTTAGCTATGTCATCAGTTATAATCAGTGTTTAGCTGTCATCCGTTATAATCCGTGTTTAGCTAGTCATCAGTTTATAATCATGTTTAGCTATGTTCATCAGTTCTAATAGTGTTTAGCTATGTCATTAGTTATAAGTGTTTAGCTTTGTCATCAGTTAGCTATGTCATCAGTTATAATCAGTGTTTAGCTTTGTCATCAGTTATAATCAGTGTTTAGCTATGTCATCAGTTATAATCAGTGTTTAGCTATGTTATCAGTTATAATCAGTGCTTAGCTATGTCATCAGTTATAATCAGTGTTTAGCTTTGTCATGATTTATAATCAGTGATTAGCTAGGTCATCAGTTATAATAGTGCTTAGCTATTGTCATCGTTATAATTAGTGCTTTGCTATGTCATCAGTTTATAATCAGTGTTTAGCTATGTCATCAGTTATAATCTGTTTAGCTATGACATCAGTTATAATCAGTGTTTAGCTATGTCATCAGTATATCTGTTTTAGCTTTGTCATGATTTATAATCAGTGTTAGCTATGTCATCATTTATAATCAGTGCTTAGCTATGTCATCAGTTATAATAAGTGTTTAGCTATGTCATCGGTTATAATCAGTGTTTAGCTATGTCATCGGTTATAATCAGTGTTTAGCTATGTCATCAGTTATTATCAGAGTTTAGCTATGTCATCAGTTATAATTAGTGTTTAGCTATGTCATCAGTTATATCAGTGTTTAGCTATGTCATCAGTTTATAATCAGTGTTTAGCTATTTATCATTTATATCATGTTTAGCTATGTCTCAGTTATAATCAGTGTTTGCTGTCATCCGTTAAATCCGTGTTTTAGCTATGTCATCGTTATAATCAGTGTTTAGCTATGTCATCAGTTATATCAGTGTTTAGTATGTCAGTTATACCGTGTTTACTATGTCATCAGGTATAGTCCGTGTTTAGCTATGTCACAGTTATAATCAGTGTTTAGCTATGTTATCAGTTTAATCAGTGTTAGCATGTCATCAGTTATAATCAGTGTTTAGCTTTGTCATGATTTTATATTAGTGATTAGCTATGTCATCAGTTATAATTAGTGCTTAGTTATGTCATCAGTTATAATTAGTGCTTTGCTATGTCATCAGTTATAATCAGTGTTTAGCTATGTCATCAGTTATATCAGTGTTAGTATGACATCAGTTATAATCAGTGTTAGCTATGTCATCATTTAATCAGTGCTTAGCTATGTCATCAGTTATAATAAGTGTTAGCTATGTCATCGGTTATAATCAGTGTTTAGCTATGTCATCAGTTTAAATCAGAGTTTAGCTATGTTATCAGTTATAATTAGTGCTCAGTTATGTCATCAGTTATAATTACTGTTTAGTTATGTCATCAGTTATAATCAGTGTTTAGCTATGTCATCGGTGTTATGTAACCTGTGTAACTTAATTGGAAATAATGTACCCCCTATGGTAAAATACTAGCATATTTGAAGTCACTAGATATCCTTAGCCTGTAATGCTAAGTAATGCTTTTATTTGGTTGTGCAACTCCTTGGTGAATTTTAATATCTTCTTATTTTCCAATGGGGTTGCATTTTTTTCTGTTTCAAACCCATTTAAAATAAGCTCACGTCACTAAAATACAAGAACGTATTAAACATACTTGCAGGTCACATTGTCGTACTGTATATCATCATTATTAATGCAGACAGAGACCAGTCACATGATTACAAGCTGGTCACATGACTACAAGCTGGTGAAGCAGGAAGTGTTCAGGAAGGATATTGCTATACATTTCAAAATAACTTCTTACAAGTTTTACAAAGAGCTGTGATCCAGGGTTTGTTTGTAAAGGTATGATGGGAGGCTTTTATTTAAATATAACTTATTTGGAGACCAAAGTTCCCCTTTAACTGGCTTCCAATTGCTATAAGCCTTCAATGATATCACAGTAACTGGATGGCTCTAATGCCACTGAATAATAATAAGATAATGTATAGTTTGATACTGTACATAAGCATCATAAAGAGAAAAGATACCACTTTTGCGAATTTTCCTAATTAAGAATATACTATTTTGGCTACATCCATTTATACGTTCTATAAATGGCCGGCAGAGATAAATACACCCTGTACAGTCAATTATCCCGGAATGCACTTTTCAAAGGGTTTAAATACCGAGCCATCTGACAAACCGTATTCTGTCCCTATAACCATAAAATTGAACGATACCGCTCTGCAAAACATGAATAATGGCTGAGAATGTTCCATTACGGCCTTCAAAAAATCGATTTACAGTTTCAATTTATCAAAACTTGAATAATGAACAGGCATTAATAGCGTGCTGGGGGGGGGTGGTAGCGCTGCCCTAAAACATAGCGCATCTGAACCATTATCTCTCTCCCTGGAAAATGATTGTGTTTACACCCACACTGCCTCTCCGTATTATGGCTCGTTGTATAATTGATGACCAGAGGGTACTCGTTTCTTTGAAGCCATTCTGATTTTACATGGGCTCTGATGTAAAGATTGCTGTCCAATGTATGCGATAAGGCTACATACCAAAAACCAAATTTAACCAAACACTTTTTGATAATAGTTAACCTAATGCTAATTAACCGAAATCAAAACGATACTTTCGAGTTTATCGAAAACGAACGATACTTTCGAGGGTTACCAAAAATAGAACCATAAATTCAGGGTTACCAAAATCGAATGATACATTAGCTGAACAAACTATACATTCAAGGGTTAGCGAAGGCTCGTAAATTAGATAATTCTCGAAACCGCAACGGCGAACGTCTGATAATTATTGAAAGTCCGGAAAGTTGGAAAGTCCGACACCGTTCAGACTTGTTAATTTCGACTCGAACTCAGGTTCCAGTTCAAGTTCTAGTCCATCTCTAATGTTGAAAACTAAAAAAAATCCACTCCTAGTGGTATGATTTGAATTTTTTTGCGGAATTTAGTACACGTCTGCAGAACGAAATGCCCCAGTAAAGAAATATCCCCTATTAATAGGAGCCATAGTCAGTCCCTGTCCCCTTACAGTAAAATCCATTTTCTCTACCCGGCAGTGTGACTTTCTTACTGACACAGGATAGTAAACCAACTCTACACACTATTATCTTTATAACCCTGCATACGGGTACAGGATTTACCTGAGCAGAGTTCACTTTCCTGCCAAGGACTCCTGATTGATTTAATGATAATCTCACGTAGCTTTCAGCTTTACTGTGTGCTCATTACTCTAATTAATCACCTTCTACCCATAATGCACTCAGCCTGCTCCTTAGTCCTTACACCCTGAATAAATTCCTAGTAAGGGTTTGCCTTGTTCCATTATACATAATGTTCTAATAGAGCAGGGCAAGCCCTGACTCGCCTCCAACTATACCCACTGTTATATAACATGGCAAGAGTAGATTCTAACCTTGGGGCTCCCGTAAAGACTAGATGGACCGCGTGATTGCCCATTAGAGCCGGTTCTGGTTAATCTACATTGATATTGTAAAGTGTAACTGGCGAATAGACTCATAGCCAGATTTACCACAATCACTGGACTCTCTCTGCAATTTATTAATTGGTTGTGTAAGTCGCAACTGATGTTACTCTTTGCACAAATAGGCGACACCCAACAAACCGCGAAAGGGAGTTAAAGTCACGCTAAACCGTTAACGGGCCTATTTAAAAAGGTACGGTATCGCTAAGTAACCATAGCACGCTTTAAATGATCTCGGCCGGACAAATGACAGTAGTGGCTGCGGCTGACAGTGCATGCGACTGATTGTGTGTCCACGATTGGGACGAACGGGCGGCCAAGCTCGATCAAGCCACCCTACAACAGCGACTCTCAGTCCATCGGCCGGAAATATCTGCTGGTGTTTACCCAGCCTTAATGCAAGAGGATTTAAAGGCAATTTAAAAAAACACTGTTTCAGATGCACTATAAAAGGGTAGGATAACTGGTCATTTGCCCATGGTCTAGGAACAGGTATCACCTTCATTTTCAACCTTTGTCTGTGAGGGATTATGGGAGTTGTTGTAGATCCTTCTTTTTTTGTGGCGGGGTCTGCTATATTGTGGGTTGCAGGTTTATACTTCTATATACTCTATGTGTCATTATTATATGGATTTATATAGTGCCAACACTCCATGGCGCATTGCAATTCCATGTATACATTCACATCAGGCCCTGCCCCGAAGAGCTTACAATCTAGCACATTTATTTGACACATACACCTATCAGTATGTCTTTATGATTGTGAGGAAACCGGAGTGCCCGGAGAAACCCACGCAAGCACGGGGAGAACATACAAACTCCTTGCAGTTGTGTCCAGGGTGGAATCGAACTCAGGACTTCAGCGCTGCAAGACATCAGTGCTAACCACTGAGCCACCGTGCTGCCCACGGTGTCATACTTTGTTACTGGAACCTATGATGGCATTCCTCTGTAAGGACATGAATAAGCCTAGTGCCGCTTATGGCTGGGACCCACTATCACGCACAGAGGCGCATGCAAGATTTTTGCAATGTCTGCTGTGCGTGATAGTCCGTGTGTGATGCGTTCATGTTATTGGCACACATCGATCCACACAAAAAGTCATGCACGCATGTATGACTTTGTGTGTAGTGTGTTGTGAGTGTGTAGTGTTTTGTGTGGTGTAGTGTGTGTGGTGTGTGTGTGAGGTGGTTGTGTATTATGTTGTGTGTTTACTGTGTGTGTGTGTAGTATTTGTGAGGTGTAAGTGTATTGTCTGAGATGTGTGTTAGTGTGTGTGTGTAGTGTTAGAGGTGTTGAGGTGGTGGTGTAGTGTGTGTGTGAGGTGTGTGTAAGTGTTTGTGTGTGTGGTGTTGTGTGTGTGGTGGTTGGTTGGTAGTGTGTGTGTGTGGTGTGTGTGTGTGTGTAGTGTGTGGTGTGGTGGTGTGTGTGTGTGTGTTTGTGTGGGGTGTGTGTGTAGTGTGTGGTGTGTTAGTGTGTGTGTAGTGGTGTTGTGTGTGGGTGTGTTGTGTGTGGTGTTGTGTGTGGTGTGGTGGTGTGTGTGTGTGGTGTGTGTGTGTGTGTGTGTGTTGTGTGTTTGTGTGGGGTGTATATGTGTGTGTGTGGGGGTGTATAGTGTGTGTGTGTGTGTGTGTGTGCGTGTGTTAGTGTGTGGGGGTGTATAGTGTGTAGTGTGTGGGGTGTATAGTGTGTAGTGTGGTGTTGTGTAGTGGGGTGTTTTATTTTTCTGTCACACGAGCTTGACATTCTTTCCAAGTATTATGTTACATCTTAATTTGTATTCAAAAGGCGCTCGCAACAAGACAGCTTTTGTCTGTACCTCGTAGTAAGGCCACAGTCTTGCAAATGCTACCAGGATGTTGTTGGGATGATAATGGCCTTCTGACTCTTTCGATTTCTTGCATGGTTTCTTGCAGCCGTTCTCTCGCCCCAGTGTCCAAGTCACCGTGATTTTATTCTGATTTTTTCTTTCTTTTGTCTTTGGGTGGAGTTTTGCGAGTTTGCCAATGGAAAGACAGAGTTTCTGTATTACATCATGAGCCATAAAATAAAGCATCCTAAATAATACAATCAATGAAAATACATTGAAAGTCATCGAAGGGAGAGCTGGCTGGGGAGTGGATGGTCCATATTTTGGCCCAATTGACCACAGCAACCAATTTTGGCTTGATGGGGGCCGACGTTTTCATTATGATTTATAACCTTTTGCACCTGATTCATTTTTAGACAGAATTGGTCAATCTTGTACAATCAGACGAGAAAATCCTGGTCTATTGGGCACATGATTGGTCAACCCAATTTGTTTTATTCTAGATCAACAGATGACTATTGAAAGATATTAGTCGATCTGGAGTAAGGGCTAGGCCACACTAGCGCGTATTTCGTGCATTTGCGCACGCGTTTCGCGCTCGCGATTGGGCCCCGGTTTTCATTAAAATGGAAATAGCGGGAACGCAAATTCCCCGCGATTTCCGATGCGCATGCGATTGCGCATCCGTTCGCGTTTTTGGTAATGCATGCGTTCACCATTTTTGGTGCGTTAACGCATGTGTTTCCATAACGCGAAATGTCGAAAACGCATGCGCAAACGCGAACGCACAAGAAAAGCGCACACAATCGCGTGCGATAACGCTCGCGATTTTGTGCGCGATTCCTGTGCGTTGTAGTGTGGCCTCAGCCTAACAGACCATAGTAGATCCATGTATGCCTAGACCAAGTGCAATTAAAGATCCCTATTTGCTCTTTGATCTGATCTATTTAAAGGGCAAGTCCACCCTTAAAAAAAAAAATTGGTAACTTGTCAGTTACCTGCCCCAACCCCAACTAATTTAATTAGCACATATTAGATGCATTTCTAAAGCATTACTTATGGATAATTATGTCCCCATTCTGACAGAGTAAGCTGGCCCCTCCCTCCAAACAGTCAATCAAGGCTGTGACAACTGACATTACAACCAATGATTGACAGCTGTTTCACCTCTGCCTCCTGAGAAACTTTTTTTTTAACTTTCCAAAGAAACTTATCATTAAATATCTGGTTATAATTACAGGTAATAAACTGGTAAAATATTTGCGGGCAAATAACAGTTTTTTGTTTTAAGGTGGACATTCCCTTTAAGGACCAGATACAATTCATTTCTTGCCATAAACCACCCAAATGATGGGAATATTGCCTTTTCTGGGCTGTGTTTAAAAACAATCTCTGCAGGAACACACTGGGCTAAATAACACTCCCAAGGAAAGTCTTACAGATGTTGTGTTATAAAGCTAAGTACATTAGTGAGGAGTTCAGTCCATCTATTTAATACAGACAACCGCAGAGTGTACAGCCAGGGAACCTGGATAAAATAATGACATTATTATTTACAAGGGAAGGGCGAGGTTAATTAAATAATAGTTCAATGTTTATTAAAAAGGAGATGATATTGATTTTCAAAGCGGGTTATGGGCTTTGTGCAATATTTAGCATAACAATAGCCTGTGTCCGAGATCCCTTGTTCAATTCTTTTCTAGACACAATCAACTACTCTTAAGGTTCGTACACACTTGCGATCGCTTTGACCGATAATCGGCCCGTGTATGGCACTTTATGGGCAGAAACGGGCGTTCGCTGGGCGGATCACCAAATGAGTGGCCATTTCGGCCCATAAAGTGCCCATAACGGGCGGATTTCGGTCGAAATGCTCGTTCGTACACATCGTGGCGTCGCGGGTCGGCACCCGCAATCACACTGTGTGTACGAACCTTTAGGTACACACCATCCAATTTTTCGGAACGATCGATATTTATTATGTATCATTTGTTGGCCTGAAAAATTTGGATAGTGTATTTGCAGGTGGCCGCGAACTCCACAGTCACCCTTCATCCGCATTGTATTAAAGGGCGATCTGGTTTGTAGGAAAAAAATGGCCGACCGCTCACTATTGGCGAATAGTCAGTCAGGATGAAAAATATGATGGTGTTTACCCAGACTTAAAGTTTATTAAAACTGATGACAGTTAATATTCGTACACACATGCGATCGTGGGTCCCGACCCGCGACGCATGATGTGTACGAAGTTCGTTTCGTAATCCACCCGTGTATAGGCCTTATCGCCTAAACGGCCGGTTCGTTCAGAGATCCCCCAGTGTGTCGGCAAGCGATTCGCACGTGTGTACGAACCTTTAAACATCAATTAGAACTGATGACATAGCTAAACACTGATTTATTTGGCTTGAAAAAGCCAAATTCCTGTTCTTTCTATTTCTTCTTCTCCGTTTTATTCTTCCGCTTTTTTGGACCGTATCTCCTCCCACAGTTTTTGAGCTAGAGACATGAAATTCGGTACAGACTACTCTTAAGGTTCGTACACACTTGCGATCACTTTGACAATAACGGCCCATGTATGGGCACTTTATGGGCAGAAACGGGCGTTGTCGTGGGCGGATCACCAAATGAGTGGCCAGTTCGGCCCATAAAGTGCCCATAACGGGCGGATTATCGGTCGAAATGCTCGTTCGTACACAATCGTGCGTCGCGGGTCGGCACCCGCATCACACGTGTGTACGAACCTTTGTGCACACCATCCAATTTTTCGGAACGATCGATATTATTATGTATCAGTTTGTTGGCCTGAAAAATTTGGATAGTGTATTTGCAGGTGGCCGCGAACTATCTCAGTCACCCATTCATCCGCATTGTATTAAAGGCGACTCTGGTTTGTAGGAAAAAAATGGCCGACCGCTCACTATTGGCGAATAGTCAGTCAGGATGAAAAATATGATGGTGTTTACCCAGACTTAAAGTTTTTTAAACTGATGACAGTTAATATTCGTACACACATGCGATCGTGGTCCCGACCCGCGACGCATGATGTGTACGAACGTTCGTTTCGTAATCACCCTCACGTGTATAGCCCTTATCGCTGAAACGGCCGGTCGTTCAGAGATCCGCCCAGTGTGTCGGCAACGATCGCACGTGTGTACGAACCTTTAAACATCAATTAAACTGATGACATAGCTAAACACTGATTTATTTGGCTTGAAAAAGCCAATTTCCTGTTCTTTCTATTTCTTCTTCTTCTTCTTCTCCGTTTTCTTCTTCCGCTTTTGGGACCGTATCTCCTCCACAGTTTTTGAGCTAGAGACATGAAATTCGGTACAGACTTGCGGGGCATATAGGAGAAGTGTGCTATCTTCTAGCTAAGGAATCGCGGGAAGTGTTACGGCGTTATCGGCGAATTCCGGACATTTTTTCCATAGACTATAATGGTAACAATCCTCAAATGTGAATGTTTCAAAATAGTTTTTTTCATGGTCATAAAACAATGGTATACCCCCAACCCCCCCACAGACCCAGGTACACCCACCTCCAGACCTACCTTTCCATTCCCATGGAAGCCATATTTAAAGGGTAACTAAAGTCAAAAAAACTAATTTAGATTTATCCTCAAAAAAGATAGTTTATGGTTAATAAATAAAAAACATACCCCCCACAACCAGACCAGGTACCACACCTACTAATCTACTTATCCATTACTGTGGCAGCCATACTTAAAGGGTAACTAAAGTAAAAAAAAAACGAATTTAGATTATCCTCAATAAAAGATAGTTTTATGGATTAAACAAAAAAAACATACCCTCAACCAGACCCAGGTACATACACCTACTGATCTACTTATCCATTACAGTGGCAGGCTGGCAGCCATACTTAAAGGGTAACTAAAGTAAAAAAAATAATTTAGATTTATCCTCAATAAAAAATAGTTTTATGTGTGTAAACACAAAAAGACATACCCCTCAACCAGACCCAGGTACCCACCTACTGATCTCTTATGCATTACTGTGGAACCATACTTTAAGGGTAACTAAAGTCAAAAAGTAAATTTTGATCAAAATATCAAAAACTTTGTTTTTTAACCCCAACGTGATACAGGTATACACAGCTACTGACCTACCCCTCCATTACTGTTGCAGACATACTTAAAGGGTAACTAAAGTCAAAAAAACATAATTTGGACCAATCATCAAAAAAGTTTTTTTTTAACTCTCAACCTGACACGGGTACACCCACTACTGATCTACTTATCCATACTGTGACAGCCAACTTAAAGGGTGACTAAAGTCAAAAAAGCAAATTTTGATCAATCATCAAAAAACTTTGTTTTTTTTAACCCCCAACTTGATACAAACTAGAAAGGATAATCAATGCACATTCCTAGGCCCCATCATATCATATTATCTGCACACTGGCATACTTTATAAACAAAGGGTTTTTTATACATTACTGTGATCACTGAATGAAGACGCTTCCAACCACGTCAAGGTAACCCCAGTCTGGAAGGTCCTAACGTCTAACTTTTCTATTTCTTTTACTTTCTTTACTTCAATTACGATTAGCAAACTTTTGCATTCTCATTCTTACACACTGGATCCATATAACAGGCTCTCTCCTCTTCCCCTCAGCCCTTTGGCTTTTTAAAATGAGGGAAGAGGCCATCCAGTGCTTTATATTAAAGGCATAGGACCTCCCATTAAAGGGGCGTGTTGGGGTGCTATTACCACATGGAGGCTTGACCAAGCCTCCCAATAAATACATACATACAAGAATTGTGGAAGCACTCCAATTAGGCCAATTTACAACTACATTTAGCGGAAGTGCTACTGATCGGTCAACATTTATACAAACATAGAAAGGATAATCAATGCACATTCCTAGGCCCCAACAATATCATATTATCTGCACACTGGCATACTTTATAACAAAGGGGTTTTAGTATACATTACTGTGATCACATGAATGAAACCTTCCAACCACGTCAAGGTACCCCCATCTGGAAGGTCCTACTCTAACCTTTTCAATTTTCTTTACTTCAATTACGATTAGTCAAACTTTTGCATTCTCATTCTTACACACACTGGATCCATATAACAGGCTCTCTCCTTCCCCTCCAGCCCTTTGGCTTTTTAAAATGAGGGAAGAGGCCATCCAGTGCTTTATATTAAAGGCATAGGACCTCCCATTAAAGGGGCTTGTTGGGGGTGCTATTACCACATGGAGGCTTGACCAAGCCTCCAATAAATACATACAATACAAGAATTGTGGAAGCACTCCAATTAGCCAATTTACAACTACATTTAGCGGAAGTGCTACTGATCTGGTCAAACATTTATACAAACATAGAAGGATAATCAATGCACATTCCTAGGCCCCATACAATATCATATTATCTGCACACTGGCATACTTTTAAACAAAGGGGTTTTTAGTATACATTACTGTGACACATGAATGAAAAGCCTTCCAACCACGTCAAGTAACCCAGTCTGGAAGGTCCTAACGTCTAACCTTTCAATTTCTTTTACTTCAATTACGATTAGCAAACTTTTGCATTCTCATTCTTACACACTGGATCCATATAACAGGCTCTCTCCCTCCCCCTCAGCCCTTTGGCTTTTTAAATGAGGGAAGAGGCCATCCAGTGCTTTATATTAAAGGCATAGGACCTCCCATTAAAGGGGCGTGTTGGGGGTGCTATTACCACTGGAGGCTTGACCAAGCTCCCAATAAATACATACAATACAAAGATTGTGGAAGCACTCCAATTGCCAATTTACAACTACATTTAGCGGAAGTGCTACTGATCTGGTCAAACATTTATACAAACATAGAAAGGATAATCAATGCCCATTCCTAGGCCCATACAATATCATATTATCTGCACACTGGCATACTTTATAAACAAAGGGTTTTAGTATACATTACTGTGATCACATGAATGAAAAGCCTTCCAACCAACGTCAAGGTAACCCCAGTCTGGAAGGTCCTAACGTCTAACCTTTAATTTTTTTCTTCAATTACGATTAGCAAACTTTTGCATTTCTCATTCTTACACACTGGATCCATATAACGGCTCTCTCTCTCACGGTCACCACACCTACTGATCTACTTATCCATTACTGTGACAGCCATACTTAAAGGTAACTAAAGTCAAAAAAGCAATTTGATCAATCATCAAAAAACTTTGTTTTTTTAACCCCCAACTTGATACAGGTATACACAGCTACTGACCTCCCCTCCATTACTGTTGCAGCATACTTAAAGGGTAACTAAAGTAAAAAAAAATATTTTGACCATCATCAAAAAAGTTGTTTTTTTTAACTCTCAACCTGACACGGGTACCACACACCTACTGATCTACTATCCATTACTGTGGCAGCCACTTCTTAAAGGGTAACTAAAGTCAAAAAAGCAAATTGTATCAATCATCAAAAAACTTTGTTTTTTTAACCCCCAACGTGATACAGGTATATACAGCTACTGACCTACCCCTCCATTACTGTTGCAGACATACTTAAAGGGTACTAAAGTCAAAAAACTAATATTGACCATCATCAAAAAAGTTTTTTTTTTTTAATCTCAACCCGACACGGGTATACACACCTACTGATCTACTTATCCATTACTGTGGCAGCCACTCTTAAAGGGTAACTAAAGTCAAAAAAGCAAATTTTGATCAATCATCAAAAAACTTTGTTTTTTAACCACCCAACGTGATACAGGTATATACAGCTACTGACCTACTACCCTCCATTACTGTTGCAGCCCATACTTAAAGGGTAACTAAAGTCAAAAAAACTAATTTTGACCAATCATCAAAAAGTTTTTTTTAACTCTCAACCCGGCACGGGTACCACCACCTACTGATCTACTTATCCATTACTGTGACAGCCATACTTAAAGGGTAATAAAGTCAAAAAAGCAAATTTTGACAATCATCAAAAACTTTGTTTTTTAACCCCAAACTTGATACAGGTATATACAGCTACTGACCTACCCCTCCATTACTGTTGCAGCCATACTTAAGGTATACTAAAGTAAAAAAAAATATTTTGACCAATCATCAAAAAAGTTGTTTTTTTTTAAACTCTCAACCTGACACGGGTATCACCACCTACTGATCTACTTCTCCAATACTGTGCCAGCCACTCTAAAGGGTAACTAAAGTCAAAAAGCAAATTTGATCAATCATCAAAAAACTTTTGTAAACCCCCAACTTGATACAGGTATACACAGCTACTGACCTACCCCTCCATTACTGTTGCAGCCATACTTAAAGGGTAACTAAAGTCAAAAAACTAATTTGACCAATCATCAAAAAAGTTGTTTTTTTTTACTCTCAACCGACACGGGTACACACACCTACTGATCTACTTATCCATTACTGTGGAAGCTATACTTTAAAGGGTAACTAAAGTCAAAAAAGCAAATTTTGATCAATAATCAAAAAACTTAGTTTTTTTAACCCCCAACGTAATACAGGTATACACAGCTACTGACATACCCCTCCATTACTGTTGCAGCAATACCTAAAGGGTAACTAAAGTCAAAAAACTAATTTTGACCAATCATCAAAAAGTTTTTTTTTTTAACTCTCAACCCACACAGGTACACACACTACTGATCTACTTATCCATTACTGTGGCAAGCCATACTTTAAGGGTAACTAAAGTCAAAAAAGCTAATTTTGATCAATAATAAAAAAACTTAGTATTTTTACCCCCAACGTGATACAGGTATAACAACTACTGACCTACCCCCTCATTACTGTTGCAGCCATACTTAAAGGGTAACTAAAGTCAAAACAAGAATTTTGACCAATCTCTCAAAACTGTTTTTTTTTTAATTCTCAACCGACACGGGTACACACATCTACTGATCTACTTATCCATCACTATGGCAGCCATACGTAAAGGGTAACTAAAGTAAAAAAAACAATTTTGACTAATCATCAAAAAGTTAGTATTTTATCCCCAACCTGATATGAATACACACACACACCACTGCCTACCTTTAATGCATGTGACATATTTAAAGGGTAAGTAAAAAACAACAATGTCCTCATCATTGACATTATTGAGTTTTAAATCTGCAACACAAACACACAATTCCCTTCCAAAATACAGTCGTTCAAGCCAAATTCAAAGTTTATACTTAAACTTTCCCTTTCTAGTTATAAAATGTGACATAGCTAAACACTAATTATAGCTGATGACATAGCTAACACTGATTATAACTGATGACAAAGCTAAACACTGATTATAACTGATGACAAAGCTAAACACTGATTATAACTAATGACATAGCTAAACACTATTAGAACTGATGACATAGCTAAACGCTGATTATAACTGATGACAAAGCTAAACACTGATTATATAACTGATGACATAGCTAAACACTAATTATAACTGATGACATAACTAAACACTGGTTATAACTGATGACATAGCTAAACACTGATTCTAACTGATGACATAGCTAATCACTGATTATAACTGATGACATAGCTAATCACTGATTCTAACTGATGACATAGCTAATCACTGATTATAACTGATGACATAGCTAAACACTGATTATAACTGATGACATAGCCAAACACTAATTAGAACTGATGACATAGCTAAACACTGATTCAAACTGATGACAGCTAATCACTGATTATAACTGATAACATAGCTAAACACTGGTTATAACTGATGACATAGCTAAACACTGATTATAACTGATGACATAGCTAATCACTGATTATAACTGATAACATAGCTAAACACTGGTTATAACTGATGATATAGCTAAACACTGACTATAACTGATGATGTAGCTAAACACAGATTATAACTGATGGCATAGTTAATCACTGATTATAATTGATGACATAGCTAAACACAGATTATAACTGATGATTTAGCTAATCACTGATTATAACTGATGACATAGCTAAACACTAATTATAACTGATGACATAGCTAATCACTGATTATAACTGATAACATAGCTAAACACTGGTTATAACTGATGACATAGCTAAACACTGACTATAACTGATGATGTAGCTAAACACAGATTATAAGTGATGGCATAGTTAATCACTGATTATAATTGATGACATAGCTAAACACTGATTATAACTGAGATTACATAGCTAAACACTGATTATAACGATAACATAGCTAAACACTGTTATAACAAGATGACATAGCTAACACAGATTATAACTGAGACATAGCTAAACACGATTATAACTGATGACGATAGCTAAACACTGATTATACAAGATGACATAGCTAAACACAGATTATAACTGATGATTTAGCTAAACACTGATTATAACTGATGACATAGCTAAACACTGATTATAACAAGATGACATAGCTAAACACAGATTATAACTGATGATTTAGCTAAACATAGATTATATATTGAATATCCATGGGTCTTGAATATTTTCATTTAATTAGAATAATGTTTGCACAACAAGCGGCTGTTTTTAACAGATATTTGACAAGGAGTAATTATAAAATGATGAGATTAATATCTGAATGTATACCTATATACATAATATACATACACCTGTATACATAATATACATGCACTTATATACAGTACATAATATACATACAGGGAGATTCAATAAAGTTCTTATTGTTTAAAATGGTGCTAATTTTGCCCAAACCAATCAGAACTAATGTAAAGGAGGCCATACACCAGCCACCAGCACGATATTACTTACCCGACCACCGCTCACGCGACGTTCCTGCGATCCTGCCGGAACCACCTCTCTCCCCGATCTTATATACGACAGACTGCGATGCAAAATGAATGGGATTTGCAATCGCATGTCTGTCGATATAAAGATCGGGAGAGTGGTTCCGGCAGAAAGCGTTGCGTGAGCGGTCGGTCGGGTAAGTAATATCGTGCTGGTGTATGGCCTTAACATTTGAAAGCTAACATCTGATTGGTTGGGGCAAAATTAGCACCATTTTAAAGGGCATGTCCACCCCAAAACATAAATCCCCCCACTACTGTGCCCACCATGTAGTGTAGTTTAATCCTTACCTCACATCCCACTCCATAGGTTCTCCTGTAGGTCCCCCCCAAAGTCCCAAAAACTGCCCACCAGGAGGATAGCTCAGAGTCGCATATAGACTCTGCCTCCTACCTGGCCTCCGGAGAATTTGGCATGTGCACTGCAGCCCTTCTCCCCCTCCTCTCCCTCCCTCTCAGATCCCCTCCCTCTAGCGTAAAAAACCCTTTAGTTATATGATTCCCCCTGTCCCCCCAGCCCCAACCTCTATATTTATTCTTTTAAAAAGCTCCGGAAACTTTACTTACTGCCGCTCAGCCAATCAGAGATGCCACTGCCGGTCCTTCGCCGCCTCTGCCTTCTTTCTCGCAAGCGAGGGCCAGCAGCGCGTCGAGGAAAGAGGGGAGGTAAGTAGAGTTTGGGAATTTCAAAAGAATAAATATAGCGGTTGGGCTAGGGGGACAGGGGGAATATATATTAAAAATATTTTTAGGGTGGACGTGACCCTTGAAAACGCGTCCGGCACGTACTCTTATAGACACCTATATACATTAATAATACAGTCACTTCACTACATAATAGTCATACCAGATATAATAAGGAACAACACGGGATAATACAAACACGAGAAGAGCACAGACACGCATGAATAAGAACAACTAGATATACAAATACACGTTAGACAGAATTAGATGCATGACACATATATAGATAATATACATACAGCGATATACAGTAATATACATTACACATACAAGGTAAGTAGTAAACATATAACATAAATACATAGAGACAGCTACCGCGAGGATATAACATTAGGACACAACACACCATAATAGACACGTATACATAATAGATCAACACCATAGTACAATAGATAACCAGTACTCAGATACTGAATAAGATGATACAACTTATATAGATAAATATACAGAAATACCGTATAGTACATAACACAGACAAAAAACAGACAAAAAATATACCAATAAAAGAGAGACACAGCCCTAGCGCTAAGAGGACACATAAGAACGCGCACGTAAGCATACACATATATACATAATATACATACACCTAGTACACATATTACATACACCTATACTATATCATACACTAATTCACATATACATACACCTATACACATAATATACAGACACCATCTACATAATATAGTGCATCACACGCGATAACCGGCATAATTATACATACACCTATACACATAATATACATACAGCTGTATACACAATATACTTATACAACCTATATACCAATATAGCAACAACTATACACCATAATATAGTCGACACATATACATAATATAGCATACATCCTATATACACATATACATACACCTATACACATAAGATACATACACCTATACACATAATATACTATACACCTATACAATCAATATACATACACCTATACACATAATTACATACAGCATATATAACCTAATATAGCATAGCACCTATATACATATATACACACACTATATACATAGATAATACATCGGCAGCTAATACCCTATATACATACTCCTATTATGACCATAATATACCACACCATTATACACATAATATACTATACAGCTATATAATAATATCAAACCACTTATTACACATAAATTACTTACAGCTTATATATCATAATATACAGCACCTATTACTATAATTACATACCACATATATGCTATAATACATAGCCTATATAGATAACATACATCACTTATATAGATAATTACATAAACCTATAGACTATATACAGCATACACTATATACTAAAATAAACACACTTATACACATCATATACATACACCTATATACATAATATACTCACACGTATACACCATAATCATACATACCCCAACAGCCTCTATACATAATATAACACACTTATAACGACATAACTACAACACCTATATCACTCATCTACATACACCTATAACACATCATATACATACACCTATACACCATAATATACGATAATCCTATATACAGCAATATAATCACCTATAGCACATCACTAACATACCTTATATACATACTATACATACCCTATATCCATAATATCACACACTTATATACTAATATACATGCACTTTATATACATAATATCATACATTTAGATACATAATATACATACAACTATATACATATAATACATATACGCTATACCCCATATATACCCACACCTTTAATATATACCTTCACACCCCTATCCACATAACTATACATACACCTATATACATCATATATCCTACACCTGTATAGCCACATACTATAACACTAACTTATACACCATAATATCAATAACACCTATATACATAATATACAGCAACAACCTTATGATACATATATAACATACAACCTCTATAACATAATATACATACACTTATATATTCATAATATCCACACCCTATAAACTAATATATCGCTAACTATATACATAATATACAATACACATATACAAATAATACACACGCGCTATATACAATAATATACACACGCCTATATACAAACTATACACACGCTATAAACATAATATAACATAGCACCTATTACATAATATACATATCTTCTCAACAACACACACGGTCTACTGGGAATATTCATTACTGGTGATGAAATAATACATTCACCCAATTAGTAAATCCCATTGGCCAGTTCCTATCATTGTACCAAGTTCAAGTCTACTGGAAATATTCATTGCTGGTGATGAAATAATGTAATATATTCACACTCATAGTTAAATCCCAGTGGCCAGTTCATATCATGGTACCAAGTTATGGTTTGCTGGGAATATTCATTACTAGTGATGAAACAATATATTCCCGCCTATCTTTAAGTATCATTGGCCGGTTTGTATCATGGTACCAAGTGGAGGTCTTCTGGGAATATTTCTTACTGGTGATGAAATAATATATTCACAGCTATCTTTAAATCTCATTGGTCAGTTTATATTATGGTACCAAGTTGAGGTCAACTGGGAGTACTCCTTACTGGTGATGAATCCATATACGGTATTTACTAGAGATGAACAAAACTATAGAGCTTCATTCCACCTATGGATTTTTCAAATATCGACCTTAAAAGTGATTTTTGATACTGAATTTTACAATGGGTCCACTTTATAGCCAGGTTTATTACTTAATACCCATTGGTAATTCCCATGCCTAGATGGGGTCCCATTGAATAATAAAATTCAAATATGATTGGTTAATGTGTGATCATATGATTGCAAGCATTGAAATATTAACCAATCACAATTGGATTTGGTCCTTCAGCAAACCTATATAAAGAGGTGCAACCCCCGCGGAACTCAGAAGTCATCACAGTGATGGCAGAAGAAAGAAGATGTCGGCAACACCAGCAACTTTGTTGTGCCACAGCCACAGTGACATCGCCCGGTATAGGCGACATCGGCGGAGTTGGTGAAACCGGCTGGGAAGAAAGAAGACAACCCCCAAGGGCTCTTCTTAGAGCCAATCGGGACCCTAGTTTCGAGCTGCAGGACCCCCAACAAAGGCACTTGCCAGTGCTGCAAGGGCACTTCTAAGTGCCGGGGAGGGGGGTCCCAGTTCGAACTGCGGCTGTGAGAGAAATAGACATGAACTTTAAATGTAATTATATTACAACTATACAAAAAAAAATCAATTCTGGGTGTGTGTCCTTATAAAATATTTTTTTTTTATAGCTTATAGTTTGGTTTTTTTTATGTGTTATTTCTGTTGTAACTTGGTGCATCTTACAAGTAAATACTATATATACACAATAGCCTCAAATATCCTGTAAATTATATCTTTAAAAATGGTGCATATCTATGTCATCAGTTATAATCAGTGCTTAGCTATGTCATCAGTTATAATCAGTGTTTAGCTATGTCATCAGTTATAATCAGTGTTTAGCTATGTTATCAGTTATAATCAGTGTTTAGCTATGTTATCAGTTATAATCAGTGTTTAGCTATATTATCAGTTAAAATCAGTGATTAGCTATGTCATCAGTTATAATCAGTGTTTAGCTGTCATCCGTTATAATCCGTGTTTAGCTATGTCATCAGTTATAATCAGTGTTTAGCTATGTCATCATCAGTTATAATCAGTGTTAGCTATGTAATTCAGTTATAATCGGTGTTTGCTATGTCATCAGGGTATAGTCCGTGTTTAGCTATGTCATCAGGATAATCAGTGTTTAGCTATGTCATCAGTTATAATCAGTGTTTAGCTATGTCATCAGTTATAATCAGTGTTTAGCTATGTTATTCAGTTATTAATCAGTGTTTAGCTATGTCATCAGTTATAATCAGTGTTTTGTTTCGCTTTTGTATGATTTATAATCAGTGATTAGCTATGTCATCAGTTATAATAGTGTAGCTATGTCATCAGTTATAATTAGTGCTTTGCTATGTCATCAGTTATAATCAGTGTTTAGCTATGTCATCAGTTATAATCAGTGTTTAGCTATGTCATCAGTTATAATCAGGTTTAGCTAGTGTCATCAGTTATAATCAGTGTTTAGCTATTTTTTTATGTTATCAGTTATAATCAGTGTTGCTATGTCATCAGTTATAATCAGTGTTAGCTGTCATCCGTTATATCCGTGTTTTAGCTATGTCATCAGTTATATCAGGGTTTAGCTATGTCATCAGTTATAATCAGTGTTTAGCTATGTCATCGTTATAATCCGTGTTTAGCTATGTCATAGGTATTAGTCCGTGTTTAGCTATGTCATCAGTTATAATCAGTGTTTAGCTATGTCATCAGTTATAATCAGTGTTAGCTATGTCATCAGTTATAATCAGTGTTTAGCTATGTTATCAGTTATCTATAATCAGTGTTTAGCTATGTCATCAGTTATAATCAGTGTTTAGCTTTGTCATGATTTATAATCAGTGATTAGCTATGTCATCAGTTATAATTAGTGCTTAGCTATGTCATCAGTTATAAATAGTGCTTTGCTATGTCATCAGTTATAATCAGTGTTAGCTATGTCATCATTATAATCAGTGTTTAGCTATGACATCAGTTATAATCAGGTGTGTTTAGCTATGTCATCAGTTATAATCAGTGCTAGCTATGTCATCAGTTATAATAAGTGTTTAGCTAGTCATCGTTATAATCAGTGTTTAGCTATGTCATCAGTTATAATCAGTGTTTAGCTATGTCATCAGTTATAATTAGTGTTTAGCTATGTCATCAGTTATAATCAGTGTTTAGCTATGTCATCAGTTATATCAGTGTTTAGCTATGTCATCCGTTTAATCCGTGTTTAGCTATGTCATCAGTTATAATCAGTTATAATCAGGTTTAGCTATGTCATCAGTTATAATCAGTGTTTAGCTATGTCATCAGTTATAATCCGTGTTTAGCTATGTCATCAGTATAGTCCGTGTTTAGCTATGTCATCAGTATATCATTTAGCTATGTCATCAGTTATAATCAGTGTTTAGCTATGTCATCAGTTATAATCAGTGTTTAGCTATGTTATCAGTTATAATCAGTGTTTAGCTATGTCATCAGTTATAATCAGTGTTTAGCTTTGTCATGATTTATAATCAGTGATTAGCTATGTCATCAGTTATAATTAGTGCTTAGCTATGTCATCAGTTATAAATAGTGCTTTGCTATGTCATCAGTTATAATCAGTGTTTAGCTATGTCATCAGTTATAATCAGTGTTTAGCTATGACATCAGTTATAATCAGTGTTTAGCTATGTCATCAGTATATATAATCATGCTTAGCTATGTCATCAGTTATAATAATGTTTAGCTATGTCATCGGTTATAATCAGTGTTTAGCTATGTCATCAGTTATTATCAGAGTTTAGCTATGTCATCAGTTATAATTAGTGTTTAGCTATGTCATCAGTTATAATCAGTGTTTAGCTATGTCATCAGTTATAATCAGTGTTTAGCTATGTTATCAGTTATAATCAGTGTTTAGCTATGTCATCAGTTATAAATCAGTTTTAGCTGTCATCCGTTATAATCCGTGTTAGCTATGTCATCAGTTATAATCAGTGTTTAGCTATGTCATCAGTTATAATCAGGTTTAGCTATGTCATCAGTTATAATCCGTGTTTAGTATGTCATCAGGTATAGTCGTGTTTAGCATGTCATCAGTTATAATCAGTGTTAGCTATGTCATCAGTTATAATCAGTGTTTAGCTATGTCATCAGTTTATAATCAGTGTTTAGCTATGTATCAGTATAATCAGTGTTTAGCTATGTCATCAGTTATAATCAGTGTTTAGCTTTGTCATGATTTATAATCAGTGATTAGCTATGTCATCAGTTATAATTAGTGCTTAGCTATGTCATCAGTTATAATTAGTGCTTTGCTATGTCATCAGTTATAATCAGTGTTTAGCTATGTCATCAGTTATAATCAGTGTTTAGCTGTCATCCGTTATAATCCGTGTTTAGCTATGTCATCAGTTTATACAGTGTTTAGCTATGTCTCAGTTCTAATAGGTTTAGCTAGTCATTAGTTAAATCAGTGTTTAGCTTTGTCATCAGTTAGCTATGTCATCAGTTAATCAGTGTTTAGCTTTGTCATCAGTTATAATCAGTGTTTAGCTATGTCATCAGTTATAATCAGTGTTTAGCTTGTTATCAGTTATAATCAGTGCTTAGCTATGTCATCAGTTATAATCAGTGTTTAGCTTGTCATGATTTATAATCAGTGATTAGCTATGTCATCAGTTATAATTAGGGCTTAGCTATGTCATCAGTTATAATTAGTGCTTTGCTATGTCATCAGTTATAATCAGTGTTTAGCTATGTCATCAGTATAATCAGTGTTTAGCTATGACATCAGTTATAATCAGTGGTTAGCTATGCATCAGTTATAATCAGTGTTTAGCTTTGTCCTGATTTATAATCAGTGTTTAGCTATGTCATCATTTATATCAGTGCTAGTAGTCATCAGTTATATAAGTGTTTAGCTATGTCACGGTTATAATCAGTGTTAGCATGTCATCGGTTATAATCAGTGTTTAGCTATGTCATCCAGTTATTATCAGAGTTAGCTATGTCATCAGTATAATTAGTGTTTAGCTATGTCATCAGTTATAATCAGTGTTTAGCTATGTCATCAGTTATAATCAGTGTTTAGCTATGTTATCAGTTATAATCAGTGTTTAGCTATGTCATCAGTTATAATCAGTGTTTAGCTGTCATCCGTTATAATCCGTGTTTAGCTATGTCATCAGTTATAATCAGTGTTTAGCTATGTCATCAGTTATAATCAGTGTTTAGCTATGTCAGTTATAATCCGTGTTTAGCTATGTCATCAGGTATAGTCCGTGTTTAGCTATGTCATCAGTTATAATCAGTGTTTAGCTATGTTATCAGTTATAATCAGTGTTTAGCTATGTCATCAGTTATAATCAGTGTTTAGCTTTGTCATGATTTATAATTAGTGATTAGCTATGTCATCAGTTATAATTAGTGCTAGTTATGTCATCGTTATAATTAGTGCTTTGCATATGTCATCAGTTATAATCAGTGTTTAGCTAGTATCAGTTATAATCAGTGTTTAGCTATGACATCAGTTATAATCAGGTTTAGCTATGTCATCATTTATAATCAGTGCTTAGCTATGTCATCAGTTATAATAAGTGTTTAGCTATGTCATCGGTTTATAATCATGTGTTAGCTATGTATCAGTTTATAATCAGAGTTTAGCTATGTTATCAGTTATAATTAGTGCTCAGTTATGTCATCAGGTATAATTACTGTTTAGTTATGTCATCAGTTTATATCATGTTTAGCTATGTCATCGGTGTTATGTAACCTGTGTAACTTAATTGGAAATAATGTACCCCCTATGGTAAAATACTAGCATATTTGAAGTCACTAGATATCCTTAGCCTGTAATGCTAAGTAATGCTTTTATTGGTTGTGCAACTCCTTGGTGAATTTTAATATCTTCTTATTTTCCAATGGGGGTTGCATTTTCTGTTTCAAACCCATTTAAAAATAAGCTCACCGTCACTAAAATACAAGAACGTATTAAACATACTTGCAGGTCACCTTGTCGTACTGTATTCATCATTATTAATGCGACAGAGACCAGTCACATGATTACAAGCTGGTACATGACTACAAGCTGGTGAAAGCAGGAAGTGTTCAGGAAGGATATTGCTATACATTTCAAAAATAACTTCTTACACAGTTTTACAAAGAGCTGTGATCCAGGGTTGTTTGTAAAGGTAGATGGGAGGCTTTTATTTAAATATAACTTATTTGGAGACCAAAGTTCCCCTTTAACTGGCTTCCAATTGCTTAAGCCTTCAATGATATCACAGTAACGGATGGAGTCTTAATGCCACTGAATAATAAAGATAATGTAATAGTTGAATACTGTACATAGCATCATAAAGAGAAAAGATAAAGCCACTTTTGCAATTTTCCTAATTAAGAATATACATATTTTGGCTACATCCATTTATAAAGTTCTTAAATTGCCGGCAGAGATTAAATACACCCTGTACAGTCAATATCCCGGAATGCAGCTTTTCAAAGGGTTTAAATACCGAGCCATCTGACAAACCGTATTTGTCCCTATACCATAAAATTGACAGATACCGCTCTGCAAAACTGAATAATGGCTGAGAATGTTCCATTACGGCCTTCAAAAAAATCGATTTACAGTTTCAATTTATCAAAACGTTGATAAATGAACAGGCATTAATAGCGTGCTGGGGGGGGGGTAGCGCTGCCCTAAAACATAGCGCATCTGAACCATTATCTCTCTCCCTGGAAAATGATTGTGTTTACACACACACTGCCTCTCCGTATTATGGCTCGTTGTATAATTGATGACCAGAGGGTAACTGTTTCTTTGAAGGCATTCTGATTTTACATGGGCCTCTGATGTAAAGATTGCTGTCCAAGTATGGCGATAAGGCTACATACCAAAATACCAAATTTAACCAAACACTTTTTGGATAATAGTTAACCTAATGCTAATTACCGAAATCAAACGATACTTTCGAGGGTTATTCGAAAACGAACGATACTTTCGAGGGTTACCAAAAATAGAACCATAAATTCGAGGGTTACCAAAATCGAATGATACATTAGCTGAACAAACTATACATTCAAGGGTTAGCGAAAGGCTCGTAAATTAGATAATTCTCGAAACCGCAACGGCGAACGTTCGATATTATTGAAAGTCCGGAAAGTTGGAAAGTCCGACAACGTTCAGACTTGTTATTTGACTCGAACTCAGGTTCCAGTTCAAGTTCTAGTCCATCTCTAATGTTGAAAACTAAAAAAAATCCACTCCTAGTGGTATGATTTGAATTTTTTTGCGGAATTTAGTACACAGTCTGCAGAACGAAATGCCCCAGTAAAGAAATATCCCTATTAATAGGAGCCATAGTCAGTCCCTGTCCCCTTACAGGTAAAATCCATTTTCTCTACCCGGCAGTGTGACTTTCTTTACTGAAACAGGAATGTAAACCAACTCTACACACATTATCTTTATAACCCTGCATACGGGTACAGGATTTACCTGAGCAGAGTTCACTGTTCCTGCCAAGGACTCCTGATGATTTAATGATAATCTCACGTAGCTTTCAGCTTTACTGTGTGCCAATACTCTAATTAATCACCTTCTACCCATAATGCACTCAGCCTGCTCCTTAGTCCTTACACCCCTGAATAAATTCCTAGTAAGGTTTGCCTTGTTCCATTATTACATAATGTTCTAATAGAGCAGGGCAAGCCCTGACTCGCCTCCAACTATACCCCCTGTTATATAACATGGCAAGAGTAGATTCTAACCTTGGGGCTCCCTTAAAGAATAGATGGACCGCGTGATTGCCCATTAGAGCCGGTTTGGTTAATTACATTGATATTTGTAAAGTGTAACTGGCGAATAGACTATGGAGCCAGATTTACCACAATCACTGGACTTCTCTGCAATTTATTATATTGGTTGTGTAGTCGCAAATGATGTTACTCTTTGCACAAATAGGCGACACCCACACAACCCGCGAAAGGGAGTTAAAGTCACGCTAACCGTTAACGGGCCATATTTAAAAAGGTACGGTATCGCTAAGTAACCATAGCACGCTTTAAATGATCTCGGCGGGACAAATGACAGTAGTGGCTGCGGCTGACAGTGCATGCGACTGATTGTGTGTCCACGATTGGGAAGAACGGGCGGCCAATCGATCCAGCCACCCTACAACAGCGACTCTCAGTCATCGGCGGAAATATCTGCTGGTGTGTACCCAGCCTTAATGCAAGATGATTAAAGGCAATTTAAAAAAACACGTGTTCAGATGCACTAAAAAGGGTGGATAGACTGGTCATTTGCCCAGGTTAGGAACAGGTATCACCTTCATTTTCAACCTTTGTCTGTGAGAGGATTATGGGTGTGTGTTAGATCCTTGCTTTTGTGTGCGGGGTCTGCTATATTGTGGGTTGCAGGTTTATACTTTTATATACTCTATTGAGTCATTATTATTATGGATTTATATAGTGCCAAACATTCCATGGCGCATGGCAATTCCATGGATACATTCACATCAGGCCCTGCCCCGAAGAGCTTACAATCTAAGCACATTTATTTGACACATACAACCTATCAGTATGTCTTTATGATTGTGAGGAAAACCGAGTCGGAGTGCCCGGAGGAAACCCACGCAAGCACGGGGAGAACATAAAAACTCCTTGCAGTTGTGTCCAAGGGTGGAATCGAACTCAGGAATTCAGCGCTGCAAGACATCAGTGCTAACCACTGAGCCACCGTGCTGCCCACGGTGTCATACTTTGTTACTGGAACCTATGATGGCATTCCTCTGTAAGGACATGAATAAGCCTAGTGCCGCTTATGGCTGGGACCCACTATCACGCACCGAGGCGCATGCAAGATTTTTGCAATGTGCTGCTGTGCGTGATAGTCCGTGTGTGATGCGTTCATGTATTGGCACACATGCGATCCACACAAAAGTCATGCACGCATGTAGGACTTGTGTGGTGTAGTGTGTTGTGGTGTGTAGTGTTTGTGTGTGTGTGTAGTGTGTGTGTGTGTGTGTGAGGTGGTTGTGATTATGTTGTGTGTTTACTGTGTGTGTGTGTAGTATTTGTGAGGTGTAAGTGTAGTGTCTGAGTGTGTTTAGTGTGGTGTGTGTAGTGTAGATGTGTTTGAGGGTGTGGTAGTGTGTGGTGTGAGTGTGTGTATAGTGTTGTGTAGTGGGTGTGGTGTTGTGTGTTGGTGTGGTGGTGTGTAGTGTGTGTGTGTTGTAGGTGTGTGGTGTGTGTGTTGTAGGTGTGTGTGTGTGTGTGGGTAGTGTGTGGGGTGTATAGTGTGTAGTGTGTGGGGTGTATAGTGTGTAGTGTGTGGGGTGTATAGTGTGTGTGGTGTGTGTGTAGTGTGCGTGTGTGTAGTGTGTGTGGTGTGTGTGTGGTGTGGGGGTGTGTTGTGTGTGTGTGGTATTGTGTGGGGTGTATAGTGTGTAGTGTGTGGGGTGTATAGTGTGTAGTGTGTGTGTTGTAGTGTGGTGTGTGTAGTGTGTGGGGTGTGTGTGTAGTGTGGGGTGTATAGTGTGTAGTGTGTGTGTGTAGTGGGGGTAGTTTTATTTTTCTTACACAGACGTGACATTCTTTCCAAGTATTATGTTACATCTTAATTTGTATTCAAAAGGCGCTCGCAACAAGACAAGCTTTTGTCTGATAATCGTAGTAAGGCACAGTCTTGCAAATGCTACCAGGATGTTGTTGGGATGATAAATGGCCTTCTGACTTTATCGATTTCTTTGACAATGAGAATTTCTATGCAGCCGTGCGATTCGCCCAGTGTCCAAAGTCACAAGTAGATTTTATTCTGATATTTTTCTTTCTTTTGTCTTTGGAGTGGAAGAAATTAATTGCAACGAGTAATTAGCCAATGGAAAGACAGAGTTTCTGGATTACATCATGAGCCATAAAATAAAGCATCCTAAATAAATACAATCAATGAAAATACATTGAAAGTCATCGAAAGGGAGAGCTGGCTGGGGGAGGGGATGGTCCCTATTTTGGCCCAATTGACCACAGCAACCAATATTTGGCTTGATGGGGGCCGACGTTTTCATTATGATTTATAACCTTTTGCACCTGATTCATTTTTAGACGAATTGGTCAATCTTGTACAATCAGACGAGAAAACCTGGTCTATTGGGCACATGATGGTCAACCCAATTGTTTTTTATTCTAGTCAACAGTGACTATGAAAGATATTAGTCGATCTGGAGTAAGGGCTAGGCCACACTAGCGCGTATTCGTGCATTTGCGCACGCGTTTCGCGCTCGCGATTGGGCCGCGGTTTTCATTAAAATGGAAATAGCGGGGAACGCAAAAATCCCGCGATTTCCGAGCGCATGCGATTGCGCATCCGTTCGCTTTTTGGTAATGCAGCGTTCACCATTTTTGGTGCGTTAACGCATGTGTTTCCATAACGCGAAATGTCGAAAAACGCATGCGCAAAACGCGAACGCACAAGAAAAAGCGCACACAATCGGTGCGATAACGCTCGCGATTTTGTGCGCGATTCCTGTGCGTTGTAGTGTGGCCTCAGCCTAACAGACCATAGTAGATCCATGTATGCCTAGACCAAGTGCAATTAAAGATCCCTGATTTGCTCTTTGACTGATCTATTAAAGGGCAAGTCCACCCTTAAAACAAAAAAATGGTAACTTGTCAGTTACCTGCCCCAAAACCCAACTAAATTAATAGCACATATTAGATGCATTTCTAAGCATTACTTATGGATAATTATTGTCCCCATTCTGACAGAGTAAGCTGGCCCCTCCCTCCAAACAGTCAATCAAGGCTGTGACAACTGACATACAACCAATGTTGACAGCTGTTTCACCTGCTGCCTCCTGAGAAATTTTTTTTTAACTTTCCAAAAGAAACTTATCATTAAATATCTGGTTATAATTACAGGTAATAAACTGGTAAAATATTTGCGGGCAAATAACAGTTTTTTGTTTTAAGGGTGGACATTCCCTTTAAGGACCAGATACAATTCATTTCTTGCCATAAACCACCCAAAATGATGGAATATTGCCTTTTCTGGGCTGTGTTTAAAAACAATCTCTGCAGGAACACTGGGCTAAATAACACTCCCAAGGAAAGTCTTACAGATGTTGTGGTTATAAAGCTAAAGTACATTAGTGAGGAGTCAGTCCATCTATTTAATACAGACAACCGCAGAGTGTACAGCCAGGGAACCTGGATAAAATATGACATTATTATTACAATAGGGAAGGGCGAGGTTAATTAAATATAGTTCAATGTTTTATAAAAAGGAGATGATATTGATTTTCAAAGCGGGTTATGGGCTTTGTGCAATATTTAGCATAACAATAGCCTGTGTCCGAGATCCCTTGTTCAATTCTTTCTAGACACATCAACTACTCTTAAGGTTCGTACCACTTGCGATCGCTTTGACCGATAATCGGCCCGTGTATGGGCACTTTATGGGCAGAAACGGGCGTTCGCTGGGCGGATCACCAAATGAGTGGCCATTTCGGCCCCATAAAGTGCCCATAACGGGCGGATTACTGGTCGCGAAATGCTCGTTCGTACACATGTGCGTCGCGGGTCGGCACCCGCAATCACACGTGTGTACGAACCTTAGGTACACACCATCCAATTTTTCGGAACGATCGATATTATTATGTATCAGTTTGTTGGCCTGAAAAATTTGGTAGTGTATTGCAGGTGGCCGCGAACTCTCAGTCACCATTCATCCGCATTGTAAAAGGGCGATCTGGTTTGTAGGAAAAAAATGGCCGACCGCTCACTATTGGCGAATAGTCAGTCAGGATGAAAAATATGATGGGGTTTACCCAGACTTAAAGTTTATAAAAACTGATGACAGTTAATATTCGTACACACATCGATCGTGGGTCCCGACCCGCGACGCATGATGTTACGAACGTTCGTTTCGTAATCCACCCGTGTATAGGCCCTTATCGCCTGAAACGGCCGGTCGTTCAGAGATCCGCCCAGTGTGTCGGCAAGCGATCGCACGTGTGTACGAACCTTTAAACATCAATTAGAACTGTGACATAGCTAAACAATGATTTATTTGGCTTGAAAAAGCCAAATTCCTGTTCTTTCTATTTCTTCTTCTTCCGTTTTATTCTTCCGCTTTTTTGGACGTATCTCCTCCCACAGTTTTTGAGCGAGACATGAAATTCGGTCAGACTACTCTTAAGGTTCGTACACACTTGCGATCACTTTGACCAATAATCGGCCCATGTATGGGCACTTTATGGGCAGAAACGGGCGTTCGCTGGGCGGATCACCAAATGAGTGCCAGTTCGGCCCATAAAGTGCCCATAACGGGCGGATTATCGGTCGAAATGCTCGTTCGTACACATCGTGCGTCGCGGGTCGGCACCCGCAATCACACGTGTGTACGAACCTTTAGGTACACACATCCAATTTTTCGGAACGATCGATATTATTAGTATCAGTTTGTTGGGCCTGAAAAATTGGATAGTGTATTGCGGTGGCCGCGAACTATCTCAGTCACCCATTCATCCGCATTGTATTAAAGGGCGATCTGGTTTGTAGGAAAAAAATGGCGACCGCTCACTATTGGAATAGTCAGTCAGGATGAAAAATATGATGGTGTTACCCAGACTTAAAGTTTTTTAAAACTGATGACAGTTAATATTCGTACACACATGCGATCGTGGGTCCCGACCCGGACGCATGATGTGTACGAACGTTCGTTTCGTAATCCCCCGTGTATAGGCCCTATCGCCTGAAACGGCCGGTCGTTCAGAGATCCGCCCAGTGTGTCGGCAAGCGATCGCACGTGTGTACGAACCTTTAAACATCAATTAGAACTGATGACATAGCTAAACACTGATTTATTTGGCTTGAAAAAGCCCAATTCCTGTTCTTTCTATTTCTTCTTCTCTTCTTCTTCCGTTTTCTTCTTCCGCTTTTTTGGACCGTATCTCCTCACAGTTTTGAGCTGAGACATGAAATCGGTACAGACGTGCGGGGCATATAGGAGAAGTGTGATACTTCTAGCTAAGGAATCCGCGGAAGTGTTACGGCGTTATCGGGAATTTCCGGACATTTTTTCCCATAGACTATAATGGTAACAATCCTCAAATGTGAATGTTTCAAAATAGTTTTTTCATGGTCATAAATACAATGGTGTTACCCCCAACCCCCCACACAGACCCAGGTACACCCACCTACGACCTACCTTTCCATTCCCATGGAAGCCATTTTAAAGGGTAACTAAAGTCAAAAAAACTAATTTAGATTTATCCTCAAAAAAGATAGTTTTATGGTTAAAACATAAAAAAGACATACCCCCAACCAGACCAGGTACACACCTACTAATCTACTTATCCATTACTGTGGCAGCCATACTTAAAGGGTAACTAAAGTAAAAAAAAAACGAATTTAGATTTATCCTCAATAAAAGATAGTTTTATGGATATAAACAAAAAAAGATACCCCTCAACCAGACCCAGGACATACACCTACTGATCTACTTATCCATTACAGTGGCAGGCTGGCAGCCATACTTAAAGGGTAACTAAAGTAAAAAAAAATAATTAGATTTATCCTCAATAAAAAATGTTTTATGGTTGTAAACACAAAAAGACATACCCCTCAACCAGACCCAGGTACCCACACCTATGATCTACTTATGCATTACTGTGGAAGCCATACTTTAAAGGGTAACTAAAGTCAAAAAGTAAATTTTGATCAATAATCAAAAAACTTTGTTTTTAACCCCAACGTGATACAGGTATACACAGCTACTGACCTACCCCTCCATTACTGTTGCAGACATACTTAAAGGGTAACTAAAGTCAAAAAAAATAATTTTGACCAATCATCAAAAAAGTTTTTTTTAACTCTCAACCTGACACGGGTACACACACCTACTGATCTACTTATCCATTACTGTGACAGCCATACTTAAAGGGTGACTAAAGTCAAAAAAGCAAATTTTGATCAATCATCAAAAAACTTTGTTTTTTTATTACCCCCAACTTGATACAACATAGAAAGGATAATCAATGCACATTCCTAGGCCCATACAATATCATATTATCTGCACACTGGCATACTTTAAAACAAAGGGGTTTTTAGTATACATTACTGTGATCACATGAATGAAAAGCCTTCAACCACGTCAAGGTAACCCCAGTCTGGAAGGTCTAACGTCTAACCTTTTCTATTTCTTTTACTTCAATTACGATTAGCAAACTTTTGCATTTCTCATCTTACACACTGGATCCATATAACAGGCTCTCTCCCTTCCCCCAGCCCTTTGGCTTTTAAAATGAGGGAAGAGGCCCTCCAGTGCTTTATATTAAAGGCATAGGACCTCCCATTAAAGGGGCGTGTGGGTGCTATTACCAAGGAGGCTTGACCAAGCCTCCCAATAAATACATACAATACAAGAATTGTGGAAGCACTCCAATTAGGCCAATTTACAAATACATTTAGCGGAAGTGCTACTGATCTGGTCAACATTTATACAAACATAGAAAGGATAATCAATGCACCTTCCTAGGCCCCAACAATATCATATTATCGCCACACTGGCATACTTTATAAACAAAGGGGTTTGTATACATTACTGTGATCACATGAATGAAAAGCCTTCCAACCACGTCAAGGTAACCCCCAGTCTGGAAGGTCCTAACGTAACCTTTTCAATTTCTTTTACTTCAATTACGATTAGCAAACTTTGCATTTCTCATCTTACACACTGGATCCATATAACAGGCTCTCTCCTTCCCCTCCAGCCCTTTGGCTTTTAAAATGAGGGAAGAGGCCATCCAGTGCTTTATATTAAAGGCATAGGACCTCCCATTAAAGGGGGTGTTGGGGGTGCTATTACCACATGGAGGCTTGACCAAGCTCCCAATAATACATACAATACAAGAATTGTGGGAAGCACTCCAATTAGGCCAATTTACAACTACATTTAGCGGAAGTGCTACTGATCTGGTCAAACATTTATACAAACATAGAAAGGATAATCAATGCACATTCCTAGGCCCCATACAATATCCTATTATCTGCACACTGGCATACTTTATAAACAAAGGGGTTTTTAGTTACATTACTGTGATCACATGAATGAAAAGCCTTCCAACCACGTCAAGGTAACCCCAGTCCGGAAGGTCCTAACGTCTAACCTTTTCAATTTCTTTTACTTCAATTACGATTAGCAAACTTTTGCATTTCTCATTTTTACACACTGGATCCATATAAACGGCTCTCTCCCTTCCCCCTCAGCCCTTTGGCTTTTTAAATGAGGAGGGAGAGGCCATCCAGTGCTTTATATTAAAGGCATAGGACCTCCATTAAAGGGGCGTGTTGGGGGTGCTATTACCACATGGAGGCTTGACAAGCTCCCAATAAATACATACAATACAAGAATTGTGGAAGCACTAATTAGGCCAATTTACAACTACATTTAGCGGAAGTGCTACTGATCTGGTCAAACATTATAACAACATAGAAAGGATAATCAATGCCACATTCCTAGGCCCCATACAATATCATATTATCTGCACACTGGCATACTTATAAACAAAGGGGTTTTAGTATACATTACTGTGATCACATGAATGAAAAGCCTTCCAACAACGTCAAGGTAACCCAGTCTGGAAGGTCTAACGTCTAACCTTTTCAATTTCTTACTTCAATTACGATTAGCAAACTTTTGCATTTCTCATTCTACACACTGGATCCATATAACAGGCTCTCTCTCCACGGGTCACCCACCTACTGATCACTTATCCATTACTGTGACAGCCATACTTAAAGGGTAACTAAAGTCAAAAAAGCAAATTTTGATCAATCATCAAAAAACTTTGTTTTTTTAACCCCCAACTTGATACAGGTATACAAGCTACTGACCTACCCCTCCATTACTGTTGCAGCACATACTTAAAGGGAACTAAAGTAAAAAAAAATATTTTGACCAATCATCAAAAAAGTTGTTTTTTTTAACTCTCAACTGACACGGGTACACACCACCTAATGATCTACTTATCCATTACTGTGCAGCCACTCTCTTAAAGGGTAACTAAAGTCAAAAAAGCAAATTGGGATCAATCATCAAAAACTTTGTTTTTTAACCCCCAACGTGATACAGGTATATACAGCTAATGACCTACCCCTCCCATTACGTTGCAGATACTAAAGGGTTAACTAAAGTAAAAAAACTAATTTTGACCATCATCAAAAAAGTTTTTTTTTTTTAAATCTCAACCCGACACGGGTATACACACCTACTGATCTACTTATCCATTACTGTGGCAGCCACTCTTAAAGGGTAACTAAAGTCAAAAAAGCAAATTTTGATCAATCATCAAAAAACTTTGTTTTTTTAACCCCAACGTGATACAGGTATATACAGCTACTGACCTACCCCTCCAACTGTTGCAAGCCATACTTAAAGGGTAACTAAAGTCAAAAAAACTAATTTTGACCCATCATCAAAAAAGTTTTTTTTTTAACTCTCAACCCGGCACGGGTACACACACCTACTGATCTACTTTATCCATATTACTGTGACAGCCATACTTAAAGGGTAACTAAAGTCAAAAAAGCAAATTTGATCAATCATCAAAAAACTTTGTTTTTAACCCCCAACTTGATACAGGTATATACAGCTACGACCTACCCCTCCATTACTGTTGCAGCATACTTAAGGGTAACTAAAGTAAAAAAAAAATATTTTGACCAATCATCAAAAAAGTTGTTTTTTTTTAAACTCTCAACCTGGACACGGGTATACACACCTACTGATCTACTTATCCAATACTGTGCCAGCCACTCTAAAGGGTAACTAAAGTCAAAAAAAGCAAATTTTGATCAATCATCAAAAACTTTTGTTTTTAACCCCCAACTTGATACAGGTATACACAGCTAATGACCTACCCCTCCATTAGTTGCAGCCATACTTAAAGGGTAACTAAAGTAAAAAAACTAATTTTGACCAATCATCAAAAAAGTTGTTTTTTTTTAACTCTCAACCGACACGGGTACACACACCTACTGATCTACTTATCCATTACTGTGGAAGCTATAATTTAAAGGGTAACTAAAGTCAAAAAAGCAAATTTTGATCAATAATCAAAAAACTAGTTTTTTTAAACCCCCAACGTAATACAGGTATACACATACTGACATACCCCTCCATTACTGTTGCAGCAATACCTAAAGGGTAACTAAAGTCAAAAAACTAATTTTGACAATCATCAAAAAAGTTTTTTTTTTTAACTCTCAACCCAACCAGGTACACAACCTACTGATCTACTTATCCATTACTGTGGAAGCCATACTTAAAGGGTAACTAAAGTCAAAAAGCTAATTTTGATCAATAATAAAAAAAACTTAGTATTTTTAACCCCCCAACGTGATACAGGTAAAACAACTACTGAACACCCCTCCATTACTGTTGCAGCCATACTAAAGGGTAACTAAAGTCAAAACAAAGAATTTTGACCAATCTCCAAAACTGTTTTTTTTTTAATTCTCAACCCGACACGGGTACACACATTCACTGATCTACTTATCCATCACTATGGCAGCCATACGTAAAGGGAACAAAGTAAAAAAACTAATTTTGACTAATCATCAAAAAAGTTAGTATTTTATCCCCCAACCTGATATGAATACACACCACACCAACTGACCTACCTTTAATGCATGTGCATATTAAAAGGGTAAGTAAAAAACAACAATGTCCTCATCATTGACATTATTGATTTTAAAATCTGCCAACACAAAAACACAATTCCCTTCCAAAATACAGTGTTCAAGCCAAATTAAAGTTTATACTTAAACTTTCCCTTTCTAGTTATAACTGATGGAACAAGCTAAACACTAATTATAGCTGATGACATAGCTAACACGATTATAACTGATGACAAAGCTAAACAACTGATTATACTGATGACAAAGCTAAACATGATTATAACTAATGACATAGCTAAACACTATTAGAACTGATGACATAGCTAAACGCTGATTTTAAATGATGACAAAGCTAAACACTGATATAATAACTGATGACATAGCTAAACAACTAATATAACTGATGACATAACTAAACACTGGTTATAATGATGACTAGCTAAACACTGATTTAACTGATGACATAGCTAATCATGAGTATAACTGATGACATAGCTAATCACTGATTATACTGATGACATAGCTAATCACTGATTATAACTGATGACATAGCAAACACTGATTATAACTAGACTATAGCCAAATAATTAGAATGATGACATAGCTAAACACTGATTCAAACTGATGACAGCTAATCACTGATTTAACTGATAACATAGCTAAACACTGGTATAACTGATGACATAGCTAAACACTGATTATAACTGATGACATAGCTAATCACTGATTATAACTGATAACATAGCTAAACACTGGTTATAACTGATGATATAGCTAAACACTGACTATAACTGATGATGTAGCTAAACACAGATTATAACTGATGGCATAGTTAATCACTGATTATAATTGATGACATAGCTAAACACAGATTATAACTGATGATTTAGCTAATCACTGATTATAACTGATGACATAGCTAAACACTAATTATAACTGATGACATAGCTAATCACTGATTATAACTGATAACATAGCTAAACACTGGTTATAACTGATGACAAGCAAACACTGACTATAAATGATGATGTAGCAAACACAGATTATAAGTGATGACATAGTAATCACTGATTATAATTGAGCTGACACGAGTAAACACTGATTATAACTTGATTATAGCTACAACCTGATATTAACTACAACTGCAAATGATCTATAACAAGAGACATAGCAACACAGATTATAACTGATGACATAGCTAAACACTGATTTAAAACTGATGACATAGCTAAAACATCCGATTATAACAGATGACATAGCTAAAAACCAGATTATAACTGATGATTTAGACTAAACACTGATTCTAATGGATGACATAGCAAACATGATTTAACAAGATGAATAGCTAAACACAGATTATAACTGATGATTTAGCTAAACATAGATTATATATTGAATATCCATGGTCCTTGATATTTATTTAATTAGAATATGTTTGCACAACAAGCGGTGTTTTAACAGATATTTGACAAGAGGTAATTATAAAATGATTAGATTAATATACTGAATGAACACTATTATATACATTACACCTTATACATAATATACATGCACTTATATACAGTACATAATATACATACAGGGAGATTCAATAAAGTTCTTATTGTTTAAAATGGTGGCTAATTTTGCCCAAACCAAACTAGACTAATAATGTAAGGAGGCCATACACCAGCCACCAGCACGATATTATACTTACCCGAACAACCGCTCACGCGACGTTCCTGCGCACCGCCGGAACCACCTCTCCCCCGATCTTATATACGACAGACATGCGATGCAAAATGAATGGGATTTTGCAATCGCATGTCTGTGCTATATAAGCAGCGGAGAGGGGTTCCGGCGAGAGAGGAACGTTGCGTGAGCGGTCGGTGGTGGTAAGTAATACGTTGCTGGTGTATGGCCTTAACATTTGAAAAGCTAACATCTGATTGGTTGGGGCAAAATTAGCACCATTTTAAAGGGCATGTCCACCCCCAAAACTATATCCCCCCACTACTGGCCCACCAGTAGTGTAGTTAATCCTTACCTCACATCCCAGCTCCATAGGGTTCTCTGTAGTCCCCCCAAAGTCCCAAAAACTGCCCACCAGGAGGATTAGCAGCAGTCCATATAGGCACATCTGCCTCCTACCTGGCCTCCGGAGAAGGTGATGGCACTGCAGCCCTTCTCCCCCTCCCTCTCCTCCCTCTCAGATCCCCTCCCTCTAGCGTAAAAAACCCTTTAGGTATATGATTCCCCTGTCCCCCCACCCCAACCTCTATATTTATTCTTTTAAAAAGCTCCGGAAAACTGACTACTGCGCAGCCACCAATCAGAGCCACCCGGCCGCCCCGCCCCTCTGCTTGCATTTCTCGCAAGGAGGGCCAGCAGGCGAGTCGGAGGAAAGAAGAGGAGGGTGAGTAGAGTTTGGGAATTCTAAAAGAATAAATATAGCGGTTGGGGCTGGGGGACAGGGGGAATCAATATTGCCAAAAATCGCAATTTTTAGGGGTGGACGGACCCTGTGAAAACCCGTCCCTGATACACTTATATCATTACACCTCTATACATGTAATATACATGCACGGAGCGACGAGGAAGTAGGAACAGATCACATAAGAGACGGTGACTAGACATACCACGGATAGACAGAATGACATACGCTATATAGATAATAGACAGACACGGAATACAAAGAGACAACACAGAGAGAGAGGAAGAGACAGGACGGAGAACAGAAGAGACAGACACAGAGAGAGGAAGAGACAGACACAGGCAGACAGAAGGACAGGACACCGAGACACAGAAAGGATCAGACACGGAAAGACAGGGATAGAGACAGACACCGAGAGACGAAGGGACACACACACGGAGAGACAAAGAGACACACACCGAAGAAAGATAGAGACAGATCGCAGAAGGCAGGAAGAGACAGACACGGAGAGAGAGGGACAAAAGAAACCGAGGAGACAGGACCCGAAGACACAGACAAGAGAGACAGAAAAGAAAAAACGGGGAGACACAGAAGGAGACAGACCACCGAGAGGAAGAAGAGACAGACACCCGAGACATACAGAAAGAGAATGACACCGGACACAGAAGAGGACAGACACCGGAGACACAAGAGACAGACACCGAGACAACAGAAGAGACAGGACACCGAGAGACAGAAGAGACAGACACCGAGACGAAGAAGAGACAGGACACCGAGACACAGGAATGAGACAGACCCGGGAGACTACAAGGAGGACAGACACCGAGAGTACACAAGAGACAGACACAGAGACAAAGAGAGGACAGACACAGAGACAGAAGAGACAGACACCGAGGAGACACACGAGACAGAACCGGACACAGAGACAGATTCACAGAGACACAGAAGAGACAGACACCGAGAGACACGAAGGAGACAGACACCGAGACACAGAGAGCCAGACACAGCATACATGCGAACAGACACCTAAGACATTAGAGCACAACGGACTGCGACAGAAGAGAATGCAACGGAGAGTGGGACAGAAGAGACAGACACCTAGGATACATAAGAGTACCCACACGTGAGACAACATAAGATACATACAGCTAGAGACAGAATAGAAACACCACGGATACACATAAGAGACGGACACTTAGAGACAGAAGAGACAGACAACGAGATACATAAAGAGACAGACAACAGATAGGACTAGATAGAGACAGACACGGAGAGAGATAAAAGACAACACGGAGAGAGAAAGATACAGAAAGGAGAGACAGAAGACAACAGACAGAGAGGACAGAAATGCAGAAACCACTGAGAACCAGAAGTAGACAGACACCGACGAGACAAAGAGACGCACACGGGAGACCACAGAGAGACGACCCGAGAGACAGAATAGAGCACACGTAGACACGAACAGACAGGACACCGGTGAGACAGCAGAGACAGACACCGAGACACACGTGAAGAGACAGAACTCGAGACACATGAATAGACAGACACCAGATGACACAAAGACAGACACCGGAGACAACAGAGAGACAGACACGGAGAGCAGAAGAGACAGACGACCGAGAACAGACGAGACACACACGGAGAGAAGCAAGACAGGCACGGAGAGACAGATATGAGACAGACAGGGAGGAGACAGAAGAACATACACCGAGAGACCAGGGAAAGAGACAGAGACCGAGACACAGAAGATACACACACCGAGAGACATGAAGAGACACACACGAGACACATGAGTAGACAGACACCGAGAGACAGCAGAGACATACACCGCGAGACCACAGAAAGAACACACGGAGACCCAGAATATACATACACCGAGGACAGAATAGACACACACCGGAGACCGAAGCTAAGACACCGAGAGACAGAATAGACAGGGACACGTATATTACAGAAGTATACACACACCCGATAAACAGGAATAGAATACACGATGAAAAGATACATACACCTATCTACATAATATACACAAGCCTATATACATATATACACCGTCTAGATACATAATTACACACGCCTATAAAAATAACTTACATACACCTATATACATTCATATACATACCACCTATAGACATAAATACACACGCCTATATACATACGAGACAACGCCTATAGACATACGAGAAAGACACCGATAGATCATATTACATACACCGAATAATAAGCTACACAAGCCTAGAAAAATAATAGACTACGCCGAGAGACAGGAGAGGACATACACCGAGAACAGAAGAGACAGAAACTGAGAACCGAAGAGCACACACCGAGGACAGGAAGGACACACGCCTAGACAACATAATATACACACACTCTATACATAATATACAGGACACCTCTAGATACAGAATATACCATACGCCGATACATAATATACAGACACCTATATACATAATATACATACACCTATATACATAAATATAACACATGCCTATATTGTAATAATATACATACGCTATATACAATATAATCCGCCTATTAATATATACACACACCTATATAATTTAATTAACACACCTATATACATATAACATACACTATATACAAAATACATACACCTATATACATAATATAATACACCTATACACATAATATACATACACATATACATAATATACATACACCTATAAATAATATACATACACCGTATATACAGAAGATACACACACCTATAGAACATAAATAAAACACCTATATTTCATTGAATAGGACAGACGCCAGAGACAGAAGTACATACAACCGAGTAGACAGAAATAATAGACAGACACCTAGATACAGAAGGATACCACACCGATAGACAGAAGAGAAATACGCCTAGAGACATAATAGACAGAAACCATATAAGACGAGACATACACCTAGAGACAGAATATACACACACCTTATACAAAGGTACAGACGCCGGATATGACATAATATACAACAACCGAGATACAGAAATACATACGCCTATAGGACAGAAGGATAACAGACACGAGAGACAGCTATACACACACCTAGAGACAGACGAGACATACGCCGAGAGAAAGGGAATATACAGACGCTATATAATAATATACTACAACTATCTACATAATATAACGTACGCATATATACTATATATACAGAACCATATACATAATATTACATTACACCTTATACATAATATACATACGCCTATATACATAATATTACATACGCATTATAAAATACTATACATACACCTATATACATAAATACATACAACATATATACATAATATACATACGCCTATATACATAATACCTACAATATTTGCCTTCTACGTATGAATCACAATAACATATAAAGAAACAGTTTACTAAAAATGAAACCAAGCAGGACACAATCCATAATTTTATCTCACCTACAAGAACGAATACGAAATTAAAAAACACAACGGCTCTGATTGGATGAAGTAAGTAGCGATTTTTAACGAGGAATCGTACCCAAGGGCTTACACTTATATAAACTACCCAAACAAAAAGACAAAGGAAAACTAAACAAGTCTTCTCCTCGGGGACACTGGAGCACTTACTTCTAATTTATGAATTGGCAATTAATTTGAAATATTAGAGCAGACTGGTTGGTGACATATAATTACCTGGACCCAAAGGGAAATAGTATAAACGGCGCTCAACATTAACATATTGACAGCGTACACCAATAAAGAACAGATGGAAATACAAAGGCCCAAAACGAGATGAATTAGGGAATCTGCAGCCTAGTTTGCAGTTCCTAGATCAGAACACTTACAAACTACCAGAATTCTACCGAAGTTCTACGTAGGTCCAGACTAGAGTCTCCTAACGGACATTCGAATGTTCTCAAACAAGTCTAAAAAACACCAGAATTTGTAGGAGTAAACAGCCCGATTTTGGCTGGAGATAAATCGTATCTCGTCTGACAGCTCTCATGATTGAATGTTCCTTCTGGTATTTATTTCATTCCCAGAATTAACCCGAGTTTATCACACAGAGTTTTATTCCTTTTTTTTTCCCGTTATTGCAGCATGGGAATTTAAAAAACAAACAACAAACAAGTACCTCTTTTAGGGGTAAGCGACCATAAGCAAACACAGAAGCTCAATAGACATCGCTCTCTCTGGGGGGAAGCCACACTGCGCATGTCTGTGCCAAGGGCTTGAAAGGAGGAGGGGTTGGGTTAGAGCAAATGCAAGGCTCATCTCAAACAGGTCAATTTGATTTGGAACACTTTCAAAAGGTGAAAGTGCTAATTGTTTAAATCAGCAGTTTGGGGGGGTTCGATACACAGTTAACATATATCAACAAAACTACGGACTCGATCTTTTGGTGACACTCTCATTTCTGTTTCCCTTTCATGCCCAAGGATATGGGGCGAGACTCACAAGCTGTGGTATCAGTCCATGTGGTCCTGTTTCCAGCCAGTCCCGTCCTCTTGATTCATCTTCACATGTGATTAATCAAGGTCACGAGTCCCTTGCTGAACAGCTCCCAATGCATGAATCGTTTGTATTAGTTTTTACATTAATCCAAAGCCGTCACAGCAGACATCCCACATTTCCATCGGCTTCCCCTTCTAATTCTCTGATTGAATTTCTGAGCTCGGACCCAGCGCCTTAGCTAAAAGTTACTACTTCCAAGGGCACTGACCGTTTGTAACGATATTACCAGCAGTTCTTACTGGAGGGACAGAAATAATCAATAGAGTTCTGCAAACCACGGGGCGGGGAAAATCCAATGGAAGGAGGAAACATTTCAACTTGACCAATGTCTGGTGGTGTGTAAGCAATAAACCTATGCCATGTGGCTTTGCCCTTTAAAGGATACTCTACCCTCTAAAAAGAACTTGTAAAATGGAAAGGACCTGGGCAGGGGGGTCGGGTTGATTGTCCCCCCCTCACAATATTGTTTGTTGGAGAAGCTTACAGCACGGACAGTTTTTAATTTGCCAGGGTTAGTCCTGGACTAATCCTTATTAAAGATAGCCGATTGAAGCCAGGAGGAAGACTGCAGAATCAGTTTTTTCTTTGGGCTGGTGATTCCTCCCAAAACAAAATTGGGAGGGGGTAGGAATTACAGTCCTAAAAATACCTGACCCAGGGGGTCTTTTTATTTTAACTGTAGTTGAAAAGAAATGAATATACACGGATAGTTATCCTTTATGTAGGAACTTAAGGGGGTTTCCAAAATGAATGATGTAGGATGGCATGTTTAGATTTCCATTCCTGTGGTGGTACAGATAGTAAACTACAATAACACTCATGATTAAAATTGATGTGTTAGAATTTAAAAGGCATTGTCTTTTAAAAAAAAAAGGTGACTAGTCAGTTATTGACCACAATCCCAAATGATATTTTTATACAGTATGTCACCAGATATTTAAATAATTTGTGTTTTGACAAGGAGGTATCTGCCTCCTACCTCTGTCCAATGCATGTGCAGTGGAGGCAGCAAAGGGAAACAGCTGTTCAATCATTGGTTGTTTAAGTCAGTTTTCACAGCCTTGATTGAATCATGGGGGGAGGAGCTAGGAGCTAAAATATTCTGACAAATTGGAGATGGCAAATTTCTAGCCCGACCATGGCTATGGCTACATGCACGCTTACTCCTATCAAGGCACAGGGGACTATTGGTAACCTACTACTTACTGGTGGTCCTTTTGCCTTCCCACCTCTCTCCCCTTTCAGGGGGTTCCAATAATTAACGCTGCACCAGTATTGTTTCATTCTCTAATAAACCGGATCCCCAAATTCTCCTCTGTCCCGGACAACACCTGTCTCCCCATAAAACAGCGCATTGATACAAAATCCTTCATAACATTTTAATCCCTTTCGCTCTGCTGCTAGCCTTATATTTCTCTCTAGTCTCCCCATATGCTATATCTATATATGCTAAATCTACCCTTACATCCACCTACAGTGACCAGCCACAGTAGTATATATCTATAATCATAAATCTACCCTACATCCTACCAATCCAATAACAGCACCAGTATATGGTATCTATATATGATAAATCTACCCTGTACATCCTAAACCTATCCGGTAACACAGCCAGTATACCGGTTAGATTCTATTAGAGATAAATCTTTACCCTACATCTACCTATTCTGGGTAAACCAGCACAGTATTATGGTATCATACTATCTATATATGATAATTCTGTACACCTTACATCCTAACCTATCCGTAACCAGCAAACAGTATATGGTATCTATATATCTGTATATGATAAATCTCCCCCTTACATCCTACCCTATTTGGTTGTAACCGCACGTATTATGATATCTATATATTATATATGATAAACTAACCCCTTACATCTTACCATACGGTAACCAGCCACGTAGATGGTCTCTATATTCTATATATGTAATCTTACCTTAAATCCTACCTATCTGGTACACAGCACAAGTTATAGGGGATCTAATATTATATATGATAAATCGACCCTAAATCCTAATACTGGTAACCAGCACAGTATATGATATCTATATATCATATATGATAAATCTACCCTGACATCTTACCTATCCCGGTAACCGGCCACAGATTGGGATCTATATATCTATATATGATAAATCTACCCCCCCCCCCTTGAATCCTACCTATCCGGTAACCGGCCCAGTATATGATTATCTCTATATATCTATATAGATAAATCTAAACCTGACATCCTACCTACATAATAAACCAGCACAGTATATGGTTATCTATATATCTTATATGATAAATCTACCTTACATCCTCACCTATACGGTTAACCAGCCACAGATATGGTATTATATATCTATATCAGGATAAATCTACCTTACATTCTACCTATCGGTAACCAGCACAGTAAGTAATATGGTTATTCTATAATCTATATATGATAATTTAACCATTACATCCTACCCTATCGGAAACCAGACAGTATATGATATCTATATTCTATATATGATAAAATTACCTTACATCATACCTATCTGAACCAGCACAGTATAGCGTATCTATATATCTATGTATGAAATATACCCTTACATCCGAACCATCCGGGGTAACAGCACAGTATATGATATCTATTATCATATATGATAAATTTACCCTTACATCCTACCTATCCGGTGGTAACCAGCACAGTATATGGTTATCTATATACTATATATGATAAATCACCTTCCCTTACATCCACCTATCCCCGGTAACCAGCACAGTATATGGTATCTGATAGCTATATATGATAAATCTACCCTTATATCCTACTATCCGTAACCAGCAACTTGTATATGGTCTCATATATCTATATATGATAAAATCTACCCTTACATCCTACCTATCCGGACCAGCACAGTATATGGTCTCTATATATCATATATGATAAATATACCCCTACATCATACCTATCCGCGTACCAGACAATATATGCTAATCGTGATATCTATATATGATAAATCTACCCCCTATTACATCTTACCTATCCGGGTAAACCAGCCACAGTATATATGGTATCTATAATCTATATATGATAAATCTACCCTAATCCTACCTATCGGTAACCAAACAGTATATGGTTATCTATATATCATATATGATAAATCTACCCTTACATCCTACCTATACGGTAACCAGCCACAGTATTATGATATCTGTATTTGTATATCTTGTATATGATAAAAAAAAATCTACCCGTTACCTCTTACCTATCCGGTAACCAGCACGAGTATATGGGTATCTATATAGTAGATTGGATAAATCTACCTGAACCTACCTATCCGCGTAACCAGAACGGTGTATGTATCTATATATCTATATATGATTAAATCTACCCTTTACATCCTACCCTATACGCGTAAACAAGCAAGGTATTATATGATTACTATGATATCTATATATGATAAATCTACCCTTACATCTCTACCTATCCGGTAAAACCAGGCACAGTATTATGGTATCTAGGTAATCTATATATGATAAATCTCCCCTTACATCACACCTATCGGTAACCCGCACGGTATATGGGTAATTTCCCCTATAGATCTTATGTATGATAAACTCCCTTACATCCCACCTATCCAGCTTAGTAACCAGCACACGTAGTATTATGGTATTATTATATTATATATGACAAATTACCCTTACATACTACCTATCTGGTAACCAGCACAAGTAGTCTTATGATATCTATATATCTATGAATGATAAATCTCCCCTTAAATCCCACCTATCCAGTACCCCGGCACAGTATAAAGGGGGGGGGGGGGGTGGGATCTATATATCTCTATAGTGATAAATTACCCTTACATCAACCTATGCGGTAGCCAGCACAGTATATGGTATCTATTATCTATATATGATAAATCTACCCTTACATTCCTACCTATCCGGGAACCGAAAACAAGTATATGGTATCTATATATCGATGAATGATAAATCTACCCTTACATCCTACCTATCCGGTGGTAACCAGCACAGATATGGTCTCATATAACGATATATGATAGAATCGACCCTTACATCCTACCTACCCCGGTAACCAGTTACAGTATATGATATCTTATATTAAGATCTATATATGATAAATCTACCCTTAATCCTACCTATCGGTTAACCAGACAGTATATGGTATCTATATAACTATATATGATAAATATATCCTTAACCTAAACTATCGGTACCAGCACAGTATATGGTATCTATATATCTATATAGATTAATATACCCTTACATCCCACCTATGCGGTAGCCAGCACAGTATAGGATCTAGAAATCTATATATGAACAATCTCCCTACACCTAATTATCCGGGAACCAGCAACAGTATCGGCGTATCTATATTAAAAAAAAATATATATATGATAAATCTACCCTTTCCATCCTACCGATCCGGTAACCAGAAAAGTATATGATATCATAATCTATATATGATAAATCTTACCCTTACATCCTACCTATCCGGGTAACCAGCACAATATATGGGTATCTATATCTCTATACATGAAAAATCTACCCTTACATCATAACCTATCGCGTAACCAGCACGGGGTATGTTATCTATATAATATATAATGATAAAGCTCCCCTAATCCCACCTAACCGGTAAACCCGCACGGTAATATGGTATCTATCTATCTATATAGATAAATCTACCCTACATCCACCTATCCGGTAACCAGACAGTAGATGGTAATCTATATATCATATATGATTGAAAATTACCCGTATCATACTATCTGGGTAACCAGCACAGTAAGTATATGGTATCTAGATATCTATATAGTGATAAATCTACCCTTCATCCTACCTATCTGGAACCAGACACAGTATATGGTTATTCTATATATCTCTAATGATAAATCTACCTTACATCCTACCTATCCGGTAAACAAGCAACAGTATATGATATCTATATATCTATATTATGATAAATCTACCTTACATCCTACCTATCCGGTAACCAGCACGTAATGGTATCTATATAATCTATATATGATAAATCACCCTTACATCCTAACTATCTGGGAAACCAGCACGAAAACAGATATGGGTATCTATATATCTATATATGATAAATCTCCCCTTACATCCCCACCTATCCGGGAAAACAGCACAGTATATTGATTCTATATATCTATTATGAATAAATCTACCCCTACATCTTACCTATCCGGCTAACCAGCTACAGTATAGATATCTATATATATATCTATATATGATAAATCTACCCTTTAACATTCAACCTATTCCGGTTAACACAGACAGCTATGTTTATGGTATCTTATATAACCTATATATGATAAATCTCTCCTAAAATCCTCCTAGCGGTAACCAGCACAGTATATGGTATTATATATCTATATATGCTAAATCTACCTTAAAAAAACAAAAAAAAAAAAAAAAAAAATTCCCCCCAACCTATGCGGTAGCCAGCACAGATATATGGTTCTATATATCTATATTGATTACATCTACCCTACATCTACCTATCGGGTAGGTATAACCAGCACAGTATATGGTATCTATATATCTATATATGATCAATCTCCCCATTACATCCACCTATTCTAATAACCAGCACGTATATGATATCATATATGATAAATCGGACCCTTAAATCCTACTATCCAGACAGCACAGTATGCACAGTAATGATATCTATATATCTATACCATGATAAATCTACCCTTAATCCTACCTATTCTAATAACCAGCAAAGTATATGATATATATATATGATAAATCTACCTTACATCTACCTATCCGCGTAACCAGCCACAGTAGTCAATGGCTATCTATATATCTAATATATGAGAAAATCTACCTTAATCCTAACCTATCCGGTATTACTAGCACCTATTGGTATATATAATTATATATGATAAATCTACTACTCCCTACCTATCCGGGTAACCAGCACAGTATATGGTATCTTATATATCTATATATGATAAATCTAACCTTACATCCCTACATATCTGGTAACCACAGCACGGCTGTATGGTATTCTATATATCTATATATGATAAATCTAAAACCTACATCAACCTCTCCGTAACACCGAGCACGTATATGGTAATATATATTGATTAATCAACCCTACATTCCTACTATCCGGTAAAAGCCACAGTATAGGTATTATATATGATAAATATACCTTAATGCCTACTATCTGGTAACCAGCACCAGTCAATATATGGTTCTAATATCTATATATGATAAATCTACCCTGTAAATCCTAACCTATCCCGGTAACCATGAACGTAGATGATATCTATATAGTCTATATAGATAAAATCTACCCTTACATCATAACATCCGGTAACCAGCAAGTATATGGTTATTCTTATATATTATATATGATAAAATCTACCTTACATCCTACCATCCGGTAACCAGCCACAGTTATGATGATCTAATAATTAATATGATAAATCTACCCCTTACAGCTCTACCTATCCTGGTAAACCAGCACAGTAAATGATATCTTATTCTATATATGATAAATATACCCTTACATCCTACACTATCCGGAAACAGACGATTTGCTTTTACAGAATATGGTAATCTATATATGATAAATCTACCCTTACATCGCTCTATCTGGTACCAGGCACGTATAGTGTGATCTATATATCTATATATAAATCTACCTTACATTTACCTATCCGGTACCAGCACATTTATGGTATCTATATATCTAGGTATATGATAAATCTACCCTTACATCCTACTATCGGCGGAACCAGCACAGTATATGGTATCTATAATCCTATATATGATAAATCTACCCTTAATCCTCCGATCCGGTAAACCCAGAACAGTATATGATATCTATATATCTATATTATGTAAAATTACCCTTACATCCCTACCTATCCGGTAACCAGCACAGTATATGGTATCTATATATGATTAAATCTACCGCTTACATTCTCCCCTATCCGGTAAACCAGCACCGATATGGATATCTATTTCTATATATGATAAATCTACCCTTACTCCTACCCTATCCGGAAAACCAGCACAAGTATATGGTTATCTAGTATGCTGATAAATCTACCCTTAACCTAGACTATCTGCGTTAAACCAGCACTAAGTATATGGTTATCTATTATCTATGTATTTTGATAACATCTACCCTTACATCCAACCTATCCGGTAACCAGCACAGATAATAATATATAACTCTATATATGATAAATATACCCTTACATCCTACCTACAGAGATGTAACCAGACAGAAGGTATCTAATAAATATATGAGATAAATACTTACCCTTAAATCCCTACCAATCCAGTAACGGAAACAGTATATGGATCTATTTCTATATATGATAAATCTACCTTAATCACTACCTATCCCGGTAACCAGCACAGTAATTGGTTCATCTAGAATCTTATATATGAGTAATCTACCCTTAATCTTACTATCGGTAACCAGCACGATATATATGGTATACTATATCTATATATGATAAACTACCCTTACATCCCACCTACATCCCAGCACTTATACCCATTCCCTTGTATCTGTAGTTACCCTCCAACTAGATTGTAGCTCTACGGGGCGGAGGGACCTCATATTACCTCTTGTGGACAAAAGCTCTAGCACTTCTATTATATAAGTTATATATTGAAGTTGTACTGTATATCTGGTATATTCCCCCTTGATGATTTTATTGTATTGATTACTGCTACGAGCTGCAGCATTGTAAATAACCATACTTACATACATACATACGATACCATTACATATCCATATTATTCTTTAAATATCTGGTAAAAATATGTCTAATAAATCTGAATATATCATTGGGGGTCGGGCGCAGGTAACCAACATGTGACCTGTTTCTTTTGTTTAAAGGGGTTGGACATTCCCTTTAAAGGTTCATCCTGTAGATAAAAAGACGAGTAAACACTATAAGTTACCATATCAGTTGTTCTTTATTGTTATGGCCAGTGGGTTGTCTTATGTGCCTTATTTCAAATGTTTCTATGGACCACGTGGTTATGTGTTTATCGAGGCCTAATGAATGGAGCTCTCCTAGGCCTATTTAGTTTAAATTTACCTCCTGACAAAGAAACCATTACTCAGTGCCCTATGGCATGTGATCCGCATAAGCACTTTACCATAAGTCTCTGCTGGTCCCGCAGGTACATCATCCAGCTTAATTCATTGTATTATATAAACGCTACATATTCCCACACGCTTTAAATATTATAATTACTCATCTGCCAAGTTGGGGTGTTTGGGGGTGGGCCTTGGGGCCGGGGTCGGGGGTTCTGACTGGGGTTGGTTCTTTGGGTTGGTTGAAGAGCTACCAACTAATCCCTGTACACATACAACCGTCAGTATGGCTTATGGTGGTGGGGAAGGAAACCGGAGTGCGGGCCAGAGGAAACCCAGCAAGCAACGGGGAGAAGCAAAAAGAAAAAAAAGAGGAAGAGAAATTACAAAACTCCTTGCAGATGTGTCCAAGGGTGGAATGCGACAATCAGGACTTCACAGCGCAAGGCATTCATGCTAAACTAGCCACCGTACTGCCCCCAAAAAAATATGGGAACGCTGCACGAATTAGCGTGTCATGTGCCCGTGATAACTACATCCTCTTACCCAACCATTACACCTACCCTACACTGGCCCAACCGGCCTACGTTATGGTTAGGTACGTACCCCAAGCTTACAGAAGCCACTTTTACGGAAAATGATAGGCCCTGGTCTTGGCACTTTACCCCTCCATGGGTCTCTGCCAAGAGATGGCGGTGGGACCAACTCTATAGGTTTTATGAGCCACGTTCGGCTTCAATTTGGCTTTCTTTATGGGAGAGTTGAACCCGTGAGGCCCTAGGCGTGGTTTTGAACAAGATACTGATGTGATGGGCAGGGGACATCGGAGGCCCGATGTGAGTGCGATCTGCATTCTTAGAGCTAGACATGCGGGACACCACATTGTCTACACAGAATAATCTCCCTTCTAGGCCAAAGAGAAAACGTTTGGTTGGACCAATAGAAAAAGTGGCCAAAGCCCAGAAGTAAAAAGTGGACAATGAGACATCAGTCACCAGTTACCACTTCAATTTCGCCTTTGTAGGTCTTTTCTGCCTCTCATCCCCACGTCTTACCTCTCAGCCGCCCCCTCACAGGGGTCAGTCAGGCGAAAACGGATGGGACATGGGATACTGAGCACTGCCAACCCAAAGAACAAACAAAATCCCCTTCACTTTACATCCATGACAGAAAGAGGGAAAAAAAAACACGTTCAGGCAGAGAAAGGAAAGAGAAAAATCAAAACAAACAAGCCCAGAAATGAAAAGGAAACCAATCCCCGTTTGTCACACATGGAAGTCACCCGCTCGACAGGACAGCAGGGGTTATGGGGGTTAACCCCCACATTACAAGGGGCACGGACACCGTGAGAAAACACATCACAGCTTTATTACCCAAGCTAAATAGCGACCAATTATTCACCCAGATACAAAGATTTCACTCTTACACTCTTATTGTTACCGGGCACTTTTATAACGGAGGAAAGAACGTTGAATTATTATCCATTATACCCAGAATCATGCTGCCTATACTAAATGACATCAAATATATTAGTTATAATCATGTTTTATCTTGTACAGTTATAATCAGTGTTTAGCTTTGTCATCAGTTATAATCAGTGTTTAGCTATGTCATCAGTTATAATCAGTGTGTTTAGCTATGTTACAGTTATAATCCGTGTTAGCTATGTCATCAGTTATAATCAGTGTTTAGCTATGTTATCAGTTATAATCAGTGTTTTAGCTATGTTATCAGTTATAATCAGTGTTAGCTATGTTATCAGTTATAATCACGTTTATATGTCATCAGTTATAATCAGTGTTTAGCTATGTCATCAGTTATAATCCGTGTTTAGCTATGTCATCAGTATAATCCGTGTTTAGCTATGTTATCAGTTATAATCAGGTTTAGCTATGTCATCAGTTATAATCAGGTTTAGCTATGTCATCAGTTATAATCAGGTTTTAGCTATGTTATGTTATAATCAGTGTTTGCTATGTTATCAGTTATAATCAGTGTTTAGCTGTCTCAGTTATAATCAGTGTTTAGCTTGTCATCAGTTATAATCAGGTTCTTAGCTATTATCAGTTATAATTCAGTGTTTAGCTATGTCATCAGTATAATCAGTGTTGTTTATTTATCAGTTATAATCGTGTTTAGCTATGTCATCAGGTATAATCAGTGTTTAGCTATGTCATCGTTATCTATTATATCAGTTTTAGCTATGTCATCGTTATAATCAGTGTTTAGCTATGTACATTAAATCAGTGTTTAGCTATGTCATCCGTTATAATATGTGTGTTTAGCTATGTCATCGTTATAATCAGTGTTTAGCTATGTCATCGTTATAATCAGTGTTTTAGCTATGTCATCAGTTTAATCAGTGTTTTTAGCTATGTAATCAGGTTATAATCAGTTTTAGCTATGTCATCGGTTATATCAGTGTTAGCTATGTCATCGTTATAATCAGTGTTTAGATATGCATGTTAAATCAGTGTTTAAGTATGTCTTCGCGTTTTATAATCAGTGTTTAGCTATGTCATCGTTATAATCAGTGTGTTAGTATGCATCGGGTTATAATCAGTGTTTAGCTATGTCATCGGTTATAATCAGTGTTTAGCTATGTCATCAGTTATAATCAGTGTTTAGCTATGTCATCAGTTATAATCAGTGTTTAGTTATGTCATCAGTTATAATCAATTTTTAGCTATGTCATCAGTTATAATCAGTGTTTAGCTATGTCATCAGTTATAATCAGTGTTTAGCTATGTCATCAGTTATAATCAGTGTTTAGCTATGTCGTCAGTTAACTCTTAACTAGTCCATCTCTACTTACTATACATCCCTGACAATCTAATGCTAAAGTTTTAATCATGGCTTTGGCTAACATCACCTACACACTGAGTCCGAAGCCTAGCCAGTGGGAACATGCACTTTGTGTACAGCATGCCTTTTGATTTGTCAGGCCTGGACCGGCAATCAGAACTTTAGCATTAAATTGCAAACAATCTATCAGAAGACCAGGGGGAGGATTAAACAGTTAATGTAATCCTCCTGGGTACTTTATAAATAGCCTTTAATAATAATTTTCTTCTTGGAGATCTCTAAAATCCTTATATATACCATAGGGTGTGCATTATTTACTCTATTATATTTAGATATGTCACAGATCATGTGGTCACTGCAAAAAAAAAACCCCGCAATAACAGTAGATTCAAGGGTGGGATTTCCTGAATTGTTATGGTAGGCAGCTGTCTCTTGATTACATTCACCTGTGTCCTAGACCTAATCAGCGCTGATTACCTGTCTCTTAAATTACATTCATCTGTGTC